>JAHREE010000422.1:5689260-5799207 GCA_033628505.1 Tringa tobata | reverse complement strand
CCCAGCGTAGCGGAGGCGGCAGCGTCTGCCGAAACCGGGCGGAAGCAGCCGGCGAGGCCGCTCCTTCCGCCGGGGCCGCGCGGGGTGGGCCGAGGGCAGCCCCGCCTCCCGCCGCCGCCGCCGCCGCCCCGCTCCGTGAGGGAGGTGGCCGGGGAATGGCCGCCCCCTTCCCTCAGGGGAGGAGAGGCCGACCGCCGCCCTGGGCAGCGCCTCCCCCGCCGGCCGGCGACGCCCCCGGGCCACAGGGCGGTCGTGCCCGACGGAGCAGTGCCCGTGGCCCGTTGCCCTTCGCCCGTTGCCCGTCGCCCGTTGCCCGCCAGGGAAAGGCCGGAGCACGAGCTAAGTTTCCCCGAGACGCCCGTTTTGGGGGTTTCCTTGCATTTCTCTCATTCACGCTCGCCCAAACCTCACGTTTTCTTTGGGAATTCTGGCAAAGAAAGGTGAAAAAAAAAAAAAGAAAAGTATTTTCGCAAGAGCAAAATGAGCTGGGGTGCTTAAAAAAAGGCAGAGAAAGGGATAACAGAAGCACAGACTCATCCTTCAGCGTGTGTGGAGTTGCATCTGAAGGAGGAAACTCGACCTGGGCAGCTGGAGTGTAACGCCAGGGTAAAGCACACACACACACACACACACCCCAAAAAAAAAAAAAAAAAAAAAAAAAAAAAAGGAAAGATTTTGAGGATCAACTTGAAAAAGACCTAAAAAGTAGCAATAAATGCTGTTCTTAAAGCAGCGGGATCCTGCCATAGAGTCTGAATGTCCGCTCCAATAAGGCGTGACAGGAGCTCTGGGAAGACAAGGCTGTAACGAAAAAAACTAAAGCCTCTGTTTCATTTCAGAGGTCCTTAGGGAGGTTTGGGGAAAAGTGTTGGAGTTTCCATTGAAGTCGTGGAAGAAGATAAAAAGCAAATGAGTAATAGGAAACTGACAAGATTAGATGTTGTTTATCCAGGAGTTACAGAGGGATTTGGGCTGCTGAGCGTCCCATGTAACCACCTGCTACAGATGGCGTTGGCCGTCCAGGGGGTGCCACCTGTAGCCGAAACCTGAATGGCTCCGAGAGGACTCTTGGAGGTCTCCACTCGAAGGTTGGTGTGTATGTGGATCGAATCCGTGGGAAGAATAACGAAGACAAGAGCGAGTGGAACAGGAAAAAAATACGATGCACCAGAGAACCATTGGCATCGTTTTTTATGGAGGGACATCATGCCTCAGAAATCCGTGGCAGTCTTTGGAAGAGCCAGATGGCCACACCTGGTCAAGGCAAGCTGGGTTGATGAACCTGGATTTCCAAAAGGCATTTGGGCAAGAGCTTTCATCAAAGGTTCTTAGAACACTCAGCAGTCATGAGAGAAAGGTTACAACCTTAAGATGGATGGATGCCCAGTGAAAACATAAGAAAGAAAAGGTAGGAATCGATTACCATCTTCTTCAATGTATTGGCATAACAGGTGGGGTTGTACAGGAATTTGTGTGAAGGTCAGTACTGTTAAACATAGTCGGAAATAGTCTGGAAAAGGGGGCAGATACCAGAGTAGTAGAATCTGTTGTTCGTACTGAATTATTCAGGTTAGTAAAAATAATTGGCAGGTTGCAGAACAGTCTTTGAATTCCTACGGAGAGCAGTAAAACGATGGATACGTGTTTAAGCATGAGATAAAACTGAGTGTTTAGATGGGATAAAAGGCTCTCAACAAATGATTGCTGTTTGTGAGCAAGACCTTGAAGTCGCAACAGATACTCAGTGAAATCTCAGTGCTTTGTGCTTCCAGTGGTCAAAATCACGTAAGATTTAGTAACCATTTGGAAATGTCTGCCATTATTCTCACTCTGTGTGATGGTAATGTGCTTGCTGCTTGGATGGGATCTGCAGGTCTAGCAGTGCCCACCTCTCAGAAAAGGTACAGTAAAGCTACAAAAGATACAGAAAGGTGTGACAAAGTTATACACAGGTCTGAGATTCTGCCACATAGAAAGCACTAAATAAAATGGAAGTGGGAAGACAAGCTGATGGGAGAAGGAGGTTGGGGAAATAATGACAAAACCCTATACAACAGTTTGCAAAACTGAGTTGAATGGACAGTGATTCCTCATTGTAATTTATAATGCAAAACACGTGGAAAGCAAATTAACCTAATAGGCAGCAGTTTCAAAACAAAAAGTATTTTAATGTAGTCTTAAACTTAATTGGAAATGTCACAGATTCCTAAAAGTTTACAGGGGTTTGCAAAAAGATAAGGCAGATTCATGGAACAGAAATCCATCAGGGGCTATTAAATATGAATATGCTGCTTAAAGGCTCAGGAAGCACCAAGAGCCATCAGTCTTCTGGAGGTTGTACCAGTACCAGGGAAGTAGCCCAATGCGCTTCCCCTTTCCTTGGTACCTGCTGGTGGATGCCATCAAAGACAGAATGGACTGTTGGCCTGACCTGATATAGTTTTCATGTTCCTATTTGCGACTGACATTGCTTTTTTTTTTGAAATTGATGTCGAGTCCTGCAGGTCATTTCTTATTCCAGAACTCGGTTTGTCTAATGTGCATTTAAAATATCAAAGGGTGCTTGAGGTACTGTTGATCAGACTACACCATTTTATTAAACTGTTTATAAAACTTGGTCGTCAGCAGCAGATAAGCTTATGGGTGAATATTAAAATAACGACTGCATGTATTACCCTTGCTATGAAGTGGAGTTGTTAAGTTCCTGCAGTGAAGTCACAAAAAGTACTTTCACTTTGTCGAAGAGTGAGGCAGTTTGCCCTGGACTATTCTGAGTGGATGCTTGATATTGGTGTAAGAATCAGAATTCCTCAGCTCTGTCCTGGATTTTACACGTGAATTTCTATTCTTGAAGAAATCATGTCAATGTTTTTGACATTCAGGTTCCCCACTTAAAAATGTAAATAACAACAGCCTAAATCACAGGGGTTAGATGCAAATTCCAAGGTTGCTGGCATCACCTCCTTCCCTGCAAGAGGATCAACATTAGGCTTTTTCTCAGCAATTTGTGATCTGATTGCTAGTTGTGATGAGGGCAGAGGACAGAAAGTGGGAGGAGTGGGGCTGAATGGTCAACCCTGTATGATCGTGCCAATATTCTCTTTATCAGTGGCTGTGTTGTAACCTGGCTGGGCTTATTTTCTTAAATTTAGTTTCAGTAGTTGAGAAAATTGCTAGCTGTTGTCCTCACAGGAGAAGTATAAGCCATAGTTTTATGTGTGATTGGTTGTATGTTTTTCAGAGGGCAGGTTCTCACTGACTTTTAATTTCTTGAGTGAGACCATAAAATTGCTGAGCAGCATGAATTTTCACAGTGGTTTCCCTTGAGGAAGGGACTGCACGAACAGCTCTTTCACTGGGCATGAACCGCAGAAGGGTGGCTTAAAGCATCTCAAGGGCATTTGGTTCAAACAGGGTTCTGTGAAGCATTTAATTGCTCAAGACATTGCTCATATGCACCAGTATTGTTGTAGTAGTAGTAATGATAATAATGATTATTGTTATTATAGCTCAGAATAAGCTAGATATTTGTTGATCCGTCTTCTGTCTTGATGTTTTTAATGTGCTATTCTTGGTAAATATTCTTTGTGAATTACCAACTAACAATGGATTACAGATCTGTAGCTGATCTGGGTGTTTTAATGTAGTAAATGCATAATAGAGGTTAGTCAAACCAGTGTCTACGCTAAAGAATCAATAATATAGGGGCAGAATGTAAGTCAATAAAGCAGGTGAACCGGGTGTTTTGAGGGCAACATGTTTAATAGCCCACTAGCTCAGCTCCTCACGTGTGTAGCCACTGTGTACTCAGCTGTGACATTAGGCAGTCGTTCCTTTCATCTCCATAATTGATTTTTAGATATGTGTTTTCATGACTTATATCCTCACATGGGAGGAAAAAATCTCCTTAACCCCTTAAAATTGTCAGTTCTCCAATTTCTGAGTGTATTTCTTAAGCTGAATTTCTATGGATGATGTAGGAATTAAAATTTTGGAATCTTTGCAGTGTTCAAAGATTTCTTCCAAGATTCATTGTCATTCAGTCTGGAGAATGTAAAATTGTCAATCAAAAATTGTTCCCAATTTCTGTTTGTATAATTTATAAGTTTAGTAGTAATTTGGAACAGCATATATGAATACATACATATGTATCAATGACACACCTAATGATTATTTATTTGCAATTGATTATCTGTAAATATGAAAAACAATCATCTTTAATATTCACCAAATTATATAAATGCCTTTGCTCTCCAGCTCTTTGTTTCTCCTGTTCTCTGGTGCTTTGAACGCAATGGAAAGGCGTTTCTGGTCTATGTGACTCCTTCTCAATGGATGCACAGAAAAAAAAGTAATAAATTAAAGGTGATAGAGAGAAAGGTGATGCTATAAGAGTAGCCAGTAGTCAAGATAAAAGAATTCAGAGATTACTTTACAGCTAAAACATTACTCTTCATGTTGCTAAAGCATAATATTTTTGGAGACAGTTTACTAAAGGTAGAGTTACAATAACAATAAGTGGGATCTGTCACAGGGAACTGATATAATTCTCTTTGAAGAAATCCATATATTTGCAGTGTTGCTAATATTTTAAATTACCTGTTTAATCAGTGGGAGATAAAAAGGGTTTCTTTGCATCTTTATGTCCAGCTACCTTTTTTTTTTTTAATTATCTGTCCTATTCTGTGAACACACACTGCACTAATAGAGATGTTTGCACTGGGAAGGCAAACAATAGATTGCAACATTTGGATCCTGAATAGATTTTCAGTAGAACTATTCACTCCCTCAGAATTAAATATCTCAAACCTCTATATAACCAAGATCTTAAAATTAAGAATTTAAAAATATGCATGGTTTATATAAATATTTAGATTGCTCATGGAAGTAGATTTCACACTGAACAGTTCAGCTATTGTGTGCATACCCATTTTGTCTGAAGAGAATTTTCAGCATTATGTAAAATGAATTCTTTGTGGTTTTCAAATTCCTTTTTTTTTATTACAGAGCAATTGGAAATTCATGTATTTTAAAATTATGAGTTAGAAGTGATGTCCTAGAGACAGTGAAATGATTCAAAAAGTAGTTGCATCCTCAGTTCCCAAAACAGCTGAAACAGAGATTGTGAATGTGTGAAGTTTTTCCAAGGACTAAGCTGGCTTTACAGGTAGTTAATGTAAGAAAGGGAAACTTTAAGTAGGAAAAAGTTATTATTCCACATCTCTATGTAAAAAAAAATGGACTTGACAGTGTGGCGCATTGTGCCCCTATGTGTGGGCACATGTGAACCTTGTGGTATGCATTTGAGTATGTTCGTGTCATGAATGGCAGTAATAATATTTTAGTACGTATTCCTGTATTATAAGACTAAAATAGCTAACTGAAGGCATTTGGAAATGGAAGTTAATTGGAGGTTGTATATTTTTATATATCATATATATAGTATTGCTCTCATGTGATTCTGTTTTTAAGTATATAAAATTGGAATACAGCAAACACAGAACTTTGGGCACGTGAACGGTCTCACATAAAGCAATGGTCCCAGAGCTTCTGACCATGTGTAGCTTTTGCTTATACAAACAGCCCCCTTGAAAACAGTGAGCTTACAGCGGCTCACATGCATAAAAATTTTGATAGACCAAGGTGGAACAGAATAAGTACATTTAAGGGCCAGTTTAACTCAGGGATACAAAAAAAAAAAAAAAAGAACGCTTAGGGTAGCGCTTTATAAGGTCAGATCTTACTGAGTGTTTTGGATGAGTGAGTGTCATTCAGTGCTCGACCACTGATTGTTCAGACTGGTTAAATGTTAACCTGCTTCGGGCCCATGAACACTCTTGTGAGCAATCCTGGGTGCAGTTCAGGATAGAGGCTTGCACCAGAGGCCAGGATGGACAAGACCACACCAAACGTGTTCTCCACCTCGCATGGTCTTCCAAAGCTGTCCTAGCTGGCTTTGCACTATCAACCATCACATACTCCCACGCTGCATACAACCTAGGTTTCATGAAACGGAGAAATCACAGTGGAGGGCTGCAGTACAGTTTTTTGTATTTTTCAGGCACTTATAAATGAAAAAAAACCACCCTATACAATATAACAATTATTCCTAATGGCCACAGTGGTGCCACCCAGGTCCAAAAGAAGTCTTGGGCCAAGTGCTAAGAAGTGTAGATGTGGCCAGACTGTGGCCCCTTATCCAGTTAAGCGTCCCTGGTGCTACTTCATTTAACTGCAGGGGCATGGCCTCTGAAAAGGCCCAAGTATGAACATTTTATATAGCCAGCTACCAGGAAGGCCTTGAGAAATATTGGTGTTGAAACAAACAAGACTGGAATATTTTTGCTGGCAACAAATGAGAGGCACAATGGCATTCACATGGGTTTGAGAAGTTAGTTGGTAGTATCTCCAAGCACCAAATAAATCTATGGGAGATAGGTTCTTCTGGCCAGGACCCTGGAGACCATCAGCTGCGTACTTGTTTAGTAATGTAAATAACACAATAATTGCTATGACCTATATATTTAAGGCTATTTTCATCGTTCAGTTTAAAATACTTAATCCAAAAAAAGCACAATTAATGTCCAATCAAAATATAAAATACCCTTTACATGTCAACAGTTACATGATAGCAAATCCTGTTGAGGAACAGATGGTGGTGTCTTTGTTAATCTTGCCCCACAGATGAGTGGAAATTAGTTTTCAGGCAGCAGAGACAGAAAAAAAAGTGCATATATGTGGAAAGTAACATACAGAATTAGCTGGACCTGCGTAAATACATGAAAAAATGTTGCTGGTAAAACTTCCTGAAGAGACATTTGGTTCTTGAAAGTACCCACCAGTGTAACATGTATTTGTAGTTAGCTGTTAATGCAGCTGTGTGTACTGGAACAACTCACACAGCAACTGCCTCATATTTAATAGCTGCAAACTGTAATATGAAATAAAACATTGAATTTCATGAAAATAAATTCCATTTATAAGTACATCTGAGAACTAGTCGAATAATTTGTTGTTTTTTTCCCTTGCCTTCCCCTGTTGCTATCTAAAACTGACCATGAGAACTGTAAGTTGTAAATCACAGTAGGGTTTAGCCAAGAGTCTTCATCACAGATTTTCTGGTGTTTCAGAGGGTGCAGGTTTCAGCTCAGGTATTGAATTTAGTGTGCTGCAAAAAGTTCTCTCTAGCCCTAACCCTTGCCTAAGGCCCATGAATCACTTTTGTGCTTAGCCTTTGCAGAATAGTGAATTTTATTCTGACTGTTATTTATGATTACCTGTACGTGGTCTCCCACAAAGCAATCATAGACCCGTATGCAGAGTTAGAGGGAGACAGTGAAATCTAAACCACTAGAAAGTGGTGAGCTTTCCAAACACTTTTCTACACTTTTTCATTCTTGTTATTGATGTGACCAACTGCTTCTCCCTTGAGGTCAATATGCAGCAAAGACCTGCTGTGGTAATGTTTTGGTTTTAGTCCCTCAGCAGATAGTAAATTAAAATTCTTTCTGCTTCAGCCATTTTAAATCTATGAAAGTGTTCTCTTTTACAACAGCTTTTGCTAAAGTTTAGCTACATTACATCCCCTAAAAAGCTATGTATGTGGTATCTGCATCTTTGATAATAATACAGTATTCTTCATATTCTAAAACTGTATACTGTTGGTGATAAACAATCTAATGCTTTGACCACTGCCTTTTAATTTAGTGGTGTCTCATAATCCTCATTCTCCCTTCCCTGCCACTATTATATTGGTGCAGAATTCATAGGGCAGAGTAGCTGATTTTGATTTTCTATTTCCTTGTGTAATTTTGGAAAGAGATGTGGTTCCAAAATAAACATGAAGTTTAGACATTAAAACAAAGAGAGGTCAACCTGTCTGCTCCTGATTCTTGCATAAGTGGTGAAAAGAGTACATCAACAAGTGTAGGTAAATATAATTTTACTCTCAAAGTAAAGTGTGGGGCAGACAAAACAAAATGTTTATTTTTCGTCTTTTTCATCTGCACTTTTAAACTACACTTACAGATTCACAGATTCACAGGATGGATGATGTTGGACAGGACCTCTGATGATAGTCTAAACCAACCCCACTGCTCAAAGCAGGGTCAGCTGTAGCAGGTTGCTCAGGGCTGTGTGACCAGTTGGGTTTTGAATCTCTCCAAGAATGGAGACTCCACAAGGTTTCTGGGCAACCTCTTCCAGCATTTGACCAGTCTCGTAGTAAAAAACTTGGTTTATTTTTTTCTAATTGAATTTCCCTTATTTCTGTTTGTGCCCGTTTCCTCTTGTAATGTCACTGGGCGCCACTGGGAAGAATCTGGCTCCATCTTCCTCTCTCCCCACATCAGATAGTTACACCCATTGATAAGATCCCACTGAAATTTCTCTTCTCTGGGCTGAACAGTCCCAGCTCTCTCAGACTTCCCTTGTAGGTCAGATGCTTCTATCCCTCAGTCTTTGTGGCCCTTTGCTAGACTTGCCCAAGTAAGTCCATTCTCTCTTGCACTGGGGAGCCCATCACTGGACATAGCATTCCAAATGTGGCCTCACTGCTGCTGGGTAGAAGAGTAGGATCATCGCTCTTAACCTGCTGGTGATGCTTTTCCGAACACAGCCCAGGATACTGCTGCCCTTCCTTGCTGCAAGGGCTCATTGCTGGCTTACAGTCAACTCGTCCACAAGGAGCTCCAGGTCCTTCTTTGCAAAACTGCTTTCCAGCTACTTGGTCCCCAGCCTCTACAAGTGCATGAGGTTATTCTCTTTCCTGGTGCAGGACTTCATACTTGCCTTTGGAGAACTGCATGAGGTTCCTCTATGTGCATCTCTGTACCCATCAAGGTTCCTCTGAATGGGAGCACCTTCCATTTCTCCCAGTTTTGCTGAGGGTGCAGTCTGCCCTGTCATCCAGGTCATGAATGCAGAGGTTAAACTGTACTAGTCCCAGTATTGATCCCTGGGTGCACTATGAGTAACTGGCCTTCAACTGGACTTTGTGCCAGTGATCACAGCCCTTTGAACCCATCCATTCAGCCAACTTTCAGTCCACTTCAGTGCCTATTTATCTAGCCTGTGCTTCTTCAATTTGTCTACGAGGATGTTATAGGAGACGGTGTCAAAAGCTTTACAGAAGTCCTCCGCACAAGGGAGTCTGTGGCAGATTCCTGCTATGATGTCTCCTGTGTTGATCTCCCGTCTGCTCCCTGTCTGCAATCTCTCATCTGACTCTGTCCCTTCTAAAGCAAAGCTCCTGGCATTTGAGCCTCCTTTTGCAGAGGTCATGAAGTTGTCCTCCTTAAATTCCCAGTCTTTTCTTCAGAATGAAGCTTGTCTTTTGGCTAGTTCTGGCTCTTGGTGGTTGTGGTGGGTTGAACCTGGCTGGATTCTAGATGCCCACCAAAGTCGCTCTATAACTCCCCCTCCCCAGCAGGAGAAGGGAGAGAAAAAATATAAAAAGTCTCGTGGGTCAACATACAGACAGGGAGGTCGTTCACCAATGATGGTCATGGGCAAAACAGACTCGACTTAGAGAAAATAGTTTAATTTATTACCAATCAAATCAGAGTAGGATAATGAGAAATAAAACCAAATCTTAAAACACATCCCCCCCAGATTCCCCCTCCCCTTCTTCCGGGGCTCAACTTCACTCCTGATTTTTTTCTACCTCTTCCCCAACAGCGCAGTAGGACGGGAAATGGAGGTTGTGGTCAGTTCATCACACGTTGTCTCTGGCTGAAAGAGGGCAGAAGACACACATATGCATACCTCCTCTGATACCTGTACATGCAGAATGTGATTGCATATGCATTGGCTTGGGATTTTTGGGAAGACTATAAAAAGATCTTTAATAAAATTATGTAAGACATGGGACAGAAATAAAAAAGGTTGCGTATTTAATTAAGAATACAATTCCATTTACAAGCAAGGAAGGACATGCACTAGATTGGACTTTACACAAGAAGCATCTTTTTCTTACATTTGATGTATTTTAGAAGTTCTTAAAAGCCTATGTTACAAAAGTGACATTATTACTCTGAGTTAGAAAGTGTTAACTAGCCTTAGCATAAATGTGAATTAAAGCTGCCCTTGTTACGCCTGAAGTGGAGCTGGGGGCATTGTACTAATGTAAGTGCCGAACTTTCTCTGCTAATTCCTGGGCAGGAGCCCTGTAATCCTCTGGGAAGCCGTTTTGACAGTCCGTTTCGTTGCTGAAAGCTGTGCTGAAAGGAATTTCCTGCCTTAGGTTTCAGAGGTCTATTGGAATCGCTTGCCTTACTGGGTAGACTGACTCTTCAGCAGGCAGAAGGGAGGTGGCTGTGCTGTGGCAAGGCTTGCTCCATAAAACTTGGCCTCGCTGTGGCTTCCAAGAAAAAGAATGGAAATTGGTCACTTCTTTCTTCAGACTCAAAAGTCAGCAGCTTGAGATCCCATGGCCTCGCTCCGCGTTTTTCAACCTTCTCCCCTTCCCTTGTATTTCTCTTGTGCCGTCTGTATGATTTAAATAAAACAAGTGTGTTCAAGAATTTGCTATCAGCTTTTTCTAGGTCATATTTCTGCAGACCTCACAAGCATCACGCTGCCATTTGCCAAAAAATTAACATAAGATAAAATGAAATTCCAGTATATGGCTGGAAGAAGTCCAAGTGAGTGCAATGTGTAAATAATCAGACTTTCAGCTTCTGCCCTTTACTAAAGGTGTTTCCTTTGTAACAACCAGTTCTTTATTATTTGAATATCTCATGCCATTCTTTTGATCACCAAATTCTCCTCTCCACTCCCTCCAACTTCTTCCTTTCTCAAATAAAATGCAAAAAAGTTGATGTTTTGCTGAAACATACTGGGTTTAATATTAATTTTTTTTCATACGTCTTCATAATAATTAAGCTTGCAGTATCTCTTGTGTATTTTAAATCTTACATTGCTGAAATATGGCAAAGAAAGTTATAAGGGATACAAATTAACACTGCTGAAATTCAAATTAAATTAAATATAAACATTTGGGATTATTTTTTTTCTCCTTGAAACCGAGATCGTGAGCAGCCAACCAAGTCTTTCACAACTTCAACTCACTAATCTAGGTACAGTTTTATTTTAAGCACATAACCCTATTACTGATGAATCTTTTATATGTTTATCTTCACAATATCCCTGTGAATGTAAGAGTTGCTGTTGTCTCTACTTAAAACAAGCACACTGGTTGCATTAGGTATTGAAACAATACCTAATGTTTTGTTTACCTACCTTAAAATCTAGCCTGACTATAAAGTCGAGATCTGTATATGCAGCTAGCTTCCTGCATGAGTTTTCAAAGATGTATTTGAAATGTTTGTGAAAATCAGAATTCTGTAATGTTTCCAGATTAGAAAAAAGTCTCCGAATTTACATTATCAGAATTTCTCAGAATAAAGGTTTGCCTGATTTGGGGGGACACAGTGAATCTGAGAAGGAAAGCCTCTCTTCCCAAGCTACCATGTTCTCTGGGTGCTCATGCCGAGTCTTGCTTGGCTACAACTGATCTCTGATTTCTTTTCCTATTTGTACTTGTCTGGCAGATGATGAGCCCTAGCAAACTGGCCAGCTGCAATCTCTTATTCGTTCGGTTAACCCCTGTGCTGCCAGGTACCAGCCACAGGAGCAAATGGGTATGAATACAGAGTTTTCTTACAGCTTGCAAATACTGAGTATTAGGAAGTTTTGAATCATCACCACAAGCCTCCGATTGCTTTTGCTAAAATCCTCACTTTGGATGGTAAGAACAGAACTTAGCAAAATAGAAAGTTTCGGATGGTTCGGGGGAGTCTTCTCTTTCAGAGGTTGCCTTTTCTTTCGCTTCCTTTTAGAAAAAAATAATTAAGGTTTAATATTCTGGATACACTTTTTTGAAGTGTAGTCTATGTTTACATTATTTGTCTAATAGTATTTGCATGAAGTGGCCGCCACCTGCATTTAATTTGTCTTGTGACATGTCTTTCCTGCCTTGATGTAAAATTCTTCAGAACACAGAAGAAATTACTATTTTCTGCTTGGACTTCCCTGGCTAGCTCCAGTTTGATTGTTATGGGCCTCTTAGAGCCTAAACAGATAGTGTACACTCAGCACACGGGTTTTTAACTAATTACTAATGTTCCTAGAGCACTTTGAAGAGAAAAAGTGCAGTACATGTGTTAATTATTATTAAGAACCTAGCTTTGAACATCATGTTCTTATATGAAAAATGTTTAGTGAGTCCTCACCAAATTGTAGCATTATAAATGTATTTCATTAAGAGATCATTAAGACATTAAAAGACATCATTATTAATCTATACATGATCTAAGCTTGGCAAACCTCTGTAATCCAGACTCATTATATTAGCATGAGTGCCTTTCCGGCCAAAAAAGTGCTGAGATTTTTGCATGGTAGCGTTTCCATTTATCAACAATATTACAGATGAAATAAAACCTCTGATTTTTGGAAAATCTCCCTTTCTAGTCCCATTACTTTTTCCTGGGCTTGATATAGTGCAGTTGTTGTTTCTGGCATTAATGCCTTTTAGGTTCGGCATTGCACACATTATTTGAGTTGAGTAGTCTTATACATGAAGTGCAAAAGATCTTCAGCAGGCTCTATCCAGGGGTTTCTTGGATGTGCATCAGTGGATTTTGTGGGAGAAAAAATCCTTCTGGTAAATAAGAGTTATATATGTTCTTTGATAATGTGTTCTAGAGAAACTGTTAATTTTTCTAAATTACTAATTGTGACGTGTAGCACAATAAATAGGCTGTTGAAAATTGTGGTGATTTTCTTTAAAGTATGTACGATGAAAAAAAGATTAAATGATGAACTTCCAAAAATGAAAAATCCTCAAAGAAAACTGCTAAGAAAAATAAAAAAAAACCCAATGGGCTGCCTTTTCAGTTTTCCTGCTAGCTTTTATCTGTCATTTAGAGGTGCACAGTTGTTTCTTAGTTAGAGCTTTTCTGCTTTGAAAACTAAAACTGTGGCCAGCCACTGACATATGAAGAAGAATCCAAATTTTCTCCTTATTGTGATTAATTACTCTAAAACACAATCAGTAAAATGAAGTCTTTTTAAAATGTGAAAGCAATTTCGCAAATTAAATTTGATGCTTCCAAATGTGACCATGTGTTTTCTGGAATAATTTGGTGTAGTATAAGAAAGCGTTATCAAAATTTTAAAAACATGTTAAATTAGTCTAAGAGAAAATGTGCCAATTTAATATAATGACCGAGATGCACAGACCCCCTTTTGCATGTAATTGCACATATTGTAATGGTACTGTGCAATCATCATGTCAATATTCTTGCTTATAAATTCTGAAGTGTTTCACTGAAATAATCTCCTCCTGCCAATGTATTTACTTTATTGCAAAATTCATTTTATTCAAAAGAATGCAGAAGATTTTTTGGAGTCCTATGCTTGCAGACTCTCACATATTAGGTCATTTGATGTCATCACTTACTCTATGGAAGGACCAAAGTGTATAGGTGTGCGGCACTGGATTTTGCAAAGCTTGTAACTGTCTAGTTCTAGGTATATACAAAAAATCTAGGGCCTTCTGTAAGCTTTTTGGAGTAGAGTTCTGGTTAACATGCTAGCTTGGAAAATAGTTTCTTTCCAGTTTTGGAAATTTATGTTTAATATTAGATGTCAAGTCTAAACTCCTGTTGGAGTTTTTACTGGAGTATTTAGATTCAGATGCAGATGCAAGCATCTAAATTGAGATGTCTACAATATAGTTATCTATGTATGACCTAGGTAAGTAAACAAAATATATGGGCTTGAATCAGTTGTCCTCACTTAAGCGTCTACTGCCACTTGAGATGGCCTTGGGCATTTGAGACAACTGTTTCTTACTGGCAGATATGATGTAGGGTCTGTCGGAGCTCCTTGGCCTTCTGGGGATGTGGCTGGAGCCAGGTGGAATACTGTGGACATCCTAAATGGAGCCTGTACGTAAGGAACTGGTCTAAGTATCTACTGTAAGGTGAAATTACTCCAGGCTGCAGTGACTGTATTGAGAAGATCTCCACTATCTGCAATAGGAGCTTAAACATGTAGCTCACTTGTAGATACTTTATATGGTAGACATCTAAATTCAGATGTCTGTATCTGAATCCCATTGCTTGGGCTCCAAGTTGCCTACAGATGTGTACATCGCTATTTGAGATGCTTTACACTATCTGAGATATCTACATTAGGCTGGCAGGTGAGACATGGGGTGTAAGGAAAAAAGATGCTTTACTCAAGTAGCATCTGCATGCTAGACAGTAAATCCTGTTTCATCTAAAAGAACATGAGCAGCTTATGTGTGTGCAGCTGAATCTGGCATCTTATAATAAAAGCGCATGTTTTTGTCATCAAAGTACTTCCAGTTTCCAGACAAAGGCATCGAGTCTTCCCTCAAAACCTGAGCATGGTGTGAAAGGTTACTTCTAAGTAAGTGGTTAAGTCTTGCATACAGAGAAAAATATTTGAGGCCCTCAGGAGAGCATGTCATGATGATGCTATTTTGACTGAGACAGTTATATGGGAACCTGTGAAATTTCACTGTTTCTCCAGCAGAATAACAGTCCTATCAACCACAGAATTTGATATCTGTACAATAGTTTTGCAATGTAAAAACAAAACCACTAGAGGCTCTAGTGGCACCAGCCAAGTGAGTTTAGTCCTATTTTCAAAGGTGACATAGCACTTTTAGGTTAAGGTTTTTGTCGTTGTTATACACTGCACTATTAGAGATTCTTGAGTTTTTTCCAAATAAACTGGCAGGCCTGTACAGCACAGCACTTTTGAAAACTGATACCCTTGGTCTTGTGACTTTAGCCAGACACATTTTGACAAATATGCTTGAGTAAGGAAAAGTTAACAACTGAAAAAGATAAATATTTTCTGTAAAATGTTATGCTACAAGAAGGTTAGTGATACCTACAAAATAGAAATTGGTAAATTAATTATTCTTTTTATTTTACTTTCCTGTTTATAAAGAAAATTAAGTGTACGATGCAATTACGTACAAATATCAAAACCACCCTTTATTATTATAAGAACTACCTTATGAAGCAATGTTAACATTTGCTACTAGATATGAGGAGCTTCGTACAGAAGAAGACCTGATCAGAGTAAATAAGTTGAATATATAAGACCAGTTATGGCTGCACTTTTTGGTTTTCACAAACTGACTGATTTATTCCAATCAGATCAGTTGAGTCGTAGCTCAGTGTTATAGAACACACTCTCAGGTTGAGTATCAGATAGCAGAATAATATACTGCAGATTACATTAATCTTACTTGTTTTCTTTTCCTTTCTGCCCATTCTTTTCCATTTTTTGTGGTTTTGATTCTATATTTGTTTTCACTGTTCCATAACAAAGATTATCTTCACAGGACACAAACTGTAATTATATATACACATATTTCCTATATCATTTACTTATGACTGGTGTTTGAACTCTTAGTTTCTTTGCTGTATTATATACATTCAGTAAAGAATAATTTAAAAACCCCTTAACTGATTTATAAGCTTTTATGCTTATCACTCAGAACAAATCTCAAGAGCACTTGGCTATGAAATTAAACATCTAGTCATGGTCAAATTAAGACTTCCTTAGTCAGCACTCAGATTTTAAGCCCCTATGCATCAACCAATGGAGCAGCAGCAATGTCCTTTGTATAGAAGTTTCACAGTTTCACATTTGTTAGTTATTTACATAACAAATAGGATTGAAGGGACTGGAAAGTTAACTTGGAGTCAAAGAAAGTATGCTAACCACCAAGTTGTCTGGCAGCTGAAGAGAGAAGGAAGAAGATGGTTCATACCTTACCTCTGTTGGTGAAGCTAACACATTGTACACCTGTGAATGAGGGAGTTACGGTGGCTGGAAAGAGAAGAAGCATGAGGAAGCCTGGCTTTGCAGTTTACTCAGTATTCACAGCTAAAGAATACAGAAACTGGTTTTATGTTATCCAGTGACTGCCTAATATAAACAATCCTCAGGTCAGCATCTACCTTCCCAGCAGAATGTTCTTTTCTCTTTGCTGTTGGGTTTCCTATCAATCTTTATTGTTCGAGTGGCTTCAACTTGTGAGATGACCAAATGTTCTACTGCTGTAGTTTTTGGAAGACAGTTGTCCACATCCTAGCTGGGTGGACCTCAGCATTAGCAATGAAGAGCCAGGTTTCATAGCATCACCAACCCAGAGTGCGGACGAGGTTGTCAGAGATCTCTGGAGATTGCTTAGTCCAGCCCATCTGCTCAAAGTAGAGTCAGTTAGATCCACTTGCACAGGGCTTTGCATCCAGTTGAATTTTGAACATCTCTAAGGATGGAGACTCCACAAGTTTTCCAGACAACCTGTTCCAGTGTTTGATCAATTCCGTAGTTAAAAAAAAAGCTTTTTCATTTTTTGAAATGGAATTTATGTTTCAATGCTTCTCATCCTGTCACTGGCTGACACTGAGAAGATAGATAGTAAGATATTAGATACTAAGCTTATTAAAAATTCTTGTAGTTCTGCTCAAATACAACCAACCATCTTTTCAGAAAGGCACAGCCAAAAGCTTGAGAAAAATCTTGAGCAAAGTCTTATGAAAAGTCATACCTTGTTCCAAAAGTGAGTAAAAAATGATGAAGAATCCTACAACATAAAATATCACTGAGACTACCATACTATTGATAGACTTTAGTGTTTTAAACTGTATGCTCTTAACATCGACCCATGCAAGTAACCTGGACTGTTAAAATGGTTTATAAAGAGAGGTAATATCTAGCAGTTTTATATGACCAAAGTCACATTGTGTTTTGTATCCAGAAGCTACTACCTTCAGTTCCTTCCAGAGACAAAAATAAACTCAAGGATTCAGAAAAAAAATGATTGAATGAATTTTCCCTTGACTAAACGGGCTCTCCGAGGCAAAAAATATTCATGAGTACAGAATTCATGACTACAGAGATGTGTAGACATTTCCAATAAAATCCACTGACACAAAGCTGAGAAGTATCCCCAAGGGAGGGAGAATCAGAATGTCATACAAAAAAGAAAATCTCCGACTTGCTTGAAACACTATGCAGTTTTGAGTCATATGTGTTTAAACCAGCACAGTCTGGTACACAGTCATGGTAATAAGATGAGAAGATGATAAATTACAGGAGCCTCTAAATAGATTGTTCGGAAAAGGGCATAATTGTTATCTCTGGCTGTATCGAGAGAGTGACTGCCAGAGAGGGAAGAGAACTAATGAAACTAAAGAATAGCATAAGGAGAAATGGCTATAAAGAAGTCATGACTAACTTAGGTTGGGCATTGGAAAGAGACCCATGGCCTTTGTGAGAGTCAAGAATAGAGAGCAGTCTGCAAGGTTTCAGGAAGTTGGGGCAAATAAATTTGCCCCTTCTGCTAAGGATTTTAAATAGTTTGTGGAAGGAATTTATGATATTCAACCTCTGTCAACAAATGACTGGATGGGGTTACTCAGGGTGTTCTTCTGGTCCTGAAGCCTCAAAAGGTGTGAGATGACTTCATGACATGGAACTTGACCTTGAAAGTGGTCTTCTGGTAAGAAATAGCAATTTAATTTCTAGATGAGAAATTAGGAATAAACATGAATAATCATGAATTCAGAGAAATAGTCAGAAAAGACTTGCAAAATGCAGAAAGACTTTATTGCTGTCATCTCTTGTATCAGTCAGGACCCGATAGACTTTGATCCTGAGAGAGAATAAGGATGTAGAGGTAATTGTTTTCTGCAAGAAATTATAGTCATTGACAATTAGAGCTGGGCAAGATTTTTCGGATTAATAGATTTGTGCTAAATACAGTGCTGAGCTCTTTGAAAATGTTCAATAATAGGTTTTCCATGTTGAAAGATCATTATGGTCCCCGATTTAATTACATTTAATTTAAAACTAAAAGCAGAAAAATCCATTTAAAAGTGCAAATAAATCTATTATTATGCAGCAGATATAAAGCCTAAGTTTTTTTTATGACATGACATTGTTAATTCTCCTCTCATGGTATCATCTAAAAGCGTAATAGTTGTGTTCTGTCTCCTATTATCTAGGTCATTAATGAAAGTATACAATGTGGTGTGCTACTCATGTGCTTAAAATTAATTGGGCACATAAATGTTTGCAAGACAGATTCCTTTGCAGTGCATCAGTCACAGAGGTTTTGGCAATTTTATACTTTTTAAAGCAGTTGAAGCTTTTTGGTTTTTGGTGGGTTTTTTTGTTGGTTGTTTTTTTTTTTAATAAAGCCATAAATTGCAAAACAGGCTTTTTAAACATTTCTGATATTCTCTTGTTCTGACCCATTTGAAAGACTATATAAATCTTATCTGCAAAGTTTGGAATTTCCCATTAATAATAATGAAGAAAGAGAAAAGAACAATAAATTGTTCAAGAAGAGCCTGGAATTTTTCACTGTGAGTTATCCAATAGAGTAGAGAACTGAACAAAGATATAAACATCAAACAAATGAAATTTTGATTGTCATTTATGAGGAGAAAACATCTGTAGTGGATATAACAAGCAATCTTGAATCTTAATATTCAGACTTTAATGAGTAAACAGATATTTCACCATCTTGTAAAACAATAGTATTATGAGCTCAATCTGGTTAGAACTACTCTGGTGCTTAAAGACAGGCTTAAGTGTTTTTCTGGATCAGGCCAGAATGGTCAGCACCCTGCCAGATTAATTCTTGGAAGAGTTTACAAAAAATAGTGAGAAAACTTCTTGTGCATAGCAAGAAATCCAAAACAGTGACCAAACTTAATCTGCATTGACAACAGAGTAAGCCAAGTTCTTGAAGAGAACGATCTGAGGTACAGAGCACAGCGTCAAAGAAAAGATGATTTTTTATCTTTTTTTTTTTTTTTTAAATGGCAAACATTTTGTCCCCTGCGACATTTGAATGGATTCCAGGCCAAAGGAGGGTTCCAAAACTTTTTTGTGTAAAACACCGGGCTTGAAAACCCACTTCCATTTGCACAAGTGGGCGAGTGAGCTCACTTGTGGTTGGGTCTGTGGGAAATGCTAATGTAAAGAAAATTGCCACTTTCTCTCATATAACAGTGTGAAAAGCTGAGAGTGTGCCTAGATCTATGGAAACTGCTCAAAACTGGAAGAACTTTTAAATAACTTGATTGACTTGCTGGCTTGATAATTCCTTTTCATCAGAAGGAAGAATTTGCATGTATTATTCATATTGCAATGTTTTCAAGAAAATGTTAGAGTTGGTTCTAATTACTGTTCTTGCATTATAGCCCCCTTCTTTTCTCCCCACAGAATGGGTGTAATTGCCAGTTCTATATTATTGCATGATGATGAGATCCTTCACCTTCATGCAACACTTCACCGCCTTCTCCCCTCCCTTCTTGGGGGGTCATTGAAGCTCTTGCAGCACGCGGTTTGTTGGACAATGGGATCCTCAATTAAATCCCTATTTACTGGTAGTTGGTGACTGTTCTAGATCCTTCTTCCTTCCACAATTCATCAACCCAGTTAAACTTGAATTAGTCTTTATTATGTATTCACTATCCAGCCACTCAGACAAATACTAATTTCTCTTTGGTTTGGCTGTAGTGGACCCACTTGGGATGGAGTTAATTTTCATCACAGCAGTCTGTGTGGTGCTGTGATTTGGATTTGTGGCTGAAAGAGTGTTGGTAACACACCAGTTGTTTGTCACTTGCTGAACAGTGCTTGTACAGCATCAAGGTTTTTCCTCCACCTCCTTGTCCCTACCCCCAGTGAGCAGGCTGGGAGAGGGCAAGAGGTCGGTGGGGGGGACACAGCTGGGACAGCTGACCGCCACTCACCAGAGGGATACCCCATCCCATATGACATTGTGCTCAGCAATAAAAGCTGGAAGAAGAAGGAGGAAGGGAGGGTGTTCAAAGTTACAGTATTTATTTTCCCAATTAAGCATTGCGTGTGCAGAGACCCTGCTTCTGGGACAAGGCTGGACATCTGCTGGCCTGTGGGAAGCAGTGAAGTAATTCCATATTTTGCTTTGCTTGCACATGCAACTTTTGCTTTCCCTGTTAAATTGTCATTATCTCAGTCCACAAGTCTTCTCACCTTCCTTCTACTTTTTCCCCATCCTATGGGAGAGGGGAGCAAGGGAGTGGTTGGGTGGGTGTTTGGCTGCTGGCCAGGCATAACCCACCGCATTGGCTAATTAAGTACTCAAATTAAGTAGGAACCCTTTCTATATAATCTTGGAAATTTATCAGTTGGATTGATCCTAAAAATATAATTCACCATAAAGTGCTTAAAATCCTAATTTTTTTTTATTTGTTTTCTCCTAGCTTTGTTCTATAATGTTTAAATTTCTTGTGCGTTTCCAAGTCTGTAGGAGATTGTTATGTTGGCAAAACCACAGCAATTTTACAGGCTCCAGCCTCAGTCACGTATTTCATGTTTTCGGAGTTCTTTCGCTACCTACAGTACATCTGAAGACCTTGTCAGATTGTATCCAATTTTACACGTGTTTTTGCACTCTCTGGGTAGACGTTGGCCTACTTTACAAGAGGAGTTAGATGATTCTTGCCTTTGAAGTTTGGAAGCACTGCTGCAGAGATCAGCTATTAAAGGAAAGGAGGCACAGTGCCTGCCGTAAGGGGATTTCAGTCCTCAATGATCGCTTTAACATTGCCAGAAAGCAAATAATCCCAATAACATGACTGATCAGTTCGGTCTTCAAAGCCGATCCACACTGACCAAAGCAGAGAGATAAACTCAGTGAATTATACTTATCCTGTATTGCCCTGCATTTACTCATCTCTGAATATTACAGTGCTTACCTGTCAGGTTAATGAATATTGAGGCACTTAGATAATCCTCTATCACTAAATTAGCATGCCTCATATGAACTTGAAGTAAATGTCCATTGAGAAGCCATAAATAATAAACTTATCTATAATTCTTTGACTTCCTTGAAACCAGTGGTTACCAGAAAAACTAAATATTAGTAATTTGTTGCACAGTATTGTATAAGGCACTGGAACTGTTAACTTGTTTAAATGCAGAAATAGCTACTCTGCCTGTGATACTACAGTTGTTGCAGACAGCCATCAATAACCAAGGAAACACCAGTAATAAATCCTCATGAACAAAGACATAATTTTGACCCTAGTAAAGTCAATAATTTATTAATTTAAATAGTTGAAACAATTTAAATACAGTGAGACTTAAGTTTAAGGGCATAACATAAGCAAATCTTCCTTTTGGCTACCACCTCTGGATCAAACACAACTGTTACTATTAATTCTTTGAACAGGCATTGTGTGGTGCAACTAAACATAACAGAGTATCTCGCCATATTATGGTCTGCCAACTTTCTCATCATATTTTGACATACGTATAGAGCTTGTTAGATGAATGGTCTGAAAATTTTTGAAATTCTATCTTACTTTTTCTGAACTGTTTTATTTTTGCGGTACATCTCACTGAAACTTCTGTGAGAGTTCACTTCCATCATCCTGTAATAAAAATAATGTACCTTTTAATGATTGTTGATATTTTAGGTCTATATAACCAGAGAGTTAGTGGAGGCTACCAGCTATAAAGGGGCTGCAAACCCTGAGGATCAGCGGCACTTGCTTGAAAAATACCTGCACTACCATGACTATTGACAATAATTTAGGGACCACAATAAGAATGCAACCTTTGATACCATCTGTTCACTATTTTGACTATTTTAACACATGTGAGACCCAGAGGAGGGAAATATTCCTTCCCAATATAGCCAACTTTTTATTCAGTTTTGAGATGCCTGGCAACTATGCTTGTCATTCCCCACTCTGTTTTCTCAGGGAGTGTAAATCTGACAGAGGTCAATGCACTGAAGGAGAAACAGAAGTGTTCTGGTTGTCCTTTTATTCAGTAAATGAAAGTGGGTCCAGAGGAGGGCCATGAAGATGATCAGAGGGCTGGAGCACCTCTCCTGTGAAGAGAGGCTGAGAGAGTGGGGTTGTTCAGCCTGGAGAAGGCTCTGGGGAGACCTTATAGCAGCCTTTCAGTACCTGAAGGGGACTACAAGAAGGCTGGAGAAGGACTTTTTACAAGAGCATGTACTAATAGGACAAGGGGTAATGGCTTCAAACTGTGTGTATATTTAGATAAGATATTAGGAAGAAATTCTTCACTATGAGGGTGGTGAGGCACTGAAACAGGTTGCCTAGAGAAGCTGTGGATGCTCCATCCCTGGACATGTTCAAGGCCAAGCTGGATGGGGCTTTGAGCAACCTGCTCTAGTGGGAGGTGTCCCTGCCCATGGTGGGGGGGTTGGAACTTGATCTTCAAGGTCCGTTCCAGCCTGAACCATTCTATGATTCTATGACATGCATCATAAACTTCAATAGACACTGGCTTATTACTGTGTCTCATCTCTGATCTTGAAGAGCCACTCCAAGCAGTGAACTAATCCTGTTTGAGGTGCAGTTCATTTGCCCCGACATGCTACTTGAGATGCCCATGTGGCCTCATATCGACACCTCAGAAAAGCATGGATCTCCTCTCACTCCTAAGTGTGCATCTGCCAGTGTTTCAGATAGTCAAGGCCATCTCAGGTGTCTAAGTTTAGGCAACAGACTTGAACACTAAGAGCTTGCAAACTAGTACTGGACATACCAATAGCTAAAGTTCTAGCATTACAAAACAGCGTCTTTTCTGTGTGATGTAAGTGCTGGGGAAGAACATGAAGGGTAGGATCAATCCTCTGTAATTTGAGGGTTAGAATTAAGCTTTAAATTCAGAACCATATTTCAAATTCAGAGTCTAAACTTAAATATATGTCAGTATTTATCCATCTGTGTGTGAGCTGGATATCTGAGATCCCCTGGGACTTAGTGAAGATGTAGGTATGTATTCAGTTCACTACGTAGAGGTGCCTGATGCCTGTGGCCTGCAGCACCTGAGAGGGCCACCTGGAGCAGCATGTGCAATAGGCATCTGGAGGCCAGACAAGATATTATAACACTTATGAAATGACATGAGACTCCTTTGTATTGACAACTGCCATCAAGCCATAGAGCTAGGCAAGACAAATCACACCTTTAGTTCCTATGGAAAGAACATTTATCAAAAAGGAATTGTTAGGGCCTGCAGTCCTAAAGAGTTGGCTAAGACTACCTTTCTATTTTACACAAGCTATAGAAAAAATGTCAAATGGTAATAACCAGCAGCCAAAAATTACTTAGTTTATATTCTCAGCTCTCCTCAGTGCTGGTGAAATGATCCTGGGTTTGGGTTTTTTTTTTTTGTTGGTTGGTTTTGTGGGATTTTTTTAAAGGAATGTGGCATTTAATTATATATCAGCATTTTACAATAACTTCTCCCATTACTGTTACATTCATACCGTCCCTTCAGGATTTGGTTTCTTCAGCAGAAATATATCTCTCTTTTCAGCAGCAAGTGGGTGAGTTGCCTTAGATTACCTTTTGAAGGCTGACTCAATCTATTTACTGTTACTCATTCTGTGCTTGATAATCACCATAACAGACATAAATATAGTAGGTCGGTATTCTCAGGAACTTAAAATATACAAGTCTAAGGTTATGGAAACAAGATTGTGTGGCTGCTTAGTTTAGTTAGCACAGCTCCAGTCAGGTCATCTACAGAAATCCAACAAGATGTGTACACTGGAAAATATGGCACACTGCTTATTATGCCAAGATTTACTACTTTTTAAAAGAAAAAACAATAGTATGATTTTGAAAAACTCATTGTAAAGTTAAGTAACAGCTACATTCTCTGACTCCATCAATCTTAATAGTTTCTTTTAGCTTCTGCTCATCACATAATCTGCAAGTATCAACAAGCATCTTAAAACCCAAGTTCTATTAAAGTGTGCATCTTTGCACAGGAACATAATCTTGTTAGGTTTAAATCAGTAGTATCCTAAGACCTTTTTTTTCCTTTGCCATAACTATGGGAAGAGATTAGAAACTCGGGTACAGAGACAGAACAGTTTTGTGCTGTTTCTAACATCTCTAGAAGCAGCCAAGTGCATAAACAAACTTTTCTGAGTAGGAGCAAGTAGCAATGACTCTTTACTACAGGTTCTGCTTTTTACTTTGTAGATATCTATAATGTATTACTTCTTACCTTCTTAAACTATATTTTGTAAAGATTCTGCTCTGAATCATTGACATTGACTTATCCTAATATATTTAATAACCTTCTGATATTCTGCAGCTTCCTTGAGGGCGGCAAAATGCTTACCTGCTTTAAAAAAAAGGTTAGCAAGATTTTCATGGCTACTATGGGTTTATTAAAATATCAATGCTTGACATAAATGTTACAGAGTTGTCTGAAATAGCAAAATACAAAAAAATATTTAAAGAAGCCATAGATCCTTCCAGCTGAATGCTAGGGCATCCTGACCGCAGATCTGGAACTGCAAGAAACAAGTCATAAACCTCTGAACCTTGGAATTATGAAATCTGGCACAAAAAGGCAAAACCTATCTGTTCATCCATAGTTAATAGTTCCGCCTTTCTCACAATTGTATATGCAGAAGCAAAACACTTTTTGTTGAATAAAACAGTGCTTACCTCAAGCAAAAACAACGGATGCTATTGGAAAAGTGTGAAGGACATTGAGGAATAAAACGATCGTCATGCTGGAGAGAAATGCAGATAATAAATGCGTAAGAGACAACCAGATCCCCAGTGCTTTGAACAGTAGGCTTAATTTCATTTGTTGCCTCATTCCATGCTCTTTAATGCTAATGTGTGTGAACAATGGACTTTGAGGTACAACGGAGAACCTGAAAAAAAAAGACAGAGAAGAAAATGGAAAATAAAAGAAACTAGACACAAATTGAAGGAAACATGAAGGAAAATAAAACTGAATAAAAGTGCTAACAAGAAAGGGAGAAAAATAGTAATCAGGAGGGAGAAAATTCACATTGAATTGTCCATAAGGGTAAGGAAGACGGTGGAAAGTGGAATCAGCAAAAAGAAAAGAGTAAACTAGATAATGAGAAAATGGGCAGAATTTCATTTTCTAGGGTGTAAGGCAGAAAAAACCCCAACATATAAAGCAAAAATTAGGTAGGGTACCGTTAAAAAGAAAATGGAATATCAATACAAAAAGGGTAGAGAATAATTGAGCAAAAGCACTAGAACCTGCTTGAGAACCTGCAAGTAGATGGAAATTGAAAGACAAGTGTATCAAACGGCCAAAATACCCAAAGGGGACCACACTTGCTAAGTGTCAGTCCTTTCTGATGATGCAGTCATCCTTGCTCCTACATGAGAAGTTTCAGATGTACCACCTTGCAGTTTTTCCTCCTTGTTACCAGAGGCTTTATCCAAATAATTTGCCCGTGTTTTGTCCTGCCAGTAAGACAGTCAGGTTTCAGCCAGCCAGGGGGTCATCCTTCTCAAATTCTCTCTGCCTAATACAGAGAGGTGCTGCATCGGAGGAGGCTAATAAAAAGGAGAAAATATATGCCAGTGCTAAATTCACTGCATATACTTCCCACCTCACCTCCTAGGAGGCTGGCTTAGATCTGAAATATGATGTTGGGGCCTAGTTGGTGTTTTATGCCAAAAAAAAAAAAAGAGTAGTAATTAATATCAGGCTGCACCAGGCAAGTGGTAAAACAGATCAGTAGGTAGAAAGAGCAAAAATCAGTTGTAGTGTGGAAAGCAATTAATTCCTCTTAACAGGAAATTCTGTGGAGAGAAGTATCATTGTTCATAAATTGTTTCTCTTTCTTAGCTAATTAAAAAACATTTTTTGTAGAGCAGTTAGGCCTTAGCTGGCTGGGATACAAAATCCAGTCATGTGAGGCTTGATAAATTAAAGTCACAGTTTTTCTTGTCTATTTGGCTTGCAAAATTTCCCCCATGTTTCTCTTATTAAAAAAAAAAACAAACAAAACACTTGCTTTTTGTAATATTTTGTTTTACGTTGATAGCAATGAAATGTTTTGGTGAGTCTCTATGCTGTCTTTTATCACCGATTCCAGCCAATAAACTATGTATGACTTCAACAGATGTTTTTTCTACTGAGGACAATAAGATGTTTTGAAGTCCACAGAAGCATATTAAAATAAGAAGGAGAAGTTTAGAGAATGGTATGGAAATAAGAGACATTTTTCCATGAAGACTTCTAAAAAATAGCCTTTGATGTCCTATTTAGGCCTAATAATAAAAAGCAGAAAGATATTGAGGTAAAGACATAACCGTGCGTAGGAAGGAAGCACCTACAACATTCACAATTAGTCGCAGTTAATGTTATATCTGGAGTTTCGATGGACCATGCCAGATTTTCCTTTGGTGTGGCTGTAGCTCCTTTGACTTTGATAAAGCTGGGCTGACTGTTTTCTATCAGGTGAGGATCTGCCCCTCTGTGTCATGTTGAGAACAAGAAGAAAAGAAGGGGCAAAATTTGAAGAAGGATTAAAAGATGTCTGGTTTTTATCTCATTTAAATTCTGATTGCGTTTCTAAAGCATCACGAAGGCTTTTGTATTTTGTGGTGTCTTATGCTGTATGCAGTATTATTAAAAGTACCTGTCATGTAATTCTCCTTTAAGTAGGAATTATTGTGTTTCAGATGTTAGATACATATTCAGCTATACAAGAAATGTGTCATAATATTTCCTTCCATTTTCCTAGCTGGACTTAGCGAAAAGATTTGCCATCTTTACCCCTTTACTCATTTCTGTAACATTTTAGGCTTGGAATGGTGCTTAATCATCTTACACAAAGAATGTTGTAGCCTCAGAAAAGTAGGGACATGGACACACACCCCCAAATCCCAGACTTGGTGTTTACAGGATTTATAGGTGAAACTATACAAAATTTATCTCTTTCTAGCAGCATTAGTTGTAAGATCTTGTCCATGAGAACATAGTACTGCAAAATATCATCTATTAAGACTAATGTTCTGGGAAATAGCAGCACATGTGAACTGACCGGTCATCCTCCAGAGAGCTATGGGAGAACTGTGCTTAAAACAGGAATAGAGAAAACTAAGGAGGAGGTGAAGTGGATTCGCTGGTCAATTATGTTCACTAAATTCCCATACAGCAGAGCTCCTACCAACAGTCCAAGTGTTTCTACCAGCTAATGGGTGCTGGATCAAATCCCAAGTAGGGATGGAACCGTGGTGTTAGACTGTATGGATGGGATTCATAAGACATCATATGTGAGATCCCACCTGACTGTCAGTTGGCAAAAGATGTGGCTTTTCTATAGGTTTTGTTTAATACCTGTCAGTCCCTTGCAGAAGTTTCAGATAGCTAAAATGGCATCTAAGACATCTTCTAATGCCTGGATCCTGCCATAAGACCTTGATTCTTTTGTATCCTAGCTGCTGCTGCAGAAGGCCCGAAGAAAGCTGCAGAATGCCCATCACCATGGGGTCATCTCAGACACAATAGGGAATCTAAAATGAGACTAGACACCTTTATTTAGGCAAATAAATGGAATCCCAGGAGTCACCATCTAATTCAGCTTTATGGAAGTCTCTTTTTGTTCAGTGAAGAGGAATGGTTACTTTGTCCTATTTTACAGATCTCTATTAGGATGGGGTGAATGGATGTTACTCTTGGAGGACCCTCATGCTTCCCAATGGCAGCAGATACCTTTGCTTCAGTATCTGAATCCTTCCCTATGTGTTCCAGTTGCGTTAAATTGCTGTTTCAGTGCCACTGACTGTACTGCTTAAACTGGAAATTCAGATTATAGTGGGAATATAATTGTTTCCTTACTGACCTCAAGCTGCTGCTCCAGAAGAGTGCAAATGGTACATCAGAACTTCCAGCTCTGTGGGTGCATTGGGTCCTTGACTGTGCCCTACGTGTTCAGCACCTCCACCTAAGGACTCGACACCTAAATTTAAATGACTGAATCAACTCCTTAATGTTCATTAGTGTTAGAATTCGGTGAGAGAAATCACACCCTCAATTAGTGTCTAGCCATAAATCTTTAAAAAGAGCAAGTTATTTATATTATAGAAATTTTGGTATTTAGGTATGCCCTTCTAGCTCTACTGTACTTCATTAATAATATTACTATGAGATATTATTTATGGTCTTCAATAACCGAAGTCATTACTATTTCTTGGATACCATGTTAATAACTATATAAATAATAGTATTATAATAACTAAATATAATACTGGTCACAGAGTTTAATTACTGATTGCCATATCTAATCAAATTACAGGTTTAAGTAGAAAGGTATAGAATAGTTTTAAAATACTTAACAAAACAAATAAACTGATGCCTTTATCAAAGACACTTCCAGGAGGAAAATAATTCATAACATATAGTCAGAATTGAGCTATAATTGTTTGAAATTAAAATACCTAAGGAATTCTTTTTCATCATATTATTTTAGAATTTTTTTGGTTTACACTGGACCAATATAAATGAATATTTTTAATAGTAAAACTTCCCACAAGATGATGTAAAAAACTGATCTTGCAGTCACCACATGTATGACATAAAATTTACTCTTTAAGTAATCATGTTGACATCAGTAACAATGGAACTGAACATAGTGGGACGGAGGCTGAATATTTTTGTTCTTCTTCTTTTTTACTTTTTCAGAAAAAGCTTTTTCTTTCTGCAAATGTAGAATTTAAGTGACTGAAACTTCTTGAAAGTGTATTTTTCCTGAGTTGTAGAAATAAGTTTAAAGCAGAAAAAGTTAGCACTCTTTTTATCATGTCTTCCAAAGAAAGTATTACTATTATTACTACTACTAGTAGTACTATACTACTACTATTATTTTTTATTATTGTTATAATTATTATATAACCTCAGTATTTTTTGTGTAACATTAAAAGCAGCAATCAAAATTGTGAAAGGAAATGAAGCCTGGTTCTTTAGGCTGATTGAATCATTTATCTTCAACCATAAGGAAATTTCAAATTTTTGAATACAGTGAAATGTTCTGAAGAAATATATATGGAATTAATCTGAATTTTTTTGGTTTGTCCATTGAACTAAATTAATCATGTACCCTCAGAGCACCAGCACAGATCCCTGGCACTTTATGATAATCAGTCTGATATTTGTTTTTTAAATGCCTTTATCTGTTGGTGGATAAATGTATCTGACTTAGTATATAAACATGTAGCTTATAAGCTTTCAGAATTTTTTACAGATCCAAATCAAACAGAAGTAGTTAATTTTCAATTGCAGCAAAATGTTGCTAAACTAAGATGCAGGTGTATTGTCTGGAAAGAGGCCAGAAAAAACACTTGAAAAGTTGCACAGTGAAATCATAAGAATTTGCAAATGGTGGTGTGTCGTGCTTTTAATTATACAAAGAGGTATGCATAAAAGCAGGCAAAAAGGGGTTTAATCATGGCTGAGTGAGTTTGAGGATAAGCCGTCTTGTTTTAAATGTTTTGTAGATCACAAATCTTCTCAATCTTTTTGCTCTTTTTTTTTTTTATTTTAATACCTCAGATTATTGCTGACATCCTTTTAACAAATAACAGTTGCTGTCTTTAAGGTAGAGATTTTCCTGAAGCAGGAAAAGTACTGTCTTGAGGACTAAACAGGTATAGGACTCTGAAGAAGTCTGAAAGTTTACTGAATGTATTTGAATAACTTTGTCTCATAAATTTGGCTCATATAGAAAGACATATGGGTTTAATCCTCCACTTCAGTACAACAGTTTTACACTGGTGTAACTTCGTTAAAGTTGCAACGGTGTACAGTTGGAATAACAAAGTGGCGAATCAGACCCACATGTGTTTCATATCCCCTGAGAGTTGTATATCACGTGCTTCTCAGATCTGGTGTGTATGTAGTGGCATGTAATATCTGTGGGACAGGTACTCTATCATGTTAGTTCATGTGAGTCAATATATTATCACATACATTCTATTGGGTAAAATATGTACTCTGCGGGTTCAGGCTCTGAAAGGGGAGGTAAAGTCCTATAAAGTTATGCAAAACCTGCTATAGGAAGAAGCTGTAAGTGCCTCCAGCTCTGCATGTGGTCGGGTATTTGAGATAAGGAGTCATGGCACTGGTCCAGTGGTTAGGGATGGTTCACCTCTATAAGCAGAGCGTGACGGAACCCAGTAGTGATTTTCAGTAAGTAGAGAGAAGGGAAGAACTTTGCTTATGGAAGGCCATCACCACTCCTAAAAACCACCTGTATGGGGTTTTGAGGTTTGTTTTGTTTTGTTTAATTTTGTTTTGTTAAAATCCCAACCAAGCTATGACCCAGCCCAAGCCTGTTTGTGTTACGAGATCTGATGGGTCTGTAGCACAAGGCAACAAGACTTGACTAACAGCTGTAGAAAAACACTGCAGAGTCCTGATTTGTGCGCAAGATTCACAGCATATGTTAAATAGTTATTGTGTACAATGGAATGAATTTAATTGTATTTAGCCATGCTGTAATTTGCGAACCAATTGTTAAAACATGCTGCAGGATGTCAAACTCATATTTTTAATAAGCTGGGCAAACTATCAAGTGGTCAATGTTCTTGTGCTTCAGCCTTTTTTGATTAGTTGCCTTGCAGGCGGATTTGGACAGTTATATGGAAACAATACAGGGATGAACAAAGAAGGAACTGGAGTGATAATTTGAGAGAGTAACTGGGAAATTGGTCAAAGGAGAAAAAAGCATGATGTAGATGGTTCACGGCATGTTGCTTTTTATCCTGTTCACTTAAAAACAATGTGCTGTAATTTATGAGTAGACAGACCTAGTTAATCCTTGCTTGGTTTATGTAGATGCTTGGGTGTCCAAAAGCCCTAAATCAGTTTTATAGTATGCATTACATGTACTGTTGACTGGCTGACCTGAATAAAATGAAGTTTACAAACTGGTTTTGATTAACCATGTCTGAATGTAGACATTTAGCCTATTATTAAATTTAGAAGCCATTGGTTTATATTTTGTTTTATTGCTAATCGTCTTTTACATTACTGTCAGAGTTTCCATAATGTCCAATTAAAAACCAAACATTGTGCACAGATAAATAAAAGCTCTCTGAGCTTGTGAGAAGAGTGTAGACTGTGTTTGGAAAGCACCCATACAACTGCATTGTATTACTATGGAAGAATTACTGCCAGGGACAAAAGATACCTCAGTCTCTTTTCTCTACAGCAGACTGGATGGATGGTCTGTTAGTTTGACCAATACAGCTCCGCTGGGTTTACTTACGACAACAAAAACTACTGGAAGCACAGCTGCCCTGGCCTTTCATCCTGATAAATGAGGATTTTCCTAGACATTTCTTATGCGTTCGTTGCAGTATTTTGGTTTGGAGGCTTAGAGGGTAAGGCACCCAAAAGCAGCACTGAAGGTAGCCCAAGCTGGGCTCTTATGGCTACTGAACACTTTGACATTAAATAATTAGAGCTAGATAGTTAGATAGAGCTAGATAATTAGAGCGGATACATTGGCTCCATCTCTACTAAGAAAATAATCATTGCTGGTGTGCGTCCAGGTATTGCCACATGATCGTCCGTATTGCTTGTCAGCACACAGTCTCGGGTGTGCTTTTCACTGGTGCCAAGAAGCTGTCTTCCAGGTGATACTTGAACACAGACTGAAGGGTGGCATGTACCTGAGGTGGTTACCAGAAAACAATTCAGAGGTACCACCTGGTTTGGGGAGTAAGGTGGTTCAGTTGTATGGATGAAAGCTCTGGCATGTCAGTTGGGCGGAGAATAGGTTGTGGTTCATTTTCATTACTGCTGCAAATGGGGCCATTAAGGGGCTTTCCATTCCTGAGGTTCATACTGCCTTGGAGGAGGCCCTAAACAATGCATTTGCACGTGTCCCTCTCTGAAAGGGAGAACACAGTTTGAATAGCCTCTTGTGCTTCAGGACACTTACAAGAGTCTTAGCTTCCATCTGAAATCTATTTTTCCCAATTCTGTGCTTTGAATATGGCAACTCATTAAGATATTAAGTGTCTTAATGTGTGTTACCAGCAAAAGTACAAACTCTAGACTATAATCTGTTTTGCGTTGTACCTGTGGGACTGAAGTATCTCACTCCAACTCCAGCATTTACTTTGAGTATGTGAAAGGGCTGGGAGGGATCACCTACTAACAGAGACTAACCTCACCGTGTCTTGAGTTGATTTCCAGCTTCTATTCCAGGGGAAATGCCTGACTATTTTCCCAATAAAAATAGTCAAAAGAGAAGCAAAACAAAAAGTGATGTGCTAATAATTAAGGAAACATCCAGCTAGAATTGAGAGGGGAAGATAATGACACATCACCTACACCTTTCAAGCAGCAGGACTTGACCAAGTCTTATTGTACCTTCACAGCCACTAGTCTGGCTTGATTTCAAGTCTGTACTTACATTTGGAGGAAGGTGGTAAAAAATCATTCATTGTCTGGGCCCTGGATCTTCTGCTCATTGAAACGTATCAGACCTTTGTGAGTATTGTTTGCGGTTCCCTTGAGAAATACATAAGAATGCAGCCCTTATTGCTTCCAGCCTTCGCTCCTCCTCAGCTGAGATTCAACTTGGTATCTTAGAGTAAGTCTCTGTTAAACCATCCTCTCCAGCTTCTTGACATCCACAAAATAAATGCTGCATCTCACAAAAGAAAACAAAGCTCCTGGGAGGAGCAATTGCAATGAGTCCTATACCTCACTGCAGAGGTTAAAATGTGATGGAAGTTGGGAACACGCTGTTTCACTAATAGGTCAAGAGGAGACTGGTATTTCCATACAACCATACCTATTGAGTACAAACAGGGCCTATTTCTGCAAATAGGAGAAACATGAGTGCTGCAAGAGTAAAAGAAGTCCTGTTTTCCATCCAGCCATCCCATAAAGTAGACCTACCTTTACCATCCATCTACATCCTATCCATCAACCCACGACCTGACTGGAGGCCATAGAGAAGGCTGAGGTCTCCCATTCCTGCTTCTCTGAAAGTCGAGCAGTTAAGCGATCTGAGCAGAGAAACATGCTGGATAGAAAATGGGCAGATAGATAAATCTGATTGGGGGAAAAAACCACAACATATTCAACAGATTTAGAAAGTTTAGGGGAAAAAAAGGGAAAGTTTTATTTTTATAAAAGGTCAAAATGTGGAACTGATGAATGCTTTTACTCTCATAGAAGCAACTTTTCTCCTGAGAATGCTTCATGTACCTCTGCCCAGCTGGAATACTTTTTTTACCTTAATATTTTGGCAGAACATCGTTGGACTGTGCCAAGAAGTTCAAGTTTTCTGTAGAAATTTTTTTCCCCCAAAATTTGAAGATCAAGATTTACTGAATCAGAATGACATGTGAATTTCAAAATAAATGCATTGTTATCATAGACTGCAATAAGTACATCCAAAAAAGTTCACGGAGTTCACGACCAGAATAATGTTATATTATTCAATATAATTTTATTATACAGTATATATGTGCTAAATTTCAAACAATTACTCCTTCTTGTGTGTGATACCTTGCAGTTGGTTAACCTGTAGTTGTGGGAAGAGTCTTGATCTGAAGATACTAAGAGGAAAAAAAGATATCGTATTGCCATGTATTTTGTTCCAGTGAATACTTAGGAAAATCAGTACTTTTTCCTACTTTGAATTTTCTGCCTTAGGCTTGTACTTATATGTAGGTAGGTACGTATGTTGTCATATAAGAGTGTGCCTGTTAAGAGTTTCAAGTGTTCCTTTTTGACTATGGGACTTGGCAATTTTTGAAATACTAAATTTTGAGGCATTAACAATGATATCTAATAAAATAAAATTTATAAAACTCATAAAAATGTAGTGGGATCATTCGCATAAGTTCAGCTGTATCTCAGTTATAGAAAATTATTATCTGCCCAAATTAAAATTCAGTTAGTAATTCTCAAATAGAGCAAGTCCCTTTTCCATTTATGAGAGTACAGGCAGCAGTGGGAAAAAGAGCATCATCTGACAGACTTGATTATCCTGCAGTGGGCCTGAAAGTCATAACTGTGTGTTCCAAAGAGGTGTATATGACGGGGTGATGTCAAAACACCTGGGTGAAGCTCTGTCAGCTCCTTGTCTTCTGTTTGTGCGATTCCTGCGTGGCTGTCAAAGAGGCTGTATAGCGTGTCGGTTTTAATAAAAGCAATGAGTGAAGGGAATGAAGCGATTGCAGAGCCATTCAGTTGAAAGCGGGTCCTTCACAAATGATTGGATAATTAAAAATATGAATGTAGCTAATCCATGTTGACATTTTTATAGCCTTTACATGAAACAACCTTTAAGGGTATGGTGGAGAGGAGAGATAAGATTCTCCCTCCTCACGGGAGGACCACTGGCAGTTGATCACAGAAAAAGAAGGTATCGTATGAAGAAAATGCTGGTCTAAACGGAGCATAAGAAAATAAACTGGATGCCTAAAAATAAACATCAATGGGAATCTCCTACATGAAAAATCACCACTAAAGTAGTTGTATATGTAATGATGAATCTGTAGCAACAAGCAGTAAGCTCTCCCAGGGACAGCTGAAGTGCAGAGGTGCACACCCTTAGGTGACATGGAGACTGGCAAATAGTGGGCAGAAGTGAGGACAATATTCTGTCTTTCTATCACTCATGTAACTTCTACACTTAATACAACCACTTCTGGCATGCTCTGTCCATTCCCCATGTCCATTTTTTATAAAACTAAAAGATTTAAGAAGAAGCAAAAGCATGGTTCACAACTTGGAACCAAGGAGTTCAGCGATATATAAACCAAACTAACAGATTTATTAAAACACATCTGTGTATACAGAGAACAAAATATTTAAATTCCAGCATTCTTCAGTGTAGCAAAGAAAATGGATGGAAGAATACAATAACACAGAATTTGAAGACCAGGAAAAAATAGATGTATGCAGATTGATTTTCACAGTGATGCAATTCACAGTGTTGTGCAGTGAGGACTGTAATGGGTTTGACATCATATAAAATCAATAAATAATGGAACGCTTTCTAACAGATAAAATCTAGCAGACAGTTGATAAATTCTGGGGCTTGGTAAACAAGTTCCAGTGCTCCATAATGCTTGGTATAAGGTGTTTGGCCTGTGCTATTCAACAGACGAAATCTTAATACCCTGCTTTGGAAGATGATGGACTCTTTGTCTTCTGGCATTGTTCATGCTTGCAGGACATGAAGACATTTGAAATCAATCAGACAAAGTCCAAAAGAGTATGGACACACAGGTTGTTTCTAATGAGTATTATGGCATATGAGCTCATAATGGTTGGGGTCCACTGGGTTGGAACAGCTTAAAATCTTTAGTGGTAAAATCTAGAACTCTGAAAATATAAGTGACAGGGGAAGGACTCTCAAATTTAGGAGGTTTTATTTGTCTTTGCTTTGCACCAACCATATGTTAAACTACTCCTTGGGAATAATTTAATATATTAAGAGATCTCCTCAGCTGTCCATGACCTGTTGTCTTTGTTCATGGTACCTGGAGTGCATGCTGCTGTGCTTACATCCTTTCCCTTTTACCCCTTCCTGCAAATTGGGTCAAGCTCTCCTTCCACCCAGGGAATCTGTTGTTACTACAATATTGAAAGCAAAACAGGCCACAGCCTTTCTGGGTTGAATTGGGTCTGGTAATTCGTAACAGTAGCCAGTGAGAATTTGGCATGAGTCACCTATACAGAATCTAAACTGTCACAGGGCATAATAATGAAGAAAAGGGAAAACCAACCAGAAAAAGTTATTCTTAATAAAAGAGGTAATGAAATTCTGAAATGTGCCACCCCAGGATGTTGTGGAGGCAGTGTCAGCAGGTTCAAAAGATGATTAGTCAAATTGATGGACAAGAGTCCATTAACAGACATACAAGGACAGGTAAGTATTCTCTGGTATCCCTCATGTGATGTCTATTGGGATATGGGAGTTTTTGAAGGGAATGTACTACAAAAAGTAGCCAAGATCATGTGCTGTCATGTGTGTCTCCTTTCGCCACTGCTTGAACAGCGGGGTTGAATGGTCTGAGGACAAGTTCTCTGCTCCAGAAAGAAAGTAGTAAAGGAAAAAAAGTAGTGAGGGAATACTTGTATTGAACAAAATTCTCCTTTCAGTGAGTTAATTTTACATCTGCAAATAACTGTGGAATATAAACCAACACACTGACATTTTGAAGAATATATAAAAAATGTGGTAGAAAATATCCCAAGGTAGAAAAAACCTTTGAGGAAACCTTGGTTGTATTCTTTTAGGAGGAGTGACTTCTATATGCGTAATATTCTCTTTGTTTATTCATGATAAGAAAAATAAATAATAGGCCATTTCTCATCTGTGTAAATTGACAGAGGTCACTTGAATTCAGTGTAAATATTTTGCTATGCGCATGCTGAGCAGCTGACTTAAAATTTGTAAGTCCTCAACTCTACGTATTGCCTCTCAGAGGTATTAATCAACTACTGAGCGAACCCTGAAATCATGGAAACTTTGACAGAGGGTGGATCCCAAGAAATTTAAGTGAATTAGCCTCATTTCATGTGGAAAATTGGAGAGAAATATGCATACATTAAGGAAATATGCAAGCTAATGTTCTAGATGTTTATTGTTTCCATGTGTTTATTTCTAAACAGAGTAATTTAAGAAACTCACTTTGGGCATATGGAAAAAATATAGAAAAAAATCGGACTTAAATATATGGAAGCAAACCTAAAATGAAAAGCTTTTTGAGCTTTTTCTTCAGTTCTTTCTATCAACAGGAGTGATTTTTAATAGCAAGTTCCCGAGACCACTGATGTTACCGATGAGTGTGCTGCCTGATCATCTCTGTCTCTTTGCCTTCTGCATTTCCCTTCCCTTCCTTTCCCTTCCCTTGTTCTGTCTCCCAGCTCTCTGGGTGGCACCACAGAGCCTTCTTGACCATCTCCCTCTCTTTGACCCACTTTGGGGTTTTTTACACATGCAGTGAAACATTTCGTCCTTAGAGCAGAATCAACCAAAGCGTAACCACTTGCTTTCCTTCTCACCTGTCAGCACCTGCAATAGCACCTGCTCACTGATGTCTATATCCACATGATGGATGTTATTTTTCTTATTTTTTTTCCGTTCTCTTCTGATTATTATCATGACTTTCTCCATTGTGACTTCAAAAACCATTCTTACCTCTTCATCCAGTTGCCAAAATATTACATCATCCCCGCTTTCTTCTCCTTTTCCTTCACAGCAGCCACTCCAAATACGTTTTCCAATAATCTTTTTGTCTAGTGACAGTGAGAGAGTAGGAGTGACATGGTTATATTGCACAAATGCTATCTATGCCTTTTGTTCCTTCTCGAGTGTAACCTAGGACTTTTCTGAATTCTCTGTTCTCAAGGATCAGCCACTTCATGTCTTGGAAGTGAGACATCTCCTCTATAATAGAAGAGAAGGGATCATTTAACTTCTCTTGTGACTATTCCATATAGAAATTAGTGGATGCTTTCCTGTTGGTTTAGGTGGTGTTATCTGACACCGTAGGTCTTAGGAATGACTTTGAGTTGATTAATTATGAGTGGGTATTCTTAATTAAGTAAATTAAAAAACCTCATGTACAAACATACCTAGAGAGGCAGGGGATGCCATAGCCCGTGTCATGGCTGCTAATAGTGCCCATCTCGCTCAGCTTTGTGCAGCAGACAAAGAACTTGGCTGGAAAAACTGTACTGCTGGACTGACCACACAGTCAACCCAACCCTAGTAATACGAATTGTCTGAACAATATTGAAAGGAGGTGGAAAAGATGGACTGTAAAGATAATTCTTTTCTTTCCCCATCTTTACAGATTTGCAACTAAAACACACTGGACTGAACACCAAAGATTTCATTATTGATTGCAGTTTTACTGCAACATTTGAGATCCTTGGGATCCTGTTGTGCTAGGTGCTGTAAAAACAAAGAAAAAGATACCTGGAGGAATTTACAGTAGAGTTATAAGACGAGACAACAGATAGCTAAAGGGGAATGGAGAGCACAGGAAAACTGTAAAATAATATTGGTCATCGTGACAAACAGTGATCTCAGCACTCTAACATTCTTGCTAGCACTAAGTGTTTTGTAGACATCATGGAAAATATTGGGTGGAAACAAAACTCCTGTTTGTTATTATAAACAGAGCATTCAGAAATCTTTTTGTGGTCTGTTACAATTGCACAGCAATCCATTTAAAATTGACTGATACCAAGTTTCCTCATTGTGTAGCAACGGGACAAGTAACTTAATACAGATAAGTAGAGCACTGGGGTTGAGCTTTGTCTTGCAAATAAAATTCCAAGTGAGACACAGCAGAATGAGGCTTACCAGGCAAAATGTAGCTTTGCTGATACAGAAGCTTGAGCCAGGGCAGGGGCTGTAGTTAGAACCATGCCGTGTTATAGGCATGCTGTTACAAAAAGAAATGTATTTCACAATATGAAATAGTCACTCTAGATAATTTTATAGAAGCTAAACTGCATGCGTTAATTAAAATGCCTGGGACCGTGGACTTTGGCTGCAGGCTCCAGGTCCACACAGAGAGGGGAAAGGAACATGGTTGAGTCAGAAACCTGGAAAAAACCTTGTTTCTACTGCCAGTATTACAAGTATTGTAGGGGCCAAACTGGCAACTTGCCAGATTAACAGAGACCTTATGACCAGTTTTTGCTCAGCATACCCTATTCCCCCTGCTAACATGGGTCTTGTGCTTCTCATGAGATGAATCTTCAAGTGATAAAACTCCATGACTAAGACCCTAATGCAACTGGATAGCACTTTTCTGACAACACACCAATTTCACCATTCATTTGGATAGGAAACTGTTTGCAGGTTCTCTGTTTCACTTCTGTGTTGAAAAAGCAGCAGATTTTAGCATAAAATTGCTTTTCAAGCTACGTATAGCACTTGGAAAAATATTCTAGATGATCAAAAGACAAGTGAAATATTTCAACATGCCCAATTATTCTATCAGTGTTTAAATTCCTGAACAGGAACACGTACATCCTAAGTGGCACAGTAATCAAACTGCTGGACTCAGTTCAGACATCTCTCTGCTCGGCTCAGTAGAAAACCTAAAGCACCAAGGTTCTGCAGGAGTTAACAGCAGGACCTAAAGGTCTCTTAAGTTGTGGATGTCTAAGATGAGAGAGAATAACATGAAGTTGCCTGGAACACAACTGATGTGAATCATCTAAATCCAAGAATAATAACCAGGATTGTTACAGGGTCCTAAATATGCTGGTAAAAGCTTTAAGTGTCTACAGCATGTGTTTTGGGCACCTTTTGCTGCATCTGAGTGTTTTGAAAGCATGTCCTCAGAAGGCCGTAGAGGTGTAGCTTTTACACAAGGAAAGAACAGGCGGTGCCTGATGGATGGGCAGTATTAATCCAATATGGAGTATAACAGCCACGGATATGCTTCAAATACAAAGTCGAGGGAGAAGACGGGGAATTCAGACCAGCAGCTTCTGCTTCTACTTCCCAGGACTGTGGGTCGCCCAGCAGATTACACAATCGCACTTGGTTAAGTGTCTGTCTGGCCCCATGAATGGTGAATTCTTGGCTGCAGCACGGAACAGATTTCAACACCTTCCCCTTTTCCTCTCCACGCGTCGGTGCTCGCAAAAGCACAGGGTGCTTAGGGCAGAGCACTCGGGAATGGGAGCCAAGGGCTCGGGCTCTCTGTAGCTGACAGGGGAACCCAGCTACGGGCATGTTCCTCCTGCTTCTGCCCTCTCCGTACAAGGCTTGTGACAATCAGCTCTTCTCCAAGGTTTCCAAATGAGTGAGGCGGTCGCGCTTCTATGCATGTTATCAGGAAAGGGTGAACCTGTGTTTGAAAGAAAAATTAGAGTGACGCCACAGCTGAATTAATAGTTTCAAAATAAATCGTCTAGAAAAGAAAGCTAACGTCAAATGGCCCGTACGTCCCGTGGAGCTTGCCACGCACATCTGAGTAGTGTGGTGTGACATATGAATGCAGTTATCGACTGGTAGAGTTCTGATTAGTGCAGTTGACATCAACCTATGGCTGAACTGGTTCTTCAAACATTGTTAAAGTAGCCTTGGTCTGGGTTGTCAAGTGCTTCTCCGAGATCCAACAAAAGCAGGAACAAAGCACCGATAATTGTTACCATGTTTATTTGATGTTTCTTAGTTTTGTAAGATAGTTATGTTCCAATAAAAAAATACATGCATAAAATACGTGAATCCAGTATTAAGATAGGAGTGTCATCTGTGCAACTCTCACAAGGTAAGACAGATACACAATCCAAATGCAAATCCTAGGCAGATGGCAGCTGTTTTTTCTGTTTGGTCCCTGCTTATCTTTCTGCCCTCAGTTCCCCATCTTCCTCTCTCCCTCCTCGTTCCTCTGGTTAGGATCCCGGATCATCTTGGATACGCTTTTGAAAATGGCTGGAAAGGGACAAATGCTGGACCAAACGAGATGGCTAATTTATTCTAATCAAATTCAAAACACTTAATTAATGAAAAGTTCAGGTTACAGAAGTCAGCCAAGTCTGTGTTTCTGTTGGAACCTTAGCACGTAGATTTCTTTACTGTTTATGATTTTTAACCATACAAGCCCATCAGAAAATATTCTTCCTCTCTATTTCTTCCCCCCCCCCCCCCCCCAGATAAAAAGATTAGGGCTTTGGGGGCACTCGAGGGGCGAGGGGTTTACAAAAACGAGGGGAAAAGTTTAACTAGNCCCCCCCCCCCCCCCCAGATAAAAAGATTAGGGCTTTGGGGGCACTCGAGGGGCGAGGGGTTTACAAAAACGAGGGGAAAAGTTTAACTAGGAAAGTTCATTGCCTTTTTGCTAAGAAGCTAGAAATTGAATAGCCGTCGCTGACTGTTAGTGTCACCTTCTGTGGGGAGTCTGTTGTGCCATCCATACACCTACACCCAGGAGAAGGTCTTCTAGTAGACAGAGACACTGTAAAGTCAAGCTATCTATGTTTACACTTTATTTACTACTACAAATAGCAATTCACCAATACCTGATACCACCTCTAGTGTACGGTGTTAGTTCAGGTTCAGATTCCAGCATCCGTTTGTGCAAAGCTGTTCCCAAAGAAATAAAGTCCGACGGGCATGATGTGTCGGAGCAGTGCAGCTCAGTGGGGGTGAGCTGCTGAGCAAGGCTTCCCTGGGGTGGGCAGGAGGGCATGGTCAGGGACTTTGTGGTGAGGAAAGCCCATAAACCTGCTTGAACATGCCCACAAGCACAATCTTGGCCTGTGACTTCATGATTTATCACTGAGACTTTCTATCTACCATGGGCAAAATCTGGGTTGTGACTGTTCCACCCTGGACGTGGTGCTAGGATTACATTCCCTCTCATTCTTGCAATGGCACAGGAGAAAAGGTGGGAGAAGGAAGAGAGTGAAGAAGACCATTGCCTGGTACAGCACAGGTTGGTCTTTCACTTCTGTTTGTTCTCTGCAGTCCAAGGAAGAAGCAGCAGCCCAGAGGAATGGGAATGTGTTTCAGCTGTTGCATAGGTCTCACTGCAAACCTGGACTGGGAAATTCACTCAAAAGATGCCAACATAAAATATATCAGCTTTTAATTGAGTTCCGTCTGTCCAAAGTCCTTAAGCTTTTTGAAAATCACAACCTTATTTTCAGCATAGAGCTCCAACATAACACTCGGAGCTGAACCAAAGGGCTAAGATGGGTGAGCCTAATTTCCTTAAAGGAAAAACAATCTACTTTATTTAAAAAAAAAAAGAACAAGAACAATAACAGAGCACCTCCCTGCTTTACAGCTGCAGACTCCTTCTCTGACTGATCTCTCCTTTGAGAAAGGCTTGCGGGCTGTTCCTGTCCACCACTCCTGGCTAACTGCTGGAGCTGACTCCCTCCAGATGGCTTCCAAGGATCACCGGGCAATTAGCCTTTGTCTCTTGAGCTAATATCAACACAACCCACCTGGATCTTTTTGACAGGCCTACATGCTATTGGGGCAGCAGAGAACTGAGAGGACTGCAACAGCACCAGCAATTCGTAGAAGGTTGGAAGGGACCTTTATGATCATCAAGTTGAACCGTTAACCCAACACTGCCAAAACCACCACTAAACTGTGTCCCTCAACATCACAGCTGCCCGTCCTTTAAATACCTCCAGGGATGGTGACTCCACCACTGCCCTGGGCAGCCTGGTCCAATGCCCACAAGAGTTTCTCAAAGGAGAGATCAGTCAGAGCAAGAGAAAGAAATGAAAGGCAAAACCATCCTTCACATTCTCGTGTGATATATTTGTTCGCCCTTTCATGCCATATATAATATGCACTCACAGAAGGCTGCACTAGAGTGGTCAGCAGCATAGAGTTCTGCCTGAGCACAATGAAATATAACAAGTACAAATTGTTTGGTTTTTTTTCATAATAAAAAGAGTAATCCATATGGTGCAAGAATAATCAAGTTCTTTTGTTTCATGCAGCACATTAAATTATTAAAAACCTAAATCAGCTTCAATATACTGTTGAGAAAGCAGCAGTGAGCTCAGAGGTTTGTAGAAGACTGCAGTGATTCCATTAGGTAGCATCAGTTTTACTTAAGGCTTTTACAGAAGCCCAGAACACAAAAGAATGTCTGGGAGAGGCTTAATAAGCAGAGGGACAGAACTGTATTCTGTGATAAATTGCGTACATAATGAGTAATGACAACGCTTTTTGCTTTTTCTTTTCATTTTGGGTCACAAATAAGCAAAATAATTAACCAAGTCCTCTCAAAAGGGAATTATTTTTTTTTCTCGGTGAGCATCAGTGAGGACTGTATTTTTTCAGCTGCGCTGATTCAGAGTATTTTGTATCACCTTTTACAAAGCCAAACAAAGCTTAATGGTATTTCCATTAAATTTCAATTGAAATACTTCCAAAACAGTTCTTCCATAAAGATAGGCTATTTGTCCTGATACAGCTCTCTGATAAGACCTTATCTGGAATAGCGTGTACTGTTCTGGTAAGCATTTTCAAGAAAGCAGAAAAATCCAGCACAATAAGGGGAATTAAGTTCTTATCAGATGAGATGGAAGTACCAAGCTAATTCACTGCAGGAAATACAGGCAAGGGGTACACACTTGCCATTGAGTAGTGGATCAGAAAGGGTTGAATACACACAGGGAATGGCTGTTGGACAGTGTTGGCCCAGGAACAAATTGAGATGAAATGGTTATGAAATCTGACACAAAGAATTGAAAGGGTTTTAAGCATCACGTGCTTGGATGACATTCTGGTGGATGTAAAGGGCTTTATTTAGTTTTAGGGCAGAACTTGCTCACTTGGCAAAAGAAATTGCATAATATGATTCCCTCTGATGAAAATGGATGTTCCTGTCAGTCACATGTCCTCAATGGTAGCAAGTCCTAATGAATGTGTTCTTTAACATCTCCAATTTTTTTAAACCAGAAATAATGATTTTTAAAGTGAAGCCAGCCAAACTGGGCAGGGTGAATATTGACTCTCTCTGAAGAGAACACATTATTAAAAACACAAGCAAATCTGTCTCTCTCACCATGCAACCATTCCATGGTAAACCAGAAAGCATCAGGTTGCATCAAGGAAAAAGGAGGAAACTCTGATTTGATGGCTCTGTTTCTCTTCCCCTTGGTGTTAAGAAGTAATGACTGTGAAATAAATAGAATTATATCAGTGAGACTAGAATAAAATCCAGCCTTTGTATGAGAACAAAATAGAAGAAGAAAAACTTTTTTTATGTGTGTGTGGTACATTTAACTAAATAGTTACTGAAATTGGTGAAATACTTCTGTCAATTGGGTGTAAAATTATAGCAGAAAATGTTTACACTATAAAATACTGAAAAAAGTTGCAGTTATTATTTTGGTGTGACATAAAAGGTTACCAAGTTTGATAATGTCTAGCTAAAAGTTTATCTTTTCAAAATAGGCATTTTGGTGAGAAGAGTTCCACTGACTTTCAATTAATGTATAGAACTTCAAAATGGCATACATGTTGCTGGAGCAATTTTATAAAACCTTGTAAAACTGTCAGTTCTTGCAGGTGGACTTTGCAATAGACTAGCAGCAGCTTTAAAAAAGGAATTAACCCTCCTTAACTTCATTTCTGAAACCAGTGGTCCTCATAGGTACTTTCCACAGCTTTTCCTTTTTCATATGAACTTTATTCTAATTTGTTAAGTAGGAAAATACTGTTTTCTACCTTAAGTGATAAGTGAGATTATTTCTCAGGTGTTGTTTGCTGTTAGTATAATAACTGAAGTAGGTTTCTTATATGGGAAAGAGAGATTTTAGGGGGAATTTGTTACAATGAAAATTGTCATCAAGAGAACAGATTTAGCAAGACAGTATTTGCTATTTTAGAAAGACAGGGAATGTTATTCAGTCCCTCTGGATCAACAGGGGGGTTTATGCTGGCTTTGCGAAACTCATGACTTTCATGAGCTGTGAACTGATACTCCCCTCAAAGGGTTTTAATGGAGTACTTGAGCAACAAAGAAGTCTGCAGAGTATTGGATTTAAGCAATGTATTTAAGTAGCATTGTGAGCTAACATGCTGCATTAATATCTATAATTGTATAATAGTAATGTATGGTTAATATAAACCATGGGTATCATATCCTTTGCCATCACTGCTGACAACTACTAAAGCAAGTATCCCACCTATGGAATCCATAATTTTCTTTAGTCCTTGAAGTTTGCCGCTTATCTTTTTCTTTCCTCTGCTTTCTGCCTGGGATGACTCTCCAGTCTGCCCATGGAGAAGCATGTCACTTTTGACAACAAAACTGAGACGGTTTCATGATGTCACTCCCTAGTTGTGGGTCAGAAAAGTGCTGCATAGGTGGGTGGGTGGGTGTCTTCCATGTGTAAGCTTTGGACAGCTTTATTTGGGATCTCCTATCACATCATCTAGCTGGCCTAAGGCCCTGGAAGACCAACCAGAGAGACTGACTGGAGCAGATGTCCAAAGTCTGCTCTACAGGAAACACCCGAAGAGCGTTGTACAAGACAGTGGGATCAGAGTTAATGCAGCACCACTTTCACATGAAGTGACGTGCATCTCTAACATGCTATCACTTTAGAAAATGCCCCTTTTGCTCCTAAATCAGCAAGGTGATTTCAAAATTGTCATCCATTACTTGGGAAGATAATAAATCTTTCTAAACCGTGCTTTTCCTTTAAATGCTCTACCAAAAAAGGGATGGATCTCTACAGCCCTTATAAAAGCAAAATTGAATTTCATTTAAGAAATAGATCTTAGGTCTCCTCATTCCATCCCTGTTCTTTATCCATAAGAGTCTTCTCCTTCCGCCCGCCTATGGCATAGAAATTGCAGGGTCACTGCAGAGTACATCTTAGTATCTTTTATAGTATCAGACATTGACCAAAAGTTTAAATATGGAAAGTATTACAGTATTATGCTACGTTACATGATTAGAAGCACATTTTGCTGGAGATACGATCTGTGTTACCAACAAAATAAGTATGTATAGGATCTGGTTTAACTTAGTTATCCTTTTGTCCTTTTTTTCTGCTTATTGTTATGTAACAGTTGTGATGGTGAAATGCATAATGACTATTCCGGACAGTATGATAGAGCATCATATGGCATTTATATTGGAGGGTAAAGCATATAAACATATGAAAGTCATTTAAAGATACAATTAAACTTCTAAACAAAGAACTTCATAAATATTTCATTTGAAAACTCAGCATCAACCAACTACCTGCGGGCTAAGGGGACTTTTTTTAATACAACATAATAAAGATTTAATAAAAATGCTGTTGTTAGAGGTGCAAGTGTGTTAACTCTCTCTGACAGAGGGCTATTAAAATGTATCCTTCAGTCAGTTCCTTCTTGCATTTTATTTAAACCAGCAAACTCTTGTGAGTTTACTGCCGAGGATTATGGTAAACAATAGAAGCAATATTTACAAGTTATATTGTATTTTATATCTCCATATAGCCCTTTAATTTAGATAATTTTTTTCATCCTGGGGATTTTGTGCTAGCTGATTGAATTCTGAGCTATCTGCGTAGTCTGTGATCAGTTTTATTCAAGTCAGTCCTTTGCTTGCACTCAGTACAGCAGACTTTGTGGGTTTCCTTTCAATGTAGGGCTAGTGCTGGATTGTCTATTTTTCATGACTAAATCCACCGTTCCAAAGATGTGATATATTTGCCATTACATGAAGATTTTAAATCCAGAGTGAATATGATTCTGAATCATGTTCAGCAGCAAATAAAAAAATTATGTGAATAATGCAGAAAATATTGTGGGAGATTTATAGTATGTTATGCAAGACAGATTAGGGAGTCATAAAACCCTCTTTGTCTTTAAATGGTAGGAAGTATTGAATAAATGTGATTTTTAACTATCTTAAGCACTCCAAACTGATATTCCTTGAATATCACTACTGTATTTCATTCCAGGACAGTGTTTTGTAATAAAATTGTTAAAAAGTCAGTAAAAGGCATTTTAATGTCTTGAAGTAAGTCCTGGCCCATGAGACTGGAATCTAGGCAGTCAGATGTTCTTCAAATTTTGGCTATTGACAGAATGGGAAAATGAGAGAGTGATATGAAAAAAGAGGCTTCACCGGATTGTAATACGCAGAGAAAATTAAAATGCATTATCTGGAGATTCATTATGCTACATTAAAGCAGCCAGAAGAATGTCAGAGGTTAGGCCTGAAACTAGCCATGCTTTGGTTCAGGGAAGCAAGGAAGCTCAAGGACTCTAACATAATATTTGCTTTTCTTTTTTTCCTGGCAGATTAAAGTTATGTTTTGTGTTCCTCTGTTTTTGCACTGAGGTGAAGAAAGCTCAAGACACTTGCTGTGTTAAGGTGGAGAAGTATATGTGTCTTTATTTTTCAGGGTCAGGATGTGATATTTCATATTTTTGCATGTTTGTTTTTTCTCCTTTTCATTGCACTAGGACACTTTTTAATAGGATTTTTCTTGATATTTGTTTGCACACATAATATTTTGTTATGTTTAAAGCTTTTATAGGTGATAGAACTGCCTATTATTAAAATTACCTAATGCTTCCTATTATGAAACCTTGATTTTGTCTACTTATAATAGTGCCAAACTGTAACTGTTTTGACTGAAGTTTTCCATGCCAAGAAGCTGTCCCAGGCTGTACTTTTCTGGAAAGCTCCAGCCAAAATACTTCTGCCATTTCTAGGAATGATGCAAGGAAAAAATATGTATTTTTGCCCATGTCACTGAAGTTCTTGAAATCCATGCTTTGAAATGTGCCAGTGCTCCTAAACCTGGGGAAAGAAATATAAAATATTCAGGGGGTTGGTTTGGCAAGAAAAGGTACACCTTTGGTGATTTTTTTGCTATTGCAGTAAAGATGCAGATAAAAACCCTGGAGTTTTTTGGATTAAAAACTCCAAAGCATCCTTAGGTGTCTTAAGATCCCTAGATCTTTCTCCATTCGGTAGGCATCAACTCTCACCCAGAGACTGAGTGTGCCCTAGCTCACGGTGACAGAGAGGAAGAAGGACTTTCTGGCTTATATGGACACTAAAATGAGAGCAGAGAACTGGTCTCGCATTTATGCTCTTTATGACAATTACCTGTTTTCAGCTATAACCCTTCTTTTATCACAAAAAGAAGGAATTGGGTGCTCAGATGCAATAGAAACAAAAGCTGAACTTGAGAAAGAAAAGGGCTGGACTGAAATAACATATCTAGAGAAACAAGGACTTGGGGATGTAGGGGAGAGCTAAAGGAAAACAAAGAGGAAAGTAGAGAGGAAAATGAGATTACCTGGGCAAAGAGTCAGTAATAGGGAAAGCTGGAAGTGGGAAATAAAACATTATTTGGATTGAAAATTCAGGGCCTCAAAGAGTAGGAAATTCTACTTTAAAGGTTTGCCTGTGTATCGTGAGACAACTTCTAGTTAGAGATCCGTATGTTTTTACTTCTAGGATCTCTGTCCCAATGAGAGGATGGAGATTATTCCTCTGGAGTTTGTATGGCAGATAAGGTTGTCTTCACCCCCAATTAGTTGCAAAAGTGGGAGGGAATGTAAAGCTGAAGGAAGAGATTGCAGTAAGAGAGAGAGTGAGCCTCATAATGAAGATGTGGATCCTGGTCTAGACAATTGAATTCTCTTCCCATCTCAGCTCCAGACATGTGATACTGGGAAAGTAACTTAAAACAAACTTTACATAGATTGCTGCTAACAGAATGTGCTTCTTGGTACACAGCCTCAGATTGTGGAAACAAATTTGGAGAAATGCTGAAGACTCCCAGCTGCAACTTAGGTCAATGGGAGCAGTAAATCAAACCCAAGGTATTTCAAACTGGATACTCAAATTCATGGATATTATTAGCTGTAATCTCTCTGCTTCAGTTGCGCATTTGTAGGATGCTTACATGGATATTGTGGATATAATTAATATTTGTAAGGCTTTCAAAACTACACTGATGAGTATCATAAAAAGAAATCTCATGGGGAAGTTAATAAATGTCTTCAGAGAAGGGTTTGAATAGTGTGCAACAAAGATGGCATGAGGCCATCCATTGAACAATGGGACCATGTATTGAACAATGAAGTAAATATTGAACAGCTGTTCATTAAGTAAACACCATCTAATCTGAGCACTGAAATGTCTGGGGTGTTATGGAAAAATGTTTGTGATCATGTAATTAAAGCCTGTATCAAAATGCATATGCCCAAGATAAAACAGCTAAGGTTGCATGGGCAAGCTTATTTTTGGCACGCTCTCACTTTTGCATATGATTTTAAAATGATTTTTTAATGTTATATTTTTTACATGCATGTTCAATAAAAATATATGCTCACCTGTTAATGAATACAATAGGAAATAGAATTAAAAAGATGGGGAAAATAGAAAAAACATGGAGCTTATGCTGAAAAAGAGGATCTATGAATGGAGAAGAAGAATGAAGTGGATGCAGAGAAGGGAAGAATATGGAAGGTTGTCCTTGTCAGCCCCTGGGAGGTCTGTAGAAGAACATGGAAAGACTTTCATTCTCCATTACATAAATGCTTCATATTTCCAGTTGAAAAGTGCACTCAAAGTAATGGTTTTCAAATCCACTTCTGAAAATGAGACATGGAATTCCCATTGATTTCATTGACTGTTGAACCTTTCAGGCAAAGTTCAAAAAATCCCAGCTTCAGAGTTTTCCACATTCATTACAGAGCAGCATGCGCTTCATTGACGTCCAGCTAACTTCCTAAACAGTATTGCTTTTCCAGGACCTTAGCAAAAACTTGACTACAAATTCACAGTTATTCACTTATCCATTTGCTTCCATCACATTCAGCATCTTCCATCAAGTTTGAATGACACTTTCCTGTTACAAGTGTCTTAGATTTTGTAGCGTATATTGCAAATATTTTTCCCTTGCCTTTTACTGTGAAACAAGTGAAGCTAAAATAATAGCTATGAAAAAAATCTGAAAATACTCTGCAGAAGAGTTGACACTGGAAGGCAGTAAAATTGTGTAGAATGTACTACAGTGAGCTGTCAATGAATTGTCCTTTGTAGTGAGAGAACTGTGTTCATTTGTGTTCTCTTCAAACACACATTTGAACCCCCTTTTTTTGCTTTTGTCACACGCCTTTTTGCAGATGAGTTATGAATGGTCACTGAGCAATTGCTGTCCATAATCCTCTCACTGTTATTTTATGTTTTCTTCCTTTTGGGCTCATTAACTTATCACCCCCGTTTAAGACGTTGGTACAGTTATTGTAGTTTTTACAAGATTTCATAATATTCAGTTTGACAAAGCTGGACCTTCTGGCTGCTCTAGTAACAATATATAAAAAGATTAATCCAGAGTGAATTTGTGTCAATAATTTTTAGACTAAACTAAACTAAATATTGCCCCAAATTGTTCTTAAAAGTAGAGAACCAGAAGCACAAAGAATAGTAAAATAAAGCGAGAGACAGGCTGGGTGCAGTTGCTAGTCATAAATACTGATATTCTGTATACACATCCCCAAATGCTATGATTTGATCTTTTAAGAGTATATTCTAAGTAAAAGTTATGCTGAAGATATTAAAATATGATTCTTGACCTAACCATTTAATTTTAACAGAGGTAGGGATGATCATAATGATTTTGAGGGTCTCTAGGTCAGAACTGGAGGTTCTTTAATAAAAGCTTTTTACTTCACATAGCTTGACCTTTATACTGGGGTTTTATTATTTCTATAACATATCCTTTCCTTATAATTACTTGTGCTTCTATAAAATGCTAGCCATGACTGCTTGGAATGTTGAATTGTAACAATGATTTTTTATGGTACTGTTAGAAAAAAAGGAAGAAAAAACTTCTAAAATAAGCTAGTATTGCACTCTGCAGCACAGAGCACTGTATTAAATACATCAAATTTCCCTTAAATACACATGATACAACTTCATTGTTAACCTCTGTTTGAAGTTTGCTTAACTTAACTTACATTATCTCAGTGGGCAATCATTCCCTGGAACATTTTGAAACAAATGGTAATTTCAGTTCTAACCAGCACACAGTCTTTCAGAAAACACTCTTCACCAATCATCATGCCATGTTCTGGCCTATAATTTTAATAACCTTATCAAGATAGAGAAGAGAAATGCACAAATGATGAGAATACAGTATATTCTGATTATGTAAATGAGCACTAGCAATATTTTTTTCATAATATATAGCCCAGAAAATAAGAAAAATGACATAATCAAATAAAAGAAGACTAACAGACATGTGTGCAATGGGCAAATATTAGAGTAAGTGCAGTATAAAACACCAATACTGCTTCAGGAATTTTAATTAGGCAATTATCTATAACATGGTTATTATGAATTTATTCAATTTTTACTTGCTTTGCAACTTAAGAAATATGGAACTTTTATGAATTCAAAGCAGAGTTTAAAGTTAAATAAAGCAATATGAAGTAAAATAAAGATGATTTTTTCAAGTTTATATCAGATCTCTTAGTAAATCAAATTACTTAAAACAATAGGGCCCAATGGTGTATTTATTCTGATTCTATAGAGTTCTAAAGTAACAATTTTTATATTAAAATAAAACTTGAAATCTGGCCTCTTCCATCCAGATTTTTTTCAGATTGTGAGCGAGGTTTTTGTGTACTTAGAATTTATGAGACTAACAATGATCCCATAAATAGTTCAATCAAAGGGAAGACTCGTAATTGAACATTAGAAATTTAAACTACTTAAATCAGTTCAAATATACATTCTTCCATAGTAAGAATACATAACCATGATTATTTTCTGGTAGACACAAAATCCCACAGTTATTCTAATGTCTAATTATTGGTATATATAGCATACCTAATTGGTATTAAGTATTCTTTTGCAGCTGCTTAGTGAAAAATTAGTTAAAGCCCTCTGGTCAAAATTATTCCAGAGTAAAGGAACCTTAGAGATTACATAAGAATAAAATCACCATGTTTCTAAAAACTGCCTAGGTAGAAATATTGTTGAGTTGTTATAGTAGAATATGCCTTCATTTCCCCAGGTGAACAAAACTGCGTTTTCACTTTGTGATTAAAAATTCTAAATTTGGCTTTTTTGATTCTGTTTTGCTTTGGTTTAACTCACTGGTAGGTTTAACTGCCAGCAACTTACCCACCCACCCATCTTAGTTTGGTATAATTCTTCTTTTATTTGGCAAAATTTAAAACAACGGAGAAAGCATTAGTTTATAATTCATACCCTTCTTAATTCAAGATTCTTTTTCCTTTGAGAAGTGGTTAGTTTTGGATGACTCTACAAGTGTGTGGAGGGGTTTTCTCTTATATTTGTGTGGTACAATTTTTGTCATGTGTCTTTGGATGCCAATGCAATTTAGAGTTAAAAAAGTGTTATTTAAAATGCGTGCGACATTTTCTGTACTCATTTTGCTCCAGTTTTTCAGCTTATTAAATTAAACGTGCTACCTATAAATTAATTATAAATTCATCTCTGCAGTTTCTAAATAGCATCTGTCTTAAAATAAGCATGTTAACCCTTCATAGAACAGAGGTATTCAAACTCTAACTAAGTTACTGGAGAGTCTCCTTCATAATATTGTGCTGCTGAGGGAACTCACCTGTTCTTGAGGTTGAAGATATTTGAAACTGGTTGGCTGCATGGTTATAAATGCAAATGTCTAGGAAAAGAAAGAAAAAAGCAAAAGCAACCTTTATCTAGCTATTAGAATATGAGTGGAACAGGGAACACAGATGCTCTCTGATCTCTGGACTACTTCAATTTCTTTTATCTAGAGATGACCTAATGCAATGCTTGTTCTGGGGAACTGGGTCTGGAACCCCAAATGTGCCCCTTTCAGGGGGTTTGCTGGTCATCTCCTCCTCTGTCCTTCTGGTCTTGTGGCTTTTGCATTCCTGATTGTACATTAACTCAGCTCCAAGGTAGACAAGGAAAATCTTGAACAACGTGCTTGAGGAAAGTTCTCTTAAAACGTAAAAGATGAGGCATCAAGCCCCCCCAAGTTTAACATGGAGATGAATTTTCTGTACAGTGGGCAATTCTGTGTACGGCAAGTAGGGAAGAACAATACAGCCACTACAGACCAATTGTGCAGAGAGTGCCTCACTTTTAATACCTTGACTGGAACTTGAGCTGAGAGGAATTTAGGCATTTATGCTGGGAAGACTGGATCACTCTCCCAAGGCAGGTACCAGGATGCAAGAGAGAGTCAACTGCTCCCCAAGGGCTGGGTAGCTGAGAGCCATAGCCAGCAGGGCAGGGACCTTGCCAACCTGTCACACTACCTCCAAGCAAGAGAGCAAGGCAGCCTAGGGATGGCAGCTGGGATCAGCCAAGAGTCCAGATCATCATGTAAGTCCATGGTGACAAGGCAGGCTGGAGTGAAGCCAGGAGCATGAGTCAGGGTCAGGATCACGAACTCGGTCCACATGTCTGAGTCCAAATCAATGGGGTACATGATCAGGCGTGGAGACAGGTACATCTATGACACAGCTCATGGAGGAACTGAAGGCAGCATCCTGAGCTGGAGCTCCTGTGCCCGTCAGCAGGAGGTAAGGGTGATGATCCCAAGTGAGGCCACTCAGGGCCCTGACACCAGATATTTGAAATCGGGTCACATTTGAACCTAGGATATGTGCCCCAACAAAAGTCTTGATCAACAATCTTTGTTTCATCCCAAGAAGAGTTTTCAGCATCCTTGACTTCATTTCCTGACTTGGTCCAGAATGTTTTCCTGACTTGGTCCAGTGGTCTACTTGCCCCCTTCCTTTAAAGAATCTGAAAGGAACTCATCAGAATTTGCATTGAGTGGCACAAAACAAATGGATCTGTAGGTGTCATAATTTTGTCAAACAAAAATATTTCCTTTATATCCACACAGCAAAAATTCAGGCCATCTAACTGTAGGCACCAAGCTTCGTGACACTTTTTGTAACAAACATAGTTTGCAGTGTAGTCGTGCCTCCAGGCAAGCATGAGTCCCTAGAAGACAGGAGGAATTAGAAATGCATCCTGTGATTATTCAGTGGATAAGTTGCACCATGGGCTGTCATGATGGAGTAGGATTATGGGAGTATTGGTAATATTCAAACTCAGTGGTGGGAAAGAGCAGCTGGTGACCAGTCAGAAATGAAGACGTGGGAAGAACAAGTCATAGTGCAGGAATTTGGACTATTCCACTTCAAGTCTAATGAATATCTGAAGTTAAAAGCATTCCATAAGATGTCTATGACCCTTTATGAAGAGACATGCTTACTCTCCTCACTGTAGCAAGAGGAGAGATACATAGAACTAGGCGTTGCAAATCCACACTCCCGCAAGTCCTTCTCTAGACTCCACTGAAGAATTCAGGTCAGAAAGCTTACTTAGATGCTTTTAATCATTATTTGTGGTAGCATCTCTTTCCATCTGTTGACGCCATAAGAAATCTGTACGTTATGTAATGGAAATACTGGTCACTCTGAAACATTTTGTATCTATAATTGTATGTTTGGGGAAATTGCAATCTTGTGTACAAAATATTAATGGATTAAATTATCGTAATCTAATCTACAGCTACTCTATGTGTCTTTTTTGGATTTTCTTGCTTTGCTTTCCCTCTCTGTAAGTGCTTTGTGGAGCTTCCACTAGGTCTTTCTTTTCAGAGTAGTGTAATTTTCTTAATATCCCCATGGGCATTCTGAGGTTAACATATTTTTTGTCAGTAACTTTTATTTCTTCTTAAAAAAAAACCCCAAACATTTTGAAGCTCTGTGGAATTTAGGGAGCGTCCTTCCATGCTCTTTTGGTTGTATTTAATTGTTTTCCTCATAAATCACATACTTTGTTTTGATGCAAAACACAGCGACAGAAGAGAATCTGACATTTTATGTAACTGGCATGTCATTTGTAAGATCTCCATTAGACAAAACATTTGTTTAGATACTCTGTTATTCATTTATTTTCATGTCAACACCAAAACCAACTGCAGAAATGAACAGAGATGAATAATAAGACAAACTGTTTTAGTATCAATGTCCTCTGCCTAAGGCAATATACTGTGCAACTGGTGAAGAATGCTTATTTCCTTCCCAAAACCTCTGCTGAGAACCAGCTCTTATAAACAATCTCTTACTCCTTTGTCTTAAGGGACTATTTTGAACTATCTCCAAGACAAAATTTCAGTTCATATTTTGCTTAAAAGGTTTTTATGGTAAATTGGTAAAAAATGCCTATCAATCATGGTTATCTTCTCTACCGTTGCATTATCTTTGTTGTGTCTGCTCTTTGCCAATTGCTTTTCTCGGTGTAGTAAATAAAAAAGACAGCATACAGGAAATAACCAGCAATGGTCTAATTAGCAGATGGATTTGACAAGATATGGCTTCTGAGAGATATACGTAAATCTGATAGATAAAACAAGCAAAAATAACTATGTCAATTGATCTACTGCAGCAACAACAATGGTCCTCTCATTAAAGCTGGGAGCATAAGGTCTTTCTTGAAGAAAGATGGTGGCTAGGAAGTAGTTGATGTTGCCCTCAAAGCATGTGTACCCCCAAGTTGCCTTGGGAAGAAAAAAGCAATCAGGTGTAATCTGTCCAACTGTAAATAATAGAATCAGCCCGTTCTCAGACATCTATCTTTGACAGCCAACTAAGAACTCGCAGAGACTGCTGGGTGGACTTCTGATAAGTAGTATATGTGCAGTAAGTGTGCTGGTTCCAAGACCAGCATGAATCCAGGATTCAGGTATGTGGAAATAATGCATGTGCAGTTCAGATGATTCACAGCTGTGCAGTACCTTTGCTGCTTTCTGGGAGCTCTGCACCTATACACATATAAAAATTGAACAAGTGAAGCAAGTCTTTTATGGTAAGGCATATGTGTCTCCAAATGTTCATGAAAGATAATGCGACTTACCCAGCCAGAATGGTTAAAAAACAGTGATCTAATGTATTCACTTGCAAAAATTAAATTTTTCTCAGAAGAATAACTTTGACTAGATTAGGCTGCCCCATTTAAAAACTCAGATCCTTTACTTTGTTTTGTAAACCATTCTGTGGTTAAAGAGGTCTCAGTTAATTTTGCCTGAATTTTCACTTTCCTGCTGCCGTCCTACTCCTCCACATAAACTATGAATACAATCCCAAATAATTCTGTTACAGCTTCAGTGTTTAGGACTTTAAAATATATGTATGTTGTTATTATGTTCTCTCTTTGCTTAGCACTTAACCTTCTGAAGTTCACACATTCATTTTGAATCAACTGCTATAAAACCTTAGACAATTTATGTACTTTCCTGTGAGTTCCCTCCAATTTGTCAGTAACTTCCAGGGACCAAGGTGGGTAGGACCACAGAAAACTCCGTGAGATAAAAGAAAAAAGAATATTTCTTTTCTGATATATGTAGTTCAGAGCTATTTTTGCCTCTGCTACAGCCATATAAATTTATAAATGTGCATTGAATTTGCATTTGTCTCTTAAACCAAAGTTTTTTCCAGCATTTCTACTTGCTGGGTATCTTCTTCAATTTAAATTGAGTGTCTCTGCTCTGAGTTATTTGTTTTAAGAGGCTTTTTTCATGTTAATGCTTTTTTATCTGTTAGCATGATTTTTATTTTCCACACCCTTGTGTTAATGAAGTGCATTCAGAGGGTCTTGAAAAACTTATTATTTAATATAATGATTAGAAAGTTTCAGTAATATATTGCTTGCCAAAGGCCTCGTGTGGCAGTTGAAAACAGGTACGTGAAGAATGGAAATCTGGTGAAGCATATGTTGGGGCACAGGGAAGTTAAATTCCCTTTGACAAAGAAATAATTAGGAGCATCAATCTTAAAAGAAGAAAAACAGAAAAATGCAAAAGCCAGTGGATGCAATAGTTTGGTGATAAACAGTTCACTTAGAGTCTTAGCTTGTGTTTTCTGTCTGCTCGAGACTTCATGACCACTAGACACCGAAATAGAGAATGTCTCACAGATACTCATGGTAGGCCCCTTATAAAGGGCAAAGGAAAATGCTCACAAATAGAAAAACACATTTTTGATTCTTCAGACTGTTAGTTGCATTCTTGGGTGGGAAAAATGTGTCTGAGTTTGGGACTAGGAGTTACACCTTGATGGAATTCCTCTGCCTGTAGATGTATGTTGTACTTACTACTTCTGTGGAACACCGATAAACACACTGCTATTTCCTTCGGTTGTTTTATTGTCTTAAAAATTAATTAAATTAACAAATTCTCCCCATGAGAAATCTTCTGCAGCCATCTGGTGTCCTAATGAGTAAAAGAAAGAGTACTCTTGCTACCAGTTTTTCATATAAGGAGGATAGCCACCCACACTTGGAAGTGTAGCTGTCCTCTATTTGAGTTTCCTTATGATGGCAAAATTGTTAAGAAATCTCTTTAGTAAGGACAGAGAATTTAAATTCCAGGTTTGAGTCCGGTAAGAAATAGTCCAAGAGTAGCTCACTGACTCTTTTACCAGTTTCGTCTGAAATGTTGTGTTGGTTTATGCCGGTTGGTTTGCAAATCAGGGTGGAGGCTGAAGAGGAGAAATTAGCAAAGTATTCCAACTTTCGCAAGTTTATGGAAAACTGTGTTCCTGCTTTGTCATAAAATAATTGCTAAATTTTCATATGTGTTTCAGGCCTGAACAAGATGATCAAAACTGAAACTGACCGCTGAGTAATGGCTTGAGTAATTAACTTAAAGCATCCTCAATATTTCTGACAGCATTTAGCTGTTATCTCTGATACATCCCCTGTCTATATTCAGTTTTTGGGTTGCTACTTAATACAGATTTCTTTTTATCTATAGTTATTGTTGAGGAGTTTATAAGAATTGTGACTGTTAAATCCCTTTTTGTGGCTGACAAGGGTGGATTTCTACTTTGATAGGGATTCCTCCTGAAATCATTTGAGACCAATGGGATGCAGGAATCATTCCACCAACCCGAGATGAAGTTCTTTCTTTTGATTTATTGATTAGAAATGATAAAATGGAGGGAACATTCCATGAATAATTTATTTGCATTCACTCATGAATCTGTGTTGATGATCCCAACTAAACAATAAATGTGATATTTTCAAATCATAAAGGTAAGAGGTACATGACACTAAGGAAAAATGCCTTCTCTGGTTAAATAAACTGCTCTTTGTGGGTTTTTACATGTGTACATATGCCCATATTTTATTGTGTATAATACAGAAAAGTCAATAAAGGATGTAGGCTTTGCAGAGTGGAGGGATTTGTCTACTCTTTTTTTAAGTAGATGTGCAATAGACAGGAACTTGCTAGATTTCCAGATGCTTCTGGTAGATCAGGTGGTGGCTCCGTTCTTTTGTCAGATGTAATTATTTTTTTTCTTATCTTTGAAGACTGGTGCATAAGTGTTCTCAATGGAATCTAGTATTCAGAATACAATTCTACATTAATTGTGCTTAAAAAATAAGGTAGAAAATGCTTCAATACCCGTAAGTGATATTTGTAATAACTTGTATTAAGATGTGATAGCTTCTTTTCATTGTTGTAAGTCCTTCAGTCAAGACTGACTGACTTTCTAAGGATGGTAAGTTCAAGACAAACAGTAGTTAAGAATATAATGTACTAGCCTTTGGTCAAGCCCTTTGGCCTGTTTGTTTTGAGAATTCAGAGCAGTGGCTTTTCTTCACTTTCTAGATCTAGACAAACTGTTAGTACAGGACAAAAATGGTGGTTTTTTCAACAAGAAATTACTTAAACTTTTATGTGTGATATTGAATAATTAGCTAGGGAGTAAAAATCATAAATGCAGTGGCAGTAATGAAATCTCTTTTAAGAAAATTAGTTTTCTAAATACTGTCTTTAAGTTAGAAGTGGTAAATTTTCCCATTCCTAGTGCCATCTTTGGACACAATACCCTATGACAGAATTGCTGCTCTCTTTCACTCACCACAGAACTTCTATTTATGGATTTTCCTCTTTACCAGTTTCCTTTTTCCTTGTATCAGCTGTTTTCCATGTACCCATGAAGAGGGTTGACATTGCCTCAGCTGTAATTTTGGCATGGTGGTAACATGCTGTGGTTGCATCTGTATGAAGCGATGGCTTCGTTAAAGGGTGTTCCCCCTTTGCCAATAAAATGCCAAATTATTTCCTGCTCTCTTGATTTGTTTTACAAAAAAAAATGGGTTAATGTGTGGTTACATTTGCTTTCCAGAATGTGACTGCTTTTGTCTAGTGTGCTGGCTCTACTGCTGATATGTTCTTTCATGGTCTGAACCTGTTCCCATCGAAATCAATGGAGAAGTTTCCATTTATTTATTGAGAGTAGCATTGTAGTTTCACCTCTCACTTATTAATATGGTGAGTTTTACCTGTTTATTACAGTCCCAGTGCCAAACCTCTGTATTGGACTTGTAGCTCCACTGAAGTCACCGGAGGCATGTGGATTCAGTACCAGCTGAGGAGCTCTGTGCCTTGCAGTCATGTCTTGCTTTTCTTCACTCCGCTCTCCCAAATATTGTTTTCTTTGAGAATATGGTTTCCAGCACTCAGCTCTGTCTTTAACTGGCTATTCACTCTGTACAAATAGAAGGAAGGAATTTTTTTAATGACTGTACTTAGTGTTTGATATGGTGTCAGACTGATACTGGGAAGAAGTCTACAGTTTAGCTCACCTGCTGTCCCAGCTGGGCTTGCTGTCTGTCTGCCAGATTTTTTTCCTTTTTCTATTTTTTTTTTTAATAAAAGGAGACCAAGAAAATGGAAATAAAAATCACAGTTATCAGAACAGTAAGAAACAAAAATTCAGTGCATGCATATATTAAATCCTGTTGTACCTAAAAGTTAACTTTCCTCGTGCAAAAAAAGCAAAGCGATAAAAGACTGAACTTGACCCAACAGATTGTATACACCTTATCTGGCAATATTAACATGCACTTGAAAGTTATTAGTGCCCCAAACCTTTCAATACCAAAGTGTGCCCTAAATGTTATTTGATACTAGATGTTACATAAATCTGTATTTTCATTACTAAGCAACTTTAGGATATGTAGTGTGTATTTGAAAAAAGGCATGGTAATAACTCACTAATAATGGGTGCCATGTGGGGGGAAAAAGGCAATATTACCTACCTAAGAAATATAAAACATGGTTTATATTTTCAACAGTTTGAGAATGAAATGAAAACAGAATATTTGGTGCACCTGTAAAAACATATTTGATCATAATGGCAAGTACAGCATTCTTAGTGTGGGATTCATATTTCATAACTCATGTTCAAACAAGAAAAATGATTATAATGTTAAGTATTTCCTGAGTTTATTTTGATGGATGGCAGAATAAGTATCTTTTACTCATTAAAATACAGATTGGTATAATTTAATAAATGAATTTAATACACAGATGTTCAAGACTGTTTGAGCAGAGTGCATATTAATCAACTTCTCTATAACTGATCCTCTTTTATATTTTTTAAAAGAAATTTGCAGGAGCCAAAAGTTTATTAGATCTGTATGATCTTGGTCTGGTATCAGATATCAAGTATGTTGTTTGAATCACGTCAGGTGATCAAAGTGTTTCTTTTTGATTGATGAACCTGTAAACAGCGAACTATTTGAGTGGTCATTGCTTTTGCATCTGTTTGAGACACTGACACATCCTTTGAAAAAATGGCCAAGATTTTTAAGAGTGACTTGCAATACCGAGAACTTCACTTTTGGGTGCCCTACAGGAGACTGATCTTTAGACAGTATTAAGTACTCCGGCTCACAAGCTGTTTCAAGTTAGATACTTCCAAAATAGGGCCCAAGAATTGGTCACATGCAAGAATTGTGACCAAGAAATGCAGAGCCTGATTTTTCCTATTGTTTCTGTGCACTTTTGCTTCACTGGTTTCAGTGGAGTTGTGCAGGATTTACATGCACATAAATGAGAAAAGAAATAGGACTATCATTTTTTAAAGCATGGATTATGGAAATATGTGGAGCTGCAAAGTATCCAAGTGAGCTTATAGGAAGTATTTGCAGAAAAGACTGGATCTTAGATAAGCCTTGCCCTAAGATCTGCAGAAGAGCGTCACTGTCCTGCTACCCTTACTGCACATGAAGGAGATTGGCCTCTTCCATGGGCTCCATAGCCTTGAGAAAGTGCCTGAGCACCCGGTGGAGTGATGCTCAGGAGTGAGGACACCTGTATGCAGGGCTCTGAGCTGATTTGCTTGCTTGCCAAATGCTGAACACCTGCATGTTTCTGAAATGAGTAACACAAATCCCTTCCTTCAGGATCTGCATTTTGGTTGTCTTTGTTGAAACAGCTCTCAGTCTTTTTTTTTTTGGTGATAAGTTTGAAGGGTTTTTTTTTTGCTCTTGAAGCAGGATGTGTGTATGGTGCCCTCCTTCTTGCAGCAGATTGGGACACTGCAGTGTGGGAGATGTATGAGGATTCGAATCCATTCTCCTCCCCTGAGAAGTGACTTAAAAAAATCAGGTGCTGGGCAATTCTACAATGGGGTTGATTGAATTAATGCCACTTCACATATAGGACCTCACACTTTCTTGTGCTAGGAGGGACCATAAGTGAGCATGATTCCCCGCAATCGGGTATGGGTGAGTGAGGATACCCATCCTCCAAGAACCATTTCCCCTGCCCTGCTTTAGAGCTTCTGCCCGCTGAGCAATTGAGTAAACCCAAAGGAGTTCTTCCTCTTTGTATCTTTCAAGAAGGTGTTTGACCTTCAGCTTTTGTTCTGGGCTCCTGCCTTAGGTGAGGTCTGAGCTTACACCTCAGCTTGTAAACGTAACAGTGTTGGGGCTGCCACAGCCTGGCCATGTCCTCCTTTTGAATAGGATGGTCAGATGGAAATGGCCTGTTGGGAATTTTTCTGGCTTTTGCTGACTTCCTGACTGCCCAGAAATTTAGGAGAGTGCTTGTTGGCCTGGGCTATAGAAATTCCAGGGAGTACTCTAATAAACAGCTTATTGAATGCCGTTACATACACCGGTGTGCTGGTGCTGCTTGAGGTACAGGTATAGATACAGCCACATGGTTCCTTCTAGATTAAATACTGCAGGTGAATCTAACTGGGAGGTATCTAGTTTATGAAACCCATTTGAGCAGAGATATGAGAGGTCAGGTATATCCTTGTCCCTCAGGGCAAGAAGCTGTGTGCTTGGCAAACTGGAAAGGAGCCCCACTGAGAGTTGCCCAGGGTTAAAGAGCAGCTAAGAAGTCTCCAGTGTTCGTAACAGGTATTGTAGGCATGTATGTGCATTGGTGATGTTTGGTCACAAAGGAAAAACTAAACTTTTACTCCAGGCTTTAAGGGGGAATACCAGAATAAAGGTAGTATGGAAGTGAAAACAGAGAGGTGTGTAGTTTTCAAATTATTAGAGTTCATCGTTCCACCTAGTGACAGCATCCTCCTAGGTGCATTCCCTGTGGTCAGGTAAAGCATTTGGGAAGAGGACACTAAGCAAAAGTTTTAGGTGATCACACAAGTTTCCTTTCAGGTGTGGATAAGCCTCTCAGTGCTCAAAAGAAAGACCTTCTCACCTTCATAGCAGCTGTTCTAGTCACCCTGACATCAAAATTGGTATTCAGGTGAGCCACTGAGAATTAACTCCCTTCTGTGTTTGTCCCTGACTCTGCTCCTGGCTATTTACTAGAACATCTGGAGGGGGATACTGCTGCAGCGACTCTGCCAGAGTTCATCTGGGGGCTGCCACTGAGCAAGATGGCTTGACTATTTGTACGCCAATCCCCAAATCTTTCTGAACTGCAGGTTCTTGCTCCTTCACTGCCCAGCACCTTGCAACCATTTGCACCTGTACAGAGTGAGTGTAGAAAACTGCCAGTCCAGATGGCAACAATTCTCACCTACTTTGCCCAGGTTTTAAAGCCTACACAAGCTGCAGAGCAGCATGAAATCATGCTGAAGGACTTTTCCTGCTGTGACTTATTCCAAGGTACATTGTCCTTCTTCCCCAAAAGGGGAGGGAAGCGCAGAGTAGTAAGTGGAAGGATTCTTTGCGGCAACCTTTTCATCTCTAATAGTCAACAGGAAAAGTACAGCTTTACTTTGTTTTTCAGATAACTTAGCTATGATATCATAATGATAAGAAGTTTGCCTTAATGTCCACTTCTGTAATGTATCAGCCAGATAATCAGTTTCTGCTCCAAGAATTTTAACGAGAGGTTTGTGGTCTGCAATCAGAACAGCTTCTTCCAATGTAAAGACTCATGGAATGTCCTCATACCAAAATACAACAGTTAAAGGGTGAGCCTTGTTTCATATGTTTCATGAAAGTGGAAGCAATTAACCTCTTTGTCCCATTATTATTTTAGGTGAGAAGCATCTATACCTACAGCTGAAGCATTGAGAGGAAAGAAGGACAAAGGTAAGGTTTTTTCCTATCTTCCTAAGTTCTTGATTTCGTTAAATAAGTTCTTAAAGTTTTCAGTCCCAACCTGTTCAGGTGACATCTTTGTTACTGGATTTATTAAAGTAGATAAGTCAGAGAGAAACTTGCTATAATAATTAACTGTCTGCAAAGAGGATGTGTAACAATGTATTCTTTGGCACAGTGCTTTTTGTGTCATAAGCTGACTTTCTCTGGAAGTAGTTTAAAGCCTTACACATCACTTTCATAACCCAGTCAGTTGCTTGTGAACAGAAAAAGCCATATTTGTCCTTTTTCTTACCTTTTCCAAATTGTGTTAGGCATTACAGCACAGATTCCAGGTTTCTCAAGTTTTCTCACTTGCATTTGAATAGAAATCTCTCTCCACTTATATGTCGCATACATGTTCTATTATAAATTGAGATGTCACTAGCATACCAGCTATGTGCTGCTATTGCAGAAAATAACCTTATTCACGTTAATGACGATGCATATCAAGACTCCATCTGCTGGTAAGCCTGAGACAAACCCACCTTTGTAAACTTCTGTTCCCCATTTAGTAATGGAAACATTCTTTGGCAACTTTTGCATAGGACCTGGGACTAATAGTTACATATGCCACAAGTCACATCTGAGGTTTTTCTTGACTACAGCATGTGACCTTCTGTGCTTCAGAGAGAGATGTTAATTGGGATAATCTTAAGAGATCCAACCTCTGGTTTTAAGGACAGGGTTTTTTATAACACCGACCTTTTACTCTTTTCTCCAGACCTGATGTTCTATGTTAACTGAAGAATACGTGACCAATTACAACACTATGATTCATATATAAAATACTTCACTAATGTGCATTTATTGAAAAGCACAGCACATAGACTCAAAGACAAAAATTCTTTCTTTATATCTGGATTAATTATTGCCAAGTCTCGGATTGTATAGTTAATGTTTCCGTTGTAAAGATAAAATAGCAACCAGCTTGTTTCTGAACATCACATTGCCTTCCCTTTCCTCCTCCTTTTAGTGGTAGTATAACTTAAACTATCCACACGCTTGACAGAATTGACCTACCTATAATATTTTTACATAAATGCATGTCCACTTCTGATGTTTAAAGAGACACAGGCTTTAATGGAGGGTTTTGAATAAGAATCTTTTCAGGGTCCTGCTGGCATTAGTGAGGTATGAACCAGTGCCATGGTGATGTCTTCCATTGTAGAGCAGTGTTGTGCTGTTGCAGTCAGGTTAGTATCAAGTTGTGGAGACCCTCTGCAGTTTTGATTCTTGTGAAATGGGACTCGGAAACCTGGGCACTCTTGGCAACTTATAAAATCTCAACTAATAAGCAACCCACTGAGAAATCTCATTGTGTGTACTGTTTTGTGGGTTTTTTTGGTGAAATAACTCAAAGAATTTTTTTCAATAATAATAAAGCCCTAGGTAAGTTGGATGGTGAGCCCCAAGGATTAGGGTGGTTTTTTATAACTTCCCCATCTTTTGTGCCTTTGGCAGTCCATCTCTTGCAACAACAGATATCAGGTACCTCACTTAAGAACTGCTTATTAAAGCAATAATCACTGATCTTCACAGTGGGAACTGCAGTACTGAGCCAAAGTCACAGATGCCAACTCCACCATATTTGGCAGCAAACCTTTATACATCATCTACTGTCCTGCTGCTTTTTTGGCCGTTAGTCTAGGAATTCCAGGCAATTGGCAGGCTCTTTGGAGAAGCTCAGTAGCTCCAGTGAAGCTGCCCTGCGCTTGAATGTCCTGAGCAAATGGCCACGGCAGATGTACAAATTGGCCTCACGTTCGTCTCATGGGTTAGATGTGTGAGACCAGTTGTATCAGCACTGCAAGGCTGCAGCAAGTTGAATGCCATGGCTGTGTCTATGACAGTAAATCAGCCAGTGCCGAGGGACGTTTCTGAGCACTGGGCCCTGTTTGTGTACCACCAAAGTGTTCAAAGGCCCCTGCCATCGTTTTGCCTCGGGCTGGCTGGAAGCAGCCTTGTCACAACACTCTGGTGCTACAGCTGAGCCAAAGTATGATACAGAGAGGGAGACCTTACTAGCTTGACCAGGGAGCAGCACTGAAACAGCCAAACTGCTTTTGAGAATGGGCTCGTACACCCAACATGAAGCATTTTGTGTTGTTGTTAACTGCTGTGTCTCTGCAGTAGGCAACACAGAGAAAAAGGGTGCTCTTTTAAGATCAGGAGCAAAGCCTACAGGACGAGAAAGCTCGGACACAAGAACTGAAGTTGTGTCTTACACGGGACATGTACAGGGGCATTGGAACGATGTCCAGAGGCACCTAAGCTAGCATCAACACATAGCCCTGTGAGAACTGAGGTCAGTTTAGAGCTGTGTGTGTTTCTGCCACTGAGAAGCAGGATTTATCTTCTTGTCCGTTGCCCTGCCTTGTACCTGCTACGTGGATGCCGATTCTGGATTTAACAGACTCTAGGAGATTTCTGCCTTGCAGCCCACTGCCCAGGGAAGACAGGTCCTAAGGTTAGCAGGGATCCCAAAGTCAGTGCTAAGCAGATCCTAAAACCTCAGCTGTTATGTGAACCATTTATCACCAGAGTTCTTGAAGTTAGGCTGTCCATGTGTGCACCATACATGTTCTGCCACTTACATCAGAATGAAAATTGATCAGACACACAAGTGGAAAGATGCAGTTCCGCTATGAAAAGTTCGTCATAGTTTTGCCAAGTTAAAGCAAGCCACTTTAGGCAGGAGATTTAACCATTGCTAAACTTGTAAATATCTTCTACATCCAGTGAAGAAAAAGAAAAGATAATTTAAGTTATTAAAAATTACCTTTTGTTTTTTATCAACCCTGATTATTACAAGCTTTATTGCAGTTACAGCAGTATTATTGGAGTGACGAGTGAGTAATGACCTTATTACAAGAGAGAGGGAGCAGGGCTAAGTATGGCTCCCCAGGTGTCTGGAAATTTGCCCTTTGCTGGTGCTATGGCAAAACTTTATAGCAAAAGTTGAAACTAGAGTGTAATTAAAATACATACGTGTGTATCTGATGCTTTTTATTGTACTGTGATTTCATTTAAATTCTGATCAAATCATAGAAAGCTTGCAAGTCCTCTCTTTTTTAGCATTGCTATTGATAATTCTAGCAAGCTCTTTTGAGAAAAAAGCTCTTTTCCAAGTTATGGTTCCCAAAATTAATGTAGATTATCTATAACAGGTTATTGGTTAACTTCTACCTCATTTCTCTTTTTCCGTGTACAGACTGAGTTTGAATTTCCACCTGCTTTTCCTGATTGACATCCAACAGAAAGCTAGATAGATTTATGCATATTTTAGTACATTGCAATGAAAATAATAAATTTTGTTTTAGCTTGGCAGTTCAGAAAACATGGAAGGGGAATAACTGTCAGTCAAGGCAGTTTAAATTATTTTGCTTTTTATTCAAAAACCTTAAAATATTTTAAGTCAAAAAATGCTTTGTTTCTCTTGAACTGAATTATTTTGATTCCTACGGCATATTACTTTTTGACATTTGAAAAAATATATTTGAAATACATTTCAAAGCTAAAATTCACTTCAAATGGGAAACTAGAAATCTTTCAACTTCTAGGGTGTTTTCCAGTTCTTTTCTGTTAAAGAACAATTTGTTGTAATTGATTAGAAGTCATAAAATGTCCGGTTTCTCTGGACCCACATTATCCACAGGAGAAAAGAAAATGCCATGAGCTATTAATTTATCTACCCAGAAGAAAAAAAAAAGGAAAGAAAACCAAAACCCAAACCAAAGTGGAAGCCATGTAAGCAGCTCTCGTGGACTTTCTTGCCCTTGGTTTCACATTTTTCTTCCCCTGCTGACAGACCCCTCTCAACCACTAATTGTATAGAGAGGGAAGGAAGTGGTATACGTTCCTTTCCAAATTGGCCGTCAACTAATTGGTCGCATATTTGCTACTTGGTTAGATTTTGCAGAGAACTCGTAATTTTTTTTTTTTTTTTTTTAAACTGTATGTTTCAGCTCCAGAATTTCTGACGTGTTTTGTGTTCTGCCATATTTTGTTACATCTTGTCAGAGATGGCAGTAAGAAATAACACAGCGTGACTACTGGTAGCCAGTCATAACTTGAAAAGTTGTACCACTGGGTAGAGATCACAGAATTGTTTCAGATATAGCAAAATGTAAAGTCAGTGTGGCAAAAAAATACAAATCCAGTAATCTTATTACACGATGACTTTCAGTGATATTTGCTCACTATTTCTCTAAAGAAACGTACAATATATACTATATCAAAACAGAGTAAATGAAAGATCTGTTCACCTTTTTGAGTGAGAAATTGGACTGTTTAGCTGAGCTCATCAGAATTCAATCCAAAAAATCAGTTTCATGTTTATAAACTAGTAAGTTTTGGAATTACACAGATGATCCAGACAGTTATTGTAATTTTTATTGACATATTTAACTAAACGTTGACATCTTTCAATGCAGAAACATGGCAATTTACTAATGTGTTTCCTAAATTGTATCCTACCCCTCATATTTTTTCATATTCTTAAAAGAAGTTAGATTCATAAACTAAATAGTTTTTAAGAGATGATTGCTAACACTTCGGGGTTTTTTTTCCCTGTAAGCTTGAGGAAAGTCTGAGTAAAGTAAGAGGCTATGTCATCTGCAACTGGAGCCACTGTGAATTAGCAATGCGTGTGCAATCCGCTCATTTAAATCAGCTACAACATCTGGTTTTGAGATCCCAGCCATGTCTTTTCTGAAGCTTGGAGGTGCGATGCCACAAGGACATGCCTGACCGCTGGAAGGGGGACACTGCACACCCACAGGGGCTCTGCCTGCCCTAGCTTCTTGCACTCCACCGGTGGGAATGCACCCACATCAGCATGGGGACCTTGCTAAAACAAGTTGAATGCTTAAGAATGTTAAAATAAATTTAAGCAGGTCTCTGGAGGCCAACCACATCTTCTGGTCGCCACATCAATATAGGCAGCTAGATTTACCTCCTTGTCATAATGATGGAAAGACAACTGAGCCATCCCTGTATCACATCTGGCTGGCTTTGTCTGAGATAGATAGCCACAAGTGGGTTCAGCTCAAAGCTCCCCAGTTTACACTCCTCAAAGCAGGAGTCTTCAGAATTGAAATGTGACTTCTAGTCAGGAAGGCAGTTGCTTTTCTGGCATATTGTTTGTGTGAAAGCTGCATCATATCATGTTTTTTTCTATACTGAAGTATTGCTATTATGCATGTTTTTAAGACCAAACTCTGAAGTTGCATATTTCATTACTTACTAGCTAACATTTCAATATGTACTGGTTAACATTTCAATACTTCCTAGTTAATTAGGCATTTCATAGAATAACACAATGTGCCTGTAGAATGCATATGATTTCAATATAGAACACACACACCTACACATGAATTATATCTGCAAAGCTCTGTCTTTGTGAGCAGATAAACACACACATGATGAATAGATCACTCTGCGTACAAAGGCATATGAATTTCTCGAGTCAGGACAACATTTCTTATGCACCTACGCAGATTTCATAGAATAAAGCTCTGCTGGAATTTGCCTGAAAATAACAGGGGGCAAATTAAATTTTCAAGTGGAATTCAGAACAATAGTAATATTTCCTGAAAGGCTACTAATTCTAGTGAAGCTATTTCAAAGGCCACATTCTTTGCAGGTCGCTATGGAGGGCTAGCTCATGTTATAAAATGATAGCACCCTTTTGTGGTCTCAGCTCTCTGTTACACCTGCTGTGTCCACTGTTTTCCCCCTCTCATTTTCAGTTCTGCTTGGTCTAGCACGGGTTGGTGCTGAATGAATAGAAAGCAGCAATATAAAGAAATCTGCCCCATATCTGAGGGATTTTTTTTTTCCTTTTTTACTGTCTAAGATGCAATTAACTTCTCATAAGACATGAAATAACAACATTCAAAGCCAAAATTACTAGATGTTATTATTCCATGTGTTAAATTACCAGAACACTGAAGCTGAAGATGGGAAACACCCTATAAAATAACTCATTATGAACAATGCTGGTTTTCTCTTCTTGTTATTTTGGGTTTGCATATCCCTTTGATAAATTTAGTTAAGAGGGACAATGCACCCACTCTAGTGCTGAGGGCTAGAAGAAAAAAGCCTGTTCCAATCATAAAATATTTTCAGATGAACCAGTAGGGAGTAGGCTTTAGAGCTATTTTATATTTATTTGGGTTTCTCTGAAGATGCCAATACGTGTCAATCACACTTTTAAATAAGCTCGTTCAGACCCTGGAAAGCATGTATCCTGTGGCTGTGTGAAGCTCAGCCTGCTTTGCAAAATCTGAGCATAACCTGTGAATACTCAGGGGTGAATTGAAGCTAATGTCCCTCTTCTGTGGCTAAACTGGTGTCAGAAGAGATTCAGTTACAGCAATGCACCTGCTCATTTTTAATAGCTTTCTCTAGTATTTTTCCACAGAAGCTTCCTTGCTCTCGGTAAATCAAAAGCTTGTTTTTTTTTTCCTCCAGTGAGACTTGTCTGGTCTCTCAAGTCCTACTTCACCTGTTAAAAGACTGCCATACCCTGACTGATGTATCTTTCTGACTCATAATCTGCGCGAGTGTATTCCTACGGCTACAGAAGGGGAGAAGGGAAATAATTGAGGAGGAATGCAGCTCAGAAGTGAGAGTGTTCTCATATTAGACAAAATCAAAGGAACAAGAAAAGCAAAACCTAATCTTTTCAGGGCACCTGAGATACAGTCTTGAATACCAGGGATGTAAAATCCAACAAAATGACGTGAGGAAAATAAAATAGAAAGTGCCTGAGGCAGATAGGGATGCCTGAGATACAGCAGTGCTGAAAGATAAAAAAAATTAGTTTTGGGCTCAAAAAAAGAGAAAAGTAGCAAGTCTTTGTACAGCTCTGTGCTTTCTCCTGTGTGCTGCTCAGTTCTGAAAATAGCATTGTCAGGAAAATGCTGACAACCTACAGAAAAATAGTGCAAGTCATTCTGCGAAGAAGTAATAGAGAATTCAAGTTTCCTACAGATGAGTTGTGTGTCTCATCTCTCATCACCTGTCACTGCAATTATCTCAGATTCTTCTTTCATTTTGTCTATGGTCGCCTCCCCACTCAGTGTCTTTGGAGTTCTCCAGTTCCCTACCTCACATGTGCTGGACTCTTTTCCAAGCTAGCAGGCAAAAATCATGTCAGTTCCCATGCTGAAGACTTTCCCACAGTGGGCAGAGTAGCTACAGCTCTCTCCTCTAGTCAGCCCCTGGTTTCTCCAAAACTCCCAAACAGTGCAGAGTAACATCTGTAAATACGGAATTTGGTCAATGGGTTCAAGTCTTTTTAAGGCAGGGTTGAGAGATAAACAGACAAATCCTGCAATCATGTAACTTTCATTTGAGTAGGAAACCAGGCTGAAAAATAGTTGGAAGCCTCAAACGATTGATTTATGAAGAAAGATGATCACTGTGGTATTTGTTATTATGAGGTAGATCTTTCTCCTTCTCTCTCTGTGGTTTTAACCAAAAATTCCATTCTGGACCCAAGAAAATTTTCCCAACACAAGTTTGTTAAAACTTGTATGTTCCCATGAAACAAGTCAGTTTCTAGGATTGGCATTTTTCTGATGAAAAAAAATATTTTCTTGAAACACTTGACCAGCTCTACTGACCACATGAGGTATAATAATTTGTATTTACAGACTGGGCAGACTGGAAGAGCAGAAAATGTTAAACCAAACAGCATCCACCCAAGCTAGAATAACTGAGAGGGATTCTCAGTCTTTATGTCACAGGATACTGCTTTCTATCAGCTGGGAGTAGGAAAGCTTTCATCCACTAAAAGAACTTTATAGTTTCAGGTTCCTATCAGATAAATGAACATATTTTGTACTACTTCAGGAGAGAAAGACCTGAAAAGTCCACATTTACTTTGAGGAAAAGTCTAACAGTGATAGGATTTTTCCACTTTTCTTGGATGAAACCTCTTTAAACTGTGAGATGCCTGTTTTCTTCGGTAGCACCTCATTGTCTGTAAGAACCGTGTTTTTCAGCCTAAGTGAGGGCATCAGAATCTGTCCCTAAATGGCGAGTTCAGTCACTCTTGTCAGTGACTCCACCGCCAGGAATGTTCACTGGGGAGACGAGGTCAGTTTTTGCTTGTACAAGGTGATGGGCTATAATTTAACAAAGGAAGCCCTTTCCATTTGTGTGCTGCTTCCTTGTTTGTTTGTTTGTTCTAGATAAAATTGTTAAGAGTTTAGCTAAAACCCTGTGCTTAGCTTGTCCAGATTGTTTGCTTTACTAAAAGGTTGCAGTCCAACCCCTGCAAAGCAATAATTAGAGAGCTTTGCTTTTTATTGTTGCATGTAAGTGTTCCTGGAGCAGTGGCTGCTCTGCGGGAGGAGAGGGAGCAGATGATATATGTTTTGCTTCTTTTTAATCTGTCGTCCAGCGTCACTACTATTCCAACAGCGGGCCTCCAAACTTTGTTCATTGTTTTTAAATTAACCGAAAAAAATATTGCGTTTGAAAGGTGAAAGCGTGAGGAATTGCAAGCAGCCCGATCCGCTTTGCTACATCCTTTAACATACTACTGCTCGCTAGTAGTCCTAAATCATGAGCTGGGAGAGACTTGCCACTTTGGAGTGCTTGTGCATTCTGCACTGCCTATACTCAGAGAACCTGGAGGGTTTTCTTTCCTTTGTCTCTTTCCATTTGGCTCCTTTGCAAGCGGAGCCTCTACTGACATCCACTGGTAGCCACGGGACAGCTGCGGTCCTGCAAACTGCTTGTAACCCACCCCTGCTAACCCCGGCTCCTGCGCCAAGGCATTGATTTAGCACTGTGCTACATGTCAGCTCTAATGTAAGGTCAAAATAATGTAATCCTTCCAGTTTCTCCCTCCTTCCCAGAGGAATGTCCCCCTTCCCCTTCCATGGCGGTAAATAAATTCAAGAGATGAAAACCTGCTAGCAATTTCTTTGGCTGCGCTCACCAATTAGCAGTACAGAAAATCAAACCACAGTTTCCTAGGTGTAGTGGGAATTTATAGGGAATGAGAGCTACCAGGAACATGAGTTTGTATGTTGCTCGTTATACGTTTTTTTGTTTAAACTGCAATAAATTAAGACTTAATGATCAAGGGTGCAGGAATGAGGATTAGAGACCAGATGGGAAGAACTGAGGGCTCTTTGCTGTACACAGTGATGCTTTCTAGTTGTTAATCCCAGAGCCTGTCCTGTCTGTAAGTACTATGAGTACTGCAGTACAAAGTGAGTGTGAAGATAATTAAGAGTATGCCTATCAGCTTTAGCTTCTTGTGCGACTCTCTCCACATCATGTGGCCATGTCTGCAATATAGTAAAATTCCTGGAGGTGGGGGACTTTGGGTTGAGTCCCTCTGAATTTGCACGGCTTTGCATGATGGAAATGGAGAAGAAACTGTGCTGTAGAAGTTGTGTGACTCAGTGGGTAAATGAGGAGCCAGAAGAGGGGGCTCATTAAAGTTTGGCCAAGCGCATTATTTTCTATATACTTATAGCCAATTCTTTGTACATAGACTTAATTATGTCTTCATTAACTTTTTTGCTAGTTATATTGAGTGACAAAATATTGATTTTTATACTTAAACGTAATCTCCGTTCATTTCTTGTATGTATTTTGGTGGGTTTTTTAACCGTTTTAGGGCCACCTTAGTCACAGGGTATTGTTTCTCATTCCTGATTTGATAAATGTAATTAGTAAGGAGGGGTTGTAAAGAACAAGAGGCCACAGATCAAGCCATTCGCTTTTTACTTTCACAGGAGGAGCAGTAGCCATTTTAGGAATTAGAAAAGTGCAGTAGATATCATTAAAGTCTTTCCTTTATTTTTTTGATCATGGCATCATTGTTGACCTGCGTCACTGTAACTGGAATTGAATATGCTCGTGGAGGCTCTGCAAAAAAATTTTGCTGATCCCAAATTTAAGGCTCTGTTGTAACGTCCCACCAAAACCAAGGACCCTCAGCCCCAAAGACTCCATGTGCTTGTCCCTCGCACTCCATTCACATTTCTTGGATGGCATTGACTTGGTATTTTCTGGAGAAAAGCACCAGCTTTCTTGTCACTAGAGGTGTTGCTTCTAAGCCACAGTATTTCTAGAACCACATAAAATTCTCACCGGTGGTAGCTGAGAAACAGCTGAGTCGCTGAAAGCAGCAGCAGATCTGATGAGCTGAGCACACGTAGATCTCAGGTCCTGTGTACCCCCACATAGTAACATCGCAGTCGCGCAGTCAGGGTTAATGAGGAGCCTTGCAAGGTGCCGAGGAGAGGCAGAATCGTGACTGCTGTGGTGACACTGGGCACCTACCTACCTGTGGCTATTGCTGGGAAGGCGTTTGTGAGGAAGTATTCATCATGAGCACCAACCTCAAGTTCCCCAGTCTTTGTCCCACAGCCAAGCTGGCTCCCAGCCTCCATATGGGAGAGTCACTCCAGCCCTTCATCCTCCCCTTTCATCCAAGCCTGTTTTGCTAAAGAGCCTCAAATGAGTCCTGCAGCAAATGGACAGTAGTTTTTGTCCGCTGAGGTGTGGAAAAGCCTTCTGTTCCTCAATTTCTGTAGATATTTAAGATTTATGTATTTTTAAAACCACAAATGATTAATCTGCAAGAAAGCGAAGCTGAACAGATGAGTGGTGGGGTTCCCAGGGAAGTGAAAGGAGTTATCCAAGCAGGCTGTTAGTGGAACCTAACTTTATTTGGCTGGGTCTTTGAGCTCTTCTGTTCCCCCAAGCTATTTGATGCTATTTTCCACTGTGCGTATGCATCTGTTCATGTAATTTAGAAATTAATAGTTTAAAAACACTCCAGAAAATTACTTGGTGTGTTTCAGCTACTTTTAAAATAAAACCTATAAATTCTCTATGAATGAAACTTGGGGGGAAACGGAGCATACCAACTTCATTACCCAGCCTTGAGTGCGTGGACTGGGCCATGCACATCATCTTTATTAAGGCATCCACAGCCTCACATCATAGGGACAAGCGTTAGCATTTTCTCCTGGAGCCCGAACAGTATTTAAATTGGAAGTTGGAATGTCAAAGCCGAGAGATCTGAGTGTGCCTTTTCCTTATGGAAAGTTCAATGCTTGGGAGTTCTTAATCAAGATTGTCAGACGTTTCCTGCTCATTTTCAGCCACCAACGGCAGGCATAGGTGACTCCCTCCTTGCTGTCGAGGGGCGGACAGAGCAGTACTGTGTGATCTGTTGCCCACTGAGCCACCTGCAAGTCGTTTCGCTCCAGCTGTGGTAGACCTCATGCAGAAACACAGCCTCGAAAGAGCTGGCCCCTGGCCAACAACACTGTTAGGGGTTTTTAGCTTAATTCTTTCACTGACCTCCTCCTGAGGAGCATAATTCATTAAGTACAGTATCATAAAGGCCATGGCGATTAGAAACAGAAAACACTGCCACCAGTGTAGCCCATAAAGGAGACATCAACAATACCATGTGTATATATACATATATATATATACACACATAACGTCCATGTTAGTTTATTCTGGTATTAGGAGCTGAGAAGGAAATGTCTCCAGCTCTGCTTGTTCGGGATCTCTAGGTATGAGTTGAAATGGATAATATTTAGTCTGTGCTACTGTAAATCCCAGTGTGGGGCTCAGCAGGCTGTCCAAAGTGATCATGCTCCTGAGCAAGGATGTGTGGCAAGATTAAGGGTCACAAGTCAGAGCACTCCATGGAGTCCTCTGCTGTGAATGGAAATGCAAGATCTCACATCACCTCACAGCAACTCTACTTAAAGGGGAAAATAGAAGAGAGGGTAGAATACCCAGGGTTAAGCGTGCTTAAAGTCCATTTTGTACATTTTCACATGCTGATCCGGAAAAACAATTATGTTTAAGCTCAAATACCATTCTGCTATCCTGCCAGTAACGTTTTGGGTCACTTAGGGTTATGACTGCCAGGCAGAATCTTGTAGATGGCGATAGTTTCGAGACATTCTGAAGGTATAAAACACTGGATAACCCTTTTTGATCAACCAATCTCATTGTAAGTGGGACTATCATTAAGCTGTCATTAGGATATACCCATATCTGGTTTTGGATTGCAACCAAGAGAAGAAATTGTATTAATCTTTAGAGTTTGATGATTCGTATAATGATTATTAGCAATAGCAGACTTAGAGGGCTTGCCATGTAAAAGCTGAAGGAATTTGAAGTTTTAGTTATATACTTGTTGACTTTCCTTGTCTGATGATTTAAAAAAAAAAAAGAAAAGGATGAAGGTCATAGCCATTGTATAGCTATTATATGTTTTATCTCAACCATCCTGCTTCCTCTTCTTCAGTCTTTGGTTTCTCTGTTCATTTTTGGGTTTGGTTTTTTTTAAGTAATTTATCACTTCTGTTTCCCTGTTCTTCTTTGGCCTGCCTGTGAGCACAATTCAGATTTCATGTCTGACACAAGGCATAGAGACTTCTAAATACTGATGGTAAAGTACAACTGAAATTTATTATAGAAACACTGAATTGCTTTATTTGCACAAAGCTCACACCTTCAGGTATAAATAATAGTGGAAGACTGTGAGGAATTAACTAAAGAGTTATCAGGAAGTCTGCAGTGGAAGCTATTAATGTGTAATTATTCCAACCTAAGGCATCTTGTTTCAGTTCCTTTTACTGTTTTGATTGTTTTTATTCTCAGTTGGGGTTTTAATGGGTCTTTTCAAACTTATGGGATATAAAACTCCCAGGGAAGAATGAGAACCGTAGGTTTGTTGTAACAAATAGTGCAGTAAACACTGCAGCATCAGTTTACCTGACTCTATTCTTTTTCAATGCGCCTGTATTCTTCATATAAATGATGCAGGTTACCTCCATTTAGAATCTGGTGAGTACTTGAAGATCAGACCATTTATTATCTGGAATGACAATATTTTTTTAAATGTACAACATAAAACATTCAAAAGGTAATACATATCCAGCCTTTCTGGATATGGTTTCCTGACTAAGTAGGCCTATACCCATTCGTCTGAAAACTGTTTCAGACACAGGACTTGTTTGCTTTATTGGCAGCAGTATAAAATTACACAGGTATCAATCACCTATAGGACCTGAAACATGCAATCTCTCCTCATTATTGAAACACAGCACAGTACAGCACACTGAGGGCTAGATCATGCCTTGGGCATCGTTAAGAGTGAAGTGTTGAGGGATAACACTGTAACCACAAACTCCTAGGGCTTTCCCAGTCTGTGCACGCTGTCTTCAGTGATATGTCATCCTTGCAGAAATGGCAATGTGCACCTTTTCCCTTCCTGAGTAGTTCCCTTTGGAGGTTTAGATGAGTGTAGGAACATGTGCCTACGTTCTACCTGATCAGTTCAATTAGCTCCTATTCATGGGAAAGGAACGTCATGCGAAAGCAGTCAGTCAGTTGTCCCTACTGGGCTTCTGGTCAAGCCACACCATTTGGTAATAAATTGTTCTTACTTGGCTTCTTGCTGTTGGATACCCAGGAGCAGATCCAGAAAGGGAAGGAGTCGTTATAGTGCCTAGTGCTGCGATATTTCAAAGTTATACATAGGAGTGGTATTCAAAATATTGGAGTGTGTGCCAAAGTTGCTGAGATATGTAAAGGTGAATGGTAGCCAGCTCAGAGTGAGATTCACAAAAGGCGTCTATTTCAGTAGGAAAAAAAATAAAAAACACTGAAGAAAGGATCATCCATGAGATTTCTCCTGGCAGTTTCAGGATTAAAGTTAGATGATGCTGTGAAATGGATTCCATGCTTGAAATCCCTCCTGGTTTTATGTCCCAGTTCTGGAAGATGGCAGCTGCCAGATGCATTAGACCTAATTATAGACTATATTTCCATTGTTTGTCAGTGCTGTTCTTATATTACTTATCTAAAGCCCTTAAGTTTGGATAATGATCAGTTGTGGGGTTCTCTGATGAAGGGTTAGACAATTCAGTCAGCGAGCATCCCATCTGAACTGCCCTCTTAAGGACATGTATGCTAATAAATTAAATAATGCCAAGGTTCCCTCTTTGGTTCATAGGCCAGCTGGTACTCTTTGGTAATGTCCAGATTATTAAATTATCTTACTCTCCAAAACAAGATGGCCATGCTGAAACTGCCCATGGCAAAAGGTCTTTGGCCTGTGGTAATTCTCAAATTGTCTGGGAGAGTACAAGTTTATCTGAGTCAACATACTCCACGGACTAGTGACTTAACGATTTGCATGGTCAAGCTGTAGTTTATGTGTTCATGCTCCATGTATGAACATGGAGCATGTTCTGGCTCCATGTGTAGAAGTAGCCTAAAGGCCCGTCTTTCTCTCCACTGACTTTGGAGTGATCCCAGGATGATGGGCATCCTTATTTCAGAAGTCATTTAGATGCACAAAGTCAATGGGATACATATAGGTCCAAGATGTTTCCAAAACTATCTGTTGGACTGGGTACTCAACATTATTCCAATGATAATGATCGCCACTTTGATGACCATAAGAAAGAATTATCATGTCTGCACATTGATCCATTTCTGGACGGATGTAATTTTTTCTATCTCAAATTTAAGCAAATTTGGAAATCCTATTATTATACAGGCTGTGCCAACGTGAAAAGGATGATATCACTTTCATGCAGGAGACACATCTCTGACATCTTTATGCTCTGTTTTGTTATCTATTGCAGTCTTGTTATTGGTGATAGGTGAAAGTCTGGAAAGCAAAGGAAATGGTTTGAAAAACAGTGATCTCTTATTCTTCTTTTAGGTAATTTCTCTTTCTCTCTCTTCTCATACCATGCATTTATTTAGTATCTGTGGCTTTTTGCTGAGTGAAGGTTAATATTGTTTCAAAGTTCATCTATTAAAAAGCAGGTGTATAGTAGAAAGTTTTACAAAGGTTACAGTATATGCTGTGGAAGGGCACCTTGAGGCCAGAGGCAATTTGGCATGACATTTCTAGTTCTACTGTGTCAGTTACTTGTATTTGTGGTTCTACCATATTCTACGTCACCTATAACATGACATACTTAATTTTTGTGGCTATTGCACTATTTTGTCTGACAAACACAAAAGTAAATGCAAATACAGTATCGGAAACCTGGCTGTGAGTTTATATTGGGAAGATCTGCAGAAACTTGATTGTGGAACACACGAGAAAGAAAACATTCCCTCATTTTTCCACTGTTGTTCCATTGTCATCTGGATCTGAATATTATAGGCATTGCAACAGGTCTTGGGGTCACAGTAAGATGAAATGTGCATGTGTTGAAATTAACCATGTTTTGCCTTTGCTTTAGAATTTCAGTCTTTTACTCAAGGAGTTCCACTCTTAAGTGGGTAGAATTTCTGTCCAGAGATGCCTTTAACTTGCCATTCATTCTTGAGGGAGTCTAGGGTTTAGGTGGCTCAGTAAAGCCCTTAAATTTAAAAGTGGCATAATTTAAGCTTATGGGTACAACACATTCTTGGATCAATCTGATGTTTTGCCCAGTTGCTTGGCTGAATGTTTAAGTGAGCAAAAAAACATCTTCCTTGCTTACTGCTTGGGGAAGAGCAACTCTTTGGGGAAGCCTATTGGTTTCATCCCAGGAAGGGTTAACCCTTCAGTGTTCACTAGGACCACTTAAGAAGTCATTTCCTACGGTAAGAGTGCAAAGCATATGCTGTTTGTTAATACAGATGGGCAGTGAACTAACAAGGCATTTTTAAAGTCTTCCAGTGCCGTATGGTGCAGCGATAATAGGCACCCTTGAGCCAATCCAAAGTATGTTTGTCCACAATTTCATTACTGTATGTGTCTGAGTTAGTGTCTTCATTAAAATGATAAGTTTCTCTAAAAGCTGCAAATGACAAGTGACCTTATAATGTAACGTGGTCCCGCTTAGTCTGCAGGAAAGTATTAAATGTCAGGACTTATAATTGTAAGGATTTGATATTTATGAAGGTCAGTTCAAGTGTGAGTAATATAACATAATATTACATTTAAACTAAGATCTGTGTTCGTAGGAACCTTTTAAAAACACCCAGCTGCCACTGCTGAAATAGTGCAATGATAGATGATGATTTTTTTAGACTTAGCACATATTGTGAATTTGCAACTCATGTAGGGTTTGTATTAAAACCTGACGCGATATTTTAATTTAAACAGAGGTTAGATTATTAAAGTTGGCAAACAGCCAAAAGTATATCCATTTTAAAAAATGTCCGTTTACTTGACTTTTGCTCTCCTTTGTTTTCATTGGTAAAATATATTAAAATATTCACCTGAATTATTGCTCATAATTAATATTTTTCATTCAAAAATGGGCACATTTTGCCTTTATTTGAGGGTTGACTTTGCAAACCAGATTATAATAGAACTTTTTCAATGATAAAGTGAAAAGAAACCCCATTCCACAGATTGTCTGTCTCATTAACATTAAATTTATTGAGGTCAATTCACTGTTCAAAATGATGGATATGAAAGACTTGAAGTAGCATTTCTATTGTGTGTTTCTTGGAAAGATTCTGTTCCCCTGTAACCTGCACACAAATTCTACAGATACAGATAAAGTATGTTTCATATGAACTTAGTCCTGATGGATGCAGAATGTCCATAGTTATCATTAGCTATAAAACCTCCCTGGATGCCCAACACCTTTCAGCACGTGGCAGGATTGTGCTCTGCATTTATATCTTTCCTCTTTCCATCATCAAGGTACCTCATATCTAATGAGTAAAGTGTGGAAAGTGCCCGTAGAAGTCATAATGGATCAGAACACTATGTGATACTTTTTCTATTTTCCACAGTGTATTTGAGAATTCTGTTACTGCAGAAGGAAAATGTCTAATTATTAGTTAATTGATTGGTCTAATCACGTAGGTGGCCTCTGAGTCCATTTGGACCACAGAGCTGTGCAGAATGGAAGGCTGTACTATCCAGCAGCCTGAATCACAGCAAATGCCATAAAAGAAACAAGAAAGGTAGGATCTCCAGTGATTCATGACACAAGTACATTACAAGGATGGAAAAGTTTTTTAGGTATGGAGAAGTTACATGAATGAGGAAAAGTTTGGAGCTGGGCCCATTATGGCTGTAGATTTATTGGTAGAGCTGCAATATGTTATTTGAGGAGGATCAAGTGATGTGATTCTGTTTTTTTAAATTCCACAAGCCTCCTGTCAAAGGATGTAGATACCTCAAACAGCATTCTTATAGCCAAATGAAGGTAGCTATAATGCAGACAAGTCTAAGCAAATCCTCAAAATTCCTCCTATAGTCAGTGGAGAGGAACAGAGGCTTTTAGGATGCAATTACTAAAACAGACCTCTAAGTTAAGTGAATCATTCTCTGAAGGAGACTATTCCTCCTGTCAACAAGACAATTTAAGATGAGTACTTGAAATATAAGTGTAGTAATCTATACTCTCTGTCTATGCAAGATAGCAGAATAGGTAAGGTCAGAGGTAATGTTAGGTAGGTAGAATTAATTGTTCTTTATGGATGACTGTTACTCTAGTGTTTACCTTCCTCTTGTCTAATTACAGGCATTTTACTGATGTGCTTAATTTAGGAACCCAGTTGCCAAAAGATGCCCTACAGTTTTTAGTTGTTCTACAGTTTCTGTAATATGCACTAGAAACAGACAGGTATATTCAAAGGAGGACTCAGGGCTTAGGTGGAGTGAATGCCCATTTCTGGACTGTCTACTGCTACTGGGAGTTGTCATGTGCTACATGTGTTGCAGAATGCTTGCAACTCATTCAAATCTCTTTCTCATACAAAGAGGTACCTGGGTCCGCAGTTTTATGAATCCTGAGTTGGATCACAAAAATATTCTGTGAGGGTTAGAAATTTTGATATCAGAGTTGTCTTTAGACAACTCTAAAGACATAAAGGATATATGCTTCAGTCTTCAGTGAATCCAAATCTTTATGTGAAGCAGTTTTGATCATACAGTCTCCTTAGTGTACATGTCTCTCAGCAATCCCATGTATTCTCAGCCTACTCCTTCTACCCATCCTTCCTCCAGACTTACTGCTGTTTCCACTATAGCATCTTCCTCTCCAACATCTATAGGTGGATCAAGTAACTATTCCTTTCTGTAGGGAGTGTTGCCATGAGCAAAAGACAGCGGGATGAAGAAAGAAGTATAGTTTACCCATGCATCACAGCAGAAGCAGGAAGAGAGGTGGCTGTCTTGAGCTTCTGGAGACTTTCCTTCCTCTTTCTTTCTCTCTTTACTACCATTGAAATAGCATCAGCTTCCCAGGAGGCAGAAGCCTGCAACACCTTTAAGTAATTCTTGGTGGAAGAGGTCAAAAAGTGGGTAGAGCAGCCCATCAGTAGGATTAAAATGTGAGAGCTGAAAAGAAGAAAAGCTGAAAAAGAAACGGCTCATAGGAGCTCAAAGGTGGTGAAAAATAAACAACGTGGGAAAGTTATCAATGAACATGTTTTATCTGAGAACAAGACTGAAAGGAAGAGAGAAGCATCTGATTTGACAAACAAATCCATCTAGCACAAATGGGCAAGACCAGAGGTGTCTTCACACCTTCTACTAATCAGATCATTGAAAAAATAATTCTAGTAGTTGTATAAAGGAGAATGTGAGGAGAAAAGAACAACCTGAACAACACTGAGGCTGGTGGCTGATGAAAAGGTATTGACTAAGTGTTATGAGTCAGGGAGAAGAAATGAGGTGGGACCTTGCACATGAAAAGGGAAAGTTCTCATGTAGTATAATGCAGAAAGTAAATAGGACAATACATGTGGCAGAGAAGAGTTTCTTAGTGCTCTTGGGCAGCACAAAGAGGAATGAAACATAAAGAGAAATTCCCTCATTAAAAATGAACAACTTACAACGAAGTATTATCAAGTGCATTCCATATCAGTGCAATCACACATCAGTGTGGCAATTACTGGCATAATTGCACACAGAAATAAGAGTAGCCAGAGAGGGTGATTACATGCATGACAATTAAAAGTGCTTCCTTTCTTCACAGGAGGGACGTAAACTAACTTTCAGAGTGCCAACAAAAAAATTAGCATTGCTTGTAAAAAATGATGGAGCTGTAGGTATTTCAGAGATGGGGACACATCAGCACATCTTTAGTATTGGAAGTGTATTTCTTCAGTTGTAAACTGATGGATGAAGTAAAGTTTGTGCAGATATTGGGAGATGTGTTGGAATGGATGAAGTGTGATAGCATGGTGGAACACAAAGTGCTTCCATGCTGCTGTGTGTGGTTCTGAATAGGTGGCAATGGGGTGTTTTGAATGCTATTATCTCCTCAAAAAGTAATTTCACTGAGCTTCAGTGATTACAGTGATAGGAAAGACAATTTAGCAATTTTAAGTGTAGTCTGAATTATACTGCACATATGAGTGTCTGTATAATGGCAGTTTAGACTGAACCAGCCATTTTTTTCTAACAGACCTTGGTTAGGAGCACAGTTGCTTTTTAGATGTTTGCTTTCAGTGTTCTATAGGATTAAAATGGGTTATGAAAACATTGGTCAGCCCAAGCCTCCAACTCCAGCACCGTTCGCTTTGACTGCAGATGAACATATGATGAGGTGAAGGACTAGCTCTGATGTATGGGAAAGAAATGAAGCATTTCCTTCTGCAAGGACCATGTGTTGTCTTTCATAGGAAAGTGTACATGCTTTTTTTCCTTTTGATCTTTATACAGTATTTTCTCTGTACTGTTGAACCACACCAAATGTCTCTTTGAGAGTTAGGCAAACAAACGTCAACCTTTTGCCAACTGGTGTGAAATTTAAAAAAAAGGATTTTTTAAAATCTATTTCAACTGCTTTTCTGTCAGACAATGATTGTATAATTGAAAGACATCCAGTTGATAAAAAAGAACATATTTTTTATTGGCAGCACAGTAACATGAGTTCAAAGACTGCATTTGCCAAGAGTGCATAACTCTGTAATGGCCGGCATACTTTTACAAGTGTTCAGTGGTATTACTGACAGAAAGATCGCTTTGGTCCAAGACAGATGTAAAATACTTCATTTAACAAATATTTACTCCACAATTATCTGAAAATGTAGAAAGTACAACCTGACATGTTTGAATATCTAAAGAACCTGTTTATGGGGTATTCTATTATTGTTCCTACATAATAATCCAAAAAATATAGTTGCAGGGGAGGCTGGATGATTTAGGATATTGGTAATAGGATACAAAGCCTTTCACTTCTTGGTCAGCAGTTCAAATCTGGCTTAGGTTGGTAGTAACTCAAAATGATTGCTGCGCTATATGACGAGGGTTAATAATAGGTTGGTGCCCTCTAGCTTTTGGAGTCCACCACCCTAATGACTAATTTGGCATGACAGCTACAGGCTATTGTCACTTTTTCAGGAATTAGTGTCACGAAGAAGACCATGAAGGTGCCTGCAGAGGTATAGCACCCCAGCACCTCTTCCATAGAACTGTGCAATTGCCTGCCTTTTACCATCCCTAGGAACCTGTCGGGAGTTTGCTCCTAACTCAGCAGTGATGGAGACAGGAAAACCTACTGCAGGTTGAACATCATGGAATGTCAGCGTGGAAGTATTAGGAAATATGCATGTTGTTATGAATTGCCATTGCAATAGCCATGCTGATGGAGAAGTGTGTGGCATTATTATTATCAGCTAATTGGAAGATTAGCTGAAGTATGAGAGTTTATCTCAATTTTTATTTGGTGTTTCACATTTGGGAACCAACAGAACCCTGAGTTTTAGGTCAGAGGTGTAGATTTTAGACTTGAAAGTGCATATTTGAGATGTATAGACAGTTGCATCTGTTCAAGTCCTATGCCTGTCACTGCACCTTTGCGGCTCTGCCTCTAACTGGGAAACCAAACCCGGCTGGTGCCCATTTCCTATCCCCCCGACCAGCTGACATGGCCTCACTCACATCCACGCTCTTCAACTCTCTCACTGTCCAGAGCAGGACATCATAATACAACTACTTAGAGTCTCTGACCCGTGCTAATGCCCAAAGTGTGCTGGGGAACAGTTTTGGAGGAGCATTAGCTGCCTCAGACCAAAACTATTCCAGGGACCGTCTGACAGGGTGATGATGCAAACCATCACCTTCTGGTGCTAGGCACGTGCCCAGACACTCTTTAATTCAGCAGGCTAAGGAGAGCTGTGTGACTTTAGCTAAAGAGGTTTTGCTTTCCTTGTTTCAGTTAAATATCTCTGAAGTGGAAATAGCAACATTTTTGTTTCTTATGCGTTTAGAGTTTTTAGAATAAGATTCACCAATTTTTTAAGCTTCATAAAAGGCAACAAATTTGACCCATATCTCTAGGCCTGGTATGCAAATAACTGTTTGTGAATTGAGGTTTAACATTTGTAAGGTGCTGCTCCTCAAGCTGATGTAATTTTTCTGCCTCTGTTTCTTATATGCTAATGTGTAAATCCTGTACCTAGTGAGTCCCAAAACTTCAAGGAATTTACTTGGTGTGAATAGACAGAATGTTACTGGTTTCATGTAAAAACCAGGCAGGTACTGGACATCTTAAAAGTTGTTCCTTGCTGTCTTTGCTGCCAAGTGTCTGATAGTTATGGAGCAGAAGGAAGAGACTGAAGAACCAGTTATGTAATGGAGATGATTTTATTTCCAGCTTCTGCTGGGCGTTTGCTGTGGGCCAGAGAAGGGGCACACAGGCTCCTGGGCCAGATGGAGCTGAGCATCACAGAGTGCTTGGTTTGGAGAGGAGGAGGAACAGGGGCACACACGCACAAATGGCAGGGCTTGGGGAAGAGAGGGAAAACCCAGGTACGTAGACCTAATAGATAAGTTTTTTGTTAATTATTAAGCTTAGAAAAGTTTTGCGTCCTCTATAACGCCACAGGCTTTACATTGCGACAGTTTACATCTGCAGTTTTCCTCTTACAAATATATTTAACACCTTTTCTCACCTTGGTTTTGGTAACTGGGAAAGGCTGTTTGCAGGGGCATCTTGATGACTATAGAATTTTCTCAGAGAGGGAACGGATTCCAGCACTGCTGGGGTTTTTTTTGCTTTGTTTTGTTGTTGGGTTTTTTCTTGTAGAAAAAGGTTTTAGGTTGTTTATACTTCTTCTTTGATTTCAATTTGAGATACTTAGCAACAGAAGGTGGTATCCTGACACTATTGCTTATAGGAATTGCCCAAAATGATCCAAAGTGCTTCTACCATTTCAGTCCTAATTCCCCTTGAAGTAAAAGTAATAGAAGTCTTTATTTTAAATTATATTCTTTCTCTCTGTTAAATGTTGCGCTCTCGAGCAATGACTGGTGACCTTGCACTTAAAGAAGTTGTTTAAAAATATGCATACCATTACACGTGGTCACTTAAGTTACATAAGTTTAAAGAAAGATATTTAAACACAGAGCCCTGGATTCAGGTAACTGAATTAAGGTGCCTGAGTTAGGAACACAGCCACAGTTTGTTTTCTTTCTAATTATTGCAGAAATAGGCACCACCAGGAGTAACTCGGTCTCCTTCAGCACCTGAATTACTCTGCAAGACCTCAGTTGCTTTCTGCAGATACCTGTCTGTACTGACCGATGGGTGAAGGCAGAATCAGTCCCATCCATGATGGTGCTGCCCCACTATGGCATGAACCCAGGCCACTGCGGCCAAGACTTCCAAAGAGCTGCATTTTGAGTGTCCATTTTTGATGTCTTAGGGGAGCTGGATTTCTTGGCTTTTGGCTGCTTTTAGAGTATCTCAAATTGGGCATTGTGGAAAACATGACTTATGCTTTTACCTAAACCGCTTTCTGATTCTTGAGTCCATTTAAACAGACAGAGACAACAGTTGTGGGCAGCTGCCTGGTAAAAGGCAGAGTAATCCTCTCCTCCTCATGGAGGCAGGGAACAAAGAGAGGTCAGGTCAATAACCAGACCCATGTCCTGGAGCTCTCTATCTGTTTGTTTTGTTGCTTGGCTCTACCACATGACAGTAGTCAATACTACTTTTTCCTCTGCAGGAAAAGTAAGCAAAGTCCCTCAGCAGACGCTGAACGCACTGGACCCTGCTGCATTGTTGAGGGGCAGGCAGGACTATTCATTCCCTGGTTCACATTGGTTGCTTCCTGTGGCATTCTTTCCTGCCTGTAGTAGCCCTAAAGCATTTCTTATTTTTCTGTTATGAAAGTTTTCCATCCTGAAACACAAGTCCACCTTGGTAGCCATATGAATCATAGAATCATCTAGGTTGGAAGAGACCCTTGGGGTCATTGAGTCCAACCATCTACCCTACTCTACAAAGTCCTCCCCTACACCATATCCCCCAACACCACATCTAAACGGCTCTTAAATGCATCCAGGGATGGTGGCTCAACCACCTCCCTGGGCAGCCTATTCCAGTGTCTGACCACTCTTTCTGTAAAAAATTCTTTCCTAATGTTCACTTTAAACCTACTCTGTTGGAGCTTGAAGCCATTGCCTCTCATTCTGTCATTAATTACCTGTGAGAAGAGACCAGCACCAACCTCTCTACAGTGTCCTTTCAAGTAGTTGTAGAGAGTGATGAAGTCTCCCCTCAGCCTCCTCTTCCTCATACTAACCAGTCCCAGCTCCTTCAGCCGCTCTTCATATGATTTGTTTTCCAGGCCCTTCACCAGTTTTATTGCCCTGTGAGACTCTGCACCCTTTATCCTGCACTGGATCAGACCAATGCAAGGCAGCAGCCCATCTCTGGGCCACCAATGGAGAAACACGGTCTGCTTTCCCTCCATACGTGCCCTGTCTTCACTTGCTGTGTACAGACCTGTGCTAGACCACAGGCAACAGATTCCCTGCCTTATTCCTTCGTAGCCATGTTAATTTGACCATTGTTGCCAAGTTACAAATGATAACAAAATTACATCCAATGGTGCTGTGTGGCTGGAACTGAAGATGATATTTTGCTATTGTGCACATACTTGTAAACGAAAGAGAAAAAATAGATTATATCCTTTAAAAATGAAAAACAGACTTGAAGAAGTTGGTCTATAGATTTTTTTAAAGTGTAGTTCTACTGACAAAGCTTATAAAAACATTCCAAAGTAATGTAGTGTGATGACCCTTGCTCATAATCACAGAAAACCTCTCCAGGTTTTTGATTTTTTAATAAGCCTATCATTAATCTTCAATGAAAATAATATAGATTTTATGAAGAAAGCTCACCAAAGTTCTTGGAAAACTTACAAGACATTTAACAGCTGAACAGTGTATCTCACAAATAGACTTTAAAGGTGCTCTTTCAAACAAGCCTTTATTTGATCTGGTTTTATAGTTAGCAATTGCTTTGGTCTGAGACCTCACCCATCCTTTCCAACTAATAACCAAAAGAATCCTGAAATATAGCACTTGTTGGAGGTACAGCATGACAGAACCTGAACCAATTAGTACTACTCTTTGACTCTTGAAGTTGGATTTATTATTTGTTCTAAGATGTCCTACATTACCAGAACTGTATATGCACATATTCTGAACAAAATAAACTACAGGATTAACAGTATTTATTTATATATAATAAACACATAGCTTAAGTTATGGATTTTTTAAAATTTTCTTTCGTGATTATTTTTGTCTTTTTTTTTTTCTTGTAACATTGAGCATTACTCATAATGTTTTCTCCAATAACTTTAATCTGGATTTCCTTTCTGATAAAACTCTGGTTGTTTGCAGATCCACCCGTCAGTTTTATGAGGATATCTTTGAGACATCACAATTATAAAACAAACTGGAAGGAAGAGCAGCTGTACTTGCAAACAAACATCACAGGCACAATTAATCTGCTTAAAGGGTTTATGAGGGGAAGCATAAAATATCAAATAAAGGGTAATGGGAAATATTTAAAAAATGCTGAAGCTGGTAACAATCCCCAGAGCAGAGCAGCCAGTGCACATTCAGGAAACAGAATGTAGCTAGTAACTCATTTGGTTGGAAGCCACCAGCTCTCTACCTCCCAACCTGAACTGTAAGGGCTGTTTCATGTTTCTAAAACAGATACAGTTCTAGATATATATACCGCATTTACTTTGTAGATTACAATTTAAAGATATTCCTTTTTTAAAAGTGGAGATGGTAATAAAATCTTAAGAGGCCAGTTTTGTTTTCTGTTGTTCAACTTAAACCTAGCATGATCCCATAATTGTGGTTGAAATTTATGTCCCTGCTTAGATAAGAGAAAAACATACATACACATGCTCTTTCGTGCTCTCTTTTTCTTTCCCTCAGGCACATACACACACCCCCATGCCAACAAGCATAGTGGAAACAGGCACTGAATTAAGCAGGTGTATGACTATTTTTGATACTTTTAAAAAATCTCATAAGATTTTAAAATAAAAAGAAAGATTCTTCTATAGCTAACAACAAACATTGTCTTCAACTCCAAACCCCCTTTTTAGAATCTGAATTAGTTGGATAATGCATTTTTTATTTTCTTAACAGAAAGTTTCAGCATGTACCAAACTGAAATAATTTGGTATGCGAAATATCCTGAGGTTTAATATATGAGACTTCATCTCCTTGTGTGGCATGTCAAGCATCTTTGTCTCGTTCTCTCTTAGCGTTCATAGTCATTTAAGTACCAAAGTGACTCTGGTGGTCTAGTCTGCTGGTTGTTGTATTTTCTGCCATCTCTACCGTATATTTTAAAAATCACTCTTTTCAATTTGATAGAATGTGTGTTAGTGTTCATATGCTATAAATTCCCATGTGCCCAAGAGAAGAGGTTTTGTTCAAGATACACCACAGATATAACCAGATTGGTTCTTTGAAGAAAAAAACCTCTTGCCTCCTCTCATAGGAACACAAGGCAAGAAGGCTCTTTTTTTCATCATAAAGTTCACTGGGCTTTGGTTGTATGTAAGCTTTTTAACAACAGGCTATCAATTTGGGACACTTCTTACAAGTTGATGGAGCATCACATAGAATCATAGAATAGAATCGTGGAATCACTTAGGTTGGAAAGGACCTTTAAGATCGTGTCCCACCATTAACCTAACACTGCCAAGTGCACCAGTAAACCACGTCCCTCAGCACTACATCTACACATCTTTTAAATACCTTCAGGGATGGTGACTCAACCACTCCCCTGGGCAGCCTGTTCCAATGCTTGATAAACCTTTCAGTGAAGAATCTTTTGCTGATATCCAATCTAAACCTCCTCTGGTGCAACTTGAAGCCATTTTCTCTTCTCCTATTACTTGTTAGTTGGGAGATCGACCCGCACCTCTCTACAGCCTCCTTTCAGGTGGTTGTAGAGAGTGATAAGGGCTCCCCTGAACCTCCTTTCCTCCAGGCTGAACACCCCCAGCTCCCTCATAAGATGTGTTCTCCAGACTCCTCACCAGCTTTGTTACTGTCTCAAAGGAAGCTATGTGTTAGATCTTTCTTGTTTGAGCTATATAAGCATGGAGGGTTTTGTCACAGGGACAGTTCCAATTTAAACTTTGGTTTCAAAGGGTGGTTTAATTAGTGGTTTTGAAAGGACCTGTCTGTGCTTGATTCTGATCTCACTTAAATTGATGCAGTTGTGTAAATGCAGTATGAGATCCTGTCTTCTCGTAAAGCAGTTCCTTGCTGCTTATTTTGAGAAAAATTAAAATGTATTAAAAAAAAAAATTTTAGTAGAGAAAACAAATCAACTTTTAAAAAAATAAAATAAAAATCCATACAAAATAGCAACAGTCCAATGATTTTTCCAAGAAGATGAAGGCATAGTGCCTTTGGATTTCTGCCTGTTTGTGCACATGAGGAATGTTAGTATCTTGGGATCACCACACTCCTTGTCATGTATTATGCTTTATATGGACTCAGAACTGTCATCGCAATGCACATAAACATTTTTTATTTTCTTCACCTGCTCATGTGGCGCACACCTGGGGCTTGCTGGCAGCACGCTTGGCTTCGGCAAGCGAAGGAGACACACTGCCAGGTTGGAAAGCCAGCCCTGTTCCCTTCATGTAAGTTAAGCCGAGTCGATCCCCCACTGTTTTTATGGAGTGGTTAAGGATAGGGCTGAAAAACTTTAGCTTCTACTGAAAATTCAAAAGTGTGGGGGGACAGTAAACTTTTAGAAGCTCAAACAGAACCATCAGTGCTTTGCTTAGAATTTTAGAGCGGAAGTCCTCCTTTGCCTGTTGGCTCTGTAGTTTTTTTTTACCCCTGGTGACTCCTGAGTTTTCTGTCTTTGCAACACAAGCAGCATCAGCACAAACTGCCGTGCCAGGTGTGGCAATGAGCGGGCCTTTAGAAGTCAGCTGGATGGCACAGCGCTCTGTTGTTGCTCTATTAACGTAATAGTTTGGACCGAAACCTTTGTTGCTGTTTAGTGCTTCCTGGAGTAGAGGAAGTGTCAGCTGTATATTGCTCAGAGCTGGCTGAAATGTTTATAGAGGAACTGAAATTTTCATTGATTTGAGTTCATGGGCATTACATAAAAATGCATGGCTTCCTGCTAGGTTTTTTTTTTTTTTGCATTAGTAAACATTTTGTTCAAATGCTTTCCGGTGTCTGGGTGACGGTCTCCAAGCCCTGAAAGCTGCAGGAGAATGGAAACAGTGAGAGGGGAAGATGTGGGAAGGTGTCTTTTGATGAGCAAAGATTGAAATCTCAATACTAGGGGGCATCTTCTGGACCACGGACAAATGCCATCTTTACAGGCATACACACTGACACACAAATGTGTGTTTACATGACAATTAAGGAACTGAAATGTATTCCTACTCAGATCAAGAGATTTTACCTTTTTCTGTGTGAAAAAATGGACTCTTACATGCTCTTGTTATCCTGTGGCCAACCTTTTTGAGCCGTTTAGGGTAAGGGGAGTCAGAGACGTGTCCCTGCCCACGCCTGCCTATTCCCCGTTCACTCACGTAAACAAATCTTCCCTCCCTTTGCCATAGTGGGAGCTACTTTCTTAGGGAAAAATGGCTTTCTTAGGCCCCTTTATCTCTGCAGGTGCAAAACATTGTGGTCCTAACTGAGTCTGGAATAGGAGAATTTTGTTGGTTTATTCTGAGAAGACAATTCGTGTTTGGAGTTAGGTCTGAGATTCATTACTGGCAGCATTGAACAACTTGAACACACTTGGATTTGATTTACGGGTGTGATCTTTGAAAGTGAAACTCTGTGACGATGGTTATAATGTAAATAATAGCACCAAAACCGCCAGTTTGGAACAATCTACATATCTCTGGCATCTTGCTTCTGCCAGGTACTCCACTTATCCAGTGGATGGATGCCTATGCGTATTTTTAATCAAACTAATCCACAGCTATACAAGTGATCAGAGGATTTTCAAGTGCAGTTCTTTAGGAACAGCATTCGTATTTCAGTAATCCCTGCAAGGCTGACTTGGACAAGAGTCTTCCCACACACAGTGTGTGGCATTCTGCTGCAAAAAAACAAGGGTGTTTCCAGTTAAAATTTGGCCTTCACATCAAGTCCATCCTTTGGCAGAAGAGTTTATATTATGTCATGAAGAAGTCCAATAATCCTATAAATGCACATCCTTGAGGTATGGGGCTTTTTTTAAAAATAAGAATGTTTACCATGTTATCAACATTTATCCAGCTGGTCAGAAAATGAAAATATGGAGAGTGAGAGAATATGCAAGTATGTATGTCTTTAGTAGATTATTGAAACAAGCAGCAGAAAGATTCAACTCTCTTGGGCCAATTCCACGATGTTTTAAAAGCAATGTTTATTACAAAGCATGGAGTTCAAGCTGTGGAATTCATCTCTTTGCTTCCTGTCTCTTTCCACTCACACCCACTGACACACACCAAATTCAGTGCCTTCAAATCGGGTTTGCAGTAGTGAGAGAGGGTTGACTGGACCTATTTTAGGGCTGGAAACTCTCTGAGTAATTAAGTACCTGACTAAAGATTTGGATTTCAAAGCTCATGGCCCTTCAGCCCCCTGCTTTTGATTTTCACCCATTCCTATTTATCAACATTTTTGCTACTGGCTGCTGTCAGAGAAAAGATTTTGGACTAGATGGACCTTTGATCTGACCCAGTACATCTGTTCTTATGGCAAGTGGTGCATTGCACAGGAAGTAGATGACGCAACTTCACAGATAGCTGGTTAGGTCCAGACTGAAGTTAAAGATGCTCTCTTTCCCCCATAAAGTTGAAGATGTTTTGGACTTTGGCCACCACATAGATGTCTCTTTCCTTCAGGGACGCTCCAGCAAGCTGTTCTCTGATGGAAGATAAGGACTGTTATTAATATGCTCTTTGCCTCATTGAAACACATTTTTCTGCTTTGTCCAATAAACCACTGATTTGTAGATCTTTGGAACATTCTGTCTGGTTTATTTTTTTTTTTATTTATTTATTTACTTTTCCTGGCAGAAGCACCGAAATTATTTATTTGTGGGACATAGATTTTGATTTTTACTTTGAGGTATTCTTGGGTTACATTCATTAAACTCTGTTGCTAAGTGTTTCTGGATTTAAACACCTGGGCAAGGTAGGCAGAGGGATTCCTGAGATGCTCCACAGGATTCTTTGGCTACGTTAGCAGACCAGACAGATCCAGGACATTGGCTCAAGCACTGTCATACAACCACCCATATTATAAAGTTGTTCACACAGGTCTGGGTTAGATAGCATTTTCCCAGACAGTACCTGGGTGGAGTTTAGGGTTGGTGTGAGGCAGGAGGCATTCACAATTGGACATATGAGGCCACCAAAAGAAGAAGTGTTTGAATATTTAGCTGTAGGGATATATGCTGTGTTGTGATATACCAGTTCACCTCAAGACTGAGAATGTTTCTTCCTTACAGTTCTAGTCCTGTTATTTCTGATGTATTTTTCCCACTGTCTTCAGAAAGCACTGGATCTAGTCTTTATTGTCTCATTTATATTGCTGTGCTAAAGGATGGATCTTCCCTCTTATTAGGCTGGAGACTTCTAGACCATTTAATCCCAACAATCTGTTCTTACAGAGGACCGTCTTAAATGATAACTTTTTCAAATATATCCTACATTATAAATTCCTAAATTAATGTTTCTCCTCCATTGTTTATATCCTTCAAATATTTTTTACCCTACCATCATATTCATTCTTCACCTGACTTTAATAGTCGGTGCTTTCCTAGAGGTCAATTTCTTACCATTTCTTTGTTTTTCTCTGAAGTCTAGCAGAAATGACAGAATATCTTCTAGCTTAGTGACTATTCCCTTTTATATGTGGTATCTGTGTCACCATATCTGGAGTACTACATCCAGTTCTGGGCTCCCCAGTACAAGAAAGACATGGACATACTGGAGCAAGTCTAGTGAAGCGGAACCAGGGTCTTACTGCTTCCTACAGCTACCTAATGGGATACAATAGAGAAGGCAGGGACAGACTCTTCCCAGAAATGCTCAGTAATGGAGTTTTGAGGTGAAAAACCACAAGAAATTCCAGCTACGTATTAGAAAGCATTTTTTTGCCATTAAAGTGCATCTAACAGTCTAAATGACCAGCATTCTTCCTGTTCAGCTATTCAGTTCTGGTTCATATGTATTTGAGTGTTCATACTCAAATTACAAGATTAACTATAGAATTGCTGTGATGAAGAAGAGTAAAGGATGTGATTTATAATGTTATCCACTGAGCCTGTCCGGTGTGAACTAGATGTTCCCTGAAGCTTGAGCACAATCATTCTTATTTGACTATTTATGGAGTCAATAAAATGAAGGAACTGTGTCTTCCAGCCAGCTGACCTCATGAGTGCATGTTAGATTTCAGAAAGGGGGATGATGACCATAGTGTTTTGCAGAAGAAAGAGAGGAGAAATTTAGAATCTCAATTGGTTTTTAGACTTGAAAAAAATCACTAGGGAAGAACTTCTCTTGAGATTATAGCTCTGAACATACTCTGTCTTTCCTCCTCTTTGCATTCTTCCCCTTTTCCTAAGTAAATATGAAAACAGAAGGCAGAAAGGAATTAACTGAAATTATTTTTGTTCTTTATTAAAATTTTCATAGCTGTTACATGACATAATTCTACATGTTCTCTAACAACTGGATGCAATGGGCTTTTGGTTTTGCCTGACTCCATGTGTGTGTGTGTTCTCACATGCACTTGTATTGCGGTGAATTGCAGGGAGGCCTCTAAGGAAAATGCAAAAAGCTGAAATGCAACAAAATCAGAGTAATTAACTTACTCTGAAATGGCTTGATCTGATGTTATGAAAATGCTAGAATGTAAATACAAACTATTTTCATGCCAACATTCTGGCCCTTGTGAACAGTGGTGTTCATTTCCCAGACCTTTCTCCGGAGTAATCTGCACTAATTTATAGCCACTGTGAATAGCCACATCTCCTTTGTGTGGTGCACATTTGTTTGAAATATTAATCAGTTCTGTGAAAGGAATTGCATTTTTGAACATTTCCCACTGATAGATGACAGAATATACAGTCATTACTCTTTTCTGTGGTTTTCCTAAAGGGCTGTTTTCCCCACATTTTTACATCAAGAGGATGGAAGACTTTTTCAACACCTGCTACAGTAGCTCGAAAATGAGAAGTTGGAAGACCATCTGCTTGCCGGCCCTTCGTCTTGTTACCATGTTTACATCAACTTCTCTTAAAAACCAAACGCTGTTTCCTTAGTAGAAGTATTCTTCACTTCTGGAGAAGGACTTAACTAGGGAGAGAGATGTGATGTTGTTTGATGAAGCCATATGTTTGAATGGAATTATATATGTCAAACCTTGCTAAGCCAATGCCATTGTATATAACATAGAAGACATCAGTTGTTAAGAAAGCTGCAGTCATGAAGAACCACTGGGATATTTACATTTAACTCTAAACAGTCACCACAGATCAAGCAAAATGAAACTTCAATACTATTTGTTTTTTTCTAACACTGAACTATCAAACTTATATTGAAGAAGTGTCAAAGTCCAGTATATTCTGACCAGGTTCTATTAGATATTCTGCATGTGTAATGTTTAATGTTTAATACCTGTTTTACTTATCTGAAGATATATAACATTACACAGGCTTTTGGTTCAGCAGAGTGAAACAGCAACGTACTGAAATGCATGCAGTAAACTAAGAGAGATCAAAATCAATTTCATGGAATGATCCCAGATACGGTGTTAATATTTGTTAATGGTTTTCTAACAAATGTTACCTGGAAGCCAGGAAAGCAGTGGTCTATATAGTGGGTATTGTTATTAAGTTTCATTGAAAATAATCTGCTTATTATTAAGTGTGATTAAATTAACTGCTATGTAAATAAGATGGAATCATTTAAGTCATATTTTGAGGCTATTCATCAGAGCTGTTATATGTATGCTGCAGGCTGGATTAATTTCTCCTGATTTTGGCTAAATCTGGTTAACTTCTATACTTTTATATAGTTAGCTATATTAATGTCTCAAAGATATTTTAGAATATCTGTTTAATAATGCTTAGAAATCTACCCATGACTGCATACATTCACATCAATGGGAGCATCACTCAGAAAGAGTGAGGTTAGGAATATGTGTTTCCAACTATAAGCCCTGGAATCATGTATGACATAACATCTAGAGCTTTGGTGGACAAATGTGAAAGAAAAGAAGATAAGATTTATTTTTTTTTTTTTAGTGCTACCCAGATTCTGGAAAAACATTAGAAAGTACAAAACAATGATTTGCATTCTTGAAATGTAATGAGTAGGCAACTACCGCATGTAAATATTTGGTGCTTTATCCCTGTCAGGATTCTTGCAGTAGCTGGCATATATTCATTCCTATGGGTGTAGAAAAGGTTTAGCAAAAAAATGCATATTATTACTGTCTCAGAGGTCACAATCCTGAGTGCAGTGACATTTCATTTTACGCAGTTAATGTTAAGGAAAGTGCATGTCACTTAGAGCAACACAAAAAATTGCTGTAAAAAGCACCCCTCCAAGACTGCTTGTGATGCGCGTAGCCTGGACAAAATTTCTCGTCTTAAATTTTTCCAAAATTCAAATGATCTCTTCTCTGCCATTTCTCTGCTTTGAAGTTATTCTTGAAAAAATCCAAATTCCTTCCCTGGCTGAAGTGTCTCTGAGAGGCTTCCCCCATTTGACTCCCTGATGCCATATTCCAGAATTGCTGATCACTTAACACATATGGACCCCAGAATATTAGCTTTGGCAAGATCCCCAGGCTCTTTGCAAAATAAGAATTCACACTTCCCAAGCCAAGCGTAAGTGGAAGGTTCCCACAACACTGGTGAATCCTGAAAGATTCTTGCAGGCCATTCACATCCAGACAACTGAAGAGTTTAAAGCTGTTGACTGGCAACACCACTTATGGTCCATTCTTGTGGTAAGAAGCAAGTTATTAATTTTTCCTTTTGAAGGCACACTGCTTGAAGGTGCCAGAAAATTAGGACTTTTCTTAGCCAGTGTTAATAACATGCAGTTTAAGCTGGAGAATTTCAATCTATTCAATTTCATTTTATTTTGCATGGAAGAAAACCTACTCCTTAGCAACAACTTAAGTATGGTAAAAATAAAGGTTCTGTGGAATTTTTTTGTCTGTCACTTCCCTACCTGCTTATCCAGTAAAAACATGCATTCATCAGTCCATCTCAATGCTTGGAGCTGGAATCAGTGGGAAGAAAATCACAAGTAGTGGAAAATTATACTCCCATATTGACTTTAAGTTGGCTTTAGCAAACCAACCTTTTTCAGCTATGTTGGTATCTTGCCTACTAAGCCCTGACTCAGAGGCAAGTATTAGAAGTGCTTCTGTCACTTGGTTTTACAACTTAGCAAACACATGGTGCATGATTAAAAAACTTCAATAATTCATTCATGTTCATCCAAGAAGGCAAAATTGCATTTATGTGCTGTGACCTGAGAGTTGGAACTGCAAAGGAAGAGAGGAGTTTCTCCCTGGGCTTTGCAAATGTGTGGTGCACCCTTGTGCACCGTTCTGGGTGAGGGTGATTTTATCTCCAGGATGTTCGTACTGGGGTTCATTCAGGGGAGATGAAAGTCACTCAGTGGTTTCTCCTTTACTGCTGGTAAAAAGATTCCTGCATGACTTTTTAGTAGGATGCTGGGTTTTATGTACACATTCAACCTTACAGATTCTGTTTATAATACATGTATATATCCATATAGCTGTCTTTGTAAGTTCAGAAACCCCTTCTCTTGATTCTGACACCAGACCAGGGTGTGGCCTGCTGCTGTATCAGACAGGGATCTAGGGCTTAATTTACTTCGGTACTGAAATAGACTGAATTCCCCTCACTTTTCCTAAATATATTCTTCCTTTGCATAAGGAATGGTATGCTCGTTATCAACAGTGTATCACATTAAAAATGGGAAACCATGGGAAAAGTTTACCACTAAATTTTACTTTTTCTTCGACTCGTTTTCCACAGTCCAGGCAGTAAGAACTAATTTAAAAAATGCAGCTGAATATAATACCTTCTGGGTGGTTTTGGAACTGAAGTGAGCATAGGAGCAGGAGAGGTAAAGAGAGGTTCTTGGATAGAAAGATTCTTGCAGGATTTATTTTTAGTTAAAATGTATCTGAGTACATACCTAGCACTTTATAACTCCATCTGTAGTTCAACTACAACATATCTTTGATTATAAACTATAGTTAAAAAGCGACAGTGCAGATTTATTCCAGCTTCTTTTAATCTGACCAACTCGAGTATCGGTAACAGTCTACGAATGGCAACGTGCACCTGAGTGTGGGCTGTGTGATTATGCTGCTTCTCACTATTCTTTTAATTAGATGATGAAAAAAATTAGCTTTACGTATAAAATGTAGTTAAGTGCTTCTACTTAAAAAGGTCCACATGCATAATGAGATCGACAACAAATATCAAGAAACGACAAACAGCTAAGAGAACTACTGATGTTATTGGAAAACATTAAACCATCATTAGTAGCTATATATTTACATACAGAAGTAGTTAACGGATTAAAAGATTCTACAGCATTGTTCTGATTTCTGTACAAACAGTGCTGCTAAAGACTCTTTCCTATGTGTGAACACGTTTGTTAACTCTTAGCCAAACAAAAATATGCTGATAGAACTAGCCGAATCCCTACAGAGAAACAAGAGCTTATCTGAAAATGATGTTTGGCTGGAAGAAACCCAGTACTCATGGGTCACTTGCAAATCATAACCTAAGGCCATTACAGTCTCATAGCCCTTCAATTGCCTGTGTGAAATGCATTGATGGTCTCAGTCCAATTCCTAGCAGACAGGTGTCTGCATCACTGGAATCACCAGGTGGAGATGACTGCATTTTTTCCCATTAAAAAGGTGATTATAGCTAACACAGTGTAAAACATTAATATAAAGTACTTATAGTTCCCACAGCAGATGTTACAGAAACTTGGAATCCTGCTCACTGGAGAAAATTGTGCCCAGATGCTTGTACTTAAACTTTATGGCCCAAACTGCCCTGAGATGTACACATAACTCCCAGAGATTTCAGGGGGAGGAATGCTCATGTATGTCAGGGCCATGTCTAACTCCTTTCACAGAGTCCACAGTGATGTTCAGGCATATTGTGGGACACGCAGTCACAAGCCAGCATGCATGGCTGAGGAAGATGAGGATGATAATACCACAGTAGCTCATTGGAGCCCCACCCAGCATCAGGGCCAAAAGGTACCAAGCGTTGCTCAAACGTAAGTCAAAAGTCAGACGTATAGATAAGCAGACAAAAAGAAGAAATAAAAGGTTGGAAACAGGCCTGGAGAGTGAAATGAATTCCACAAGATCACGGAGCAGTTCAGTGGCAAAACCATGATTGATACTACTACTAATTTAGATCACTGAGAAGGGTATCCTTTTTCGTAGCTATTCAAATATCCTTGAAGATGAGGGTGGAGCACACTTGGAGCAGTCACTTGTTCCATGCTTTTGTGATGTGGTGCACTCTTTCTAGAAAACAACCAGAAATGTGTCATCCAAAGAGAGTTTTTACTTTGTGTTTTTATGTACTTTTTCAATTTCTGGTCACTTGAAGGGGAAGGCCACTCTAGAACACAGTTGCTATCAGCTTATGGAGAGAAGCACTTATGGAGAGACAGGTAATAGTGAATGTGGAGAAAGAAAGAAGGCCTAAGGCACCCCTGGGAGATGAAACAGAGAAAGGCAGAGGATTTCAGGTGCAGATGTTTAGATCAGGAACACAGCCTGTCAATCTGCAGCCAGCTCCTCTCTTTGCATCACATACAGTGCTAACCTGTCCTTCTGAGAAGACAAGGAGCAAGCTAGTATTTAACGAGAGATGAGCAATGTGTTGTGAACAGTAACAGTGAAAATGTAGGTACAAATTCTGCTTATGTAAAAGAGAGGGTGCTGAGAGTGTCCCATGGGATCTCAGGTGCAGTGCAGCACTGCCTCAGGTTCACAACTCACCAGAGGAGCAGGGAAGAAACACATAGGCATGTTTAAGCAGCCTTTCCCAAAGAAATGGGTGGGGCTTATTCAAACCAGGAGAATGCTGAACAGTTAGAGAGAAAGATCATAGAATCATAGGCTCATAGAATACCAGGTTGGAAGAGATAATACAGGTCTATTTGAGATCATATACTCTGCCTGTCATCACTGCATCTGAGTGCTTATAAGTAATAACTTGATCTTTGACACAGTTAATGGGAACATTAATTTTAACCACTATGTGAGCTGCTACGTAACCATTATGGTAAATACATCTTGGTTTATTATTTGGTTATATAAGCATAAGAACATCAGAAGACCCCAAATGAAAACAGTGTTCAAAAGGAAGATTAAGGAATGCTATCCTTTTCTCTTTTTTCCTAATACTACAGATGTGATACAGTGCGCCATAAATTTTGTTAACACACTTTTCTTGATTAATCTGTCATCATAATCAGTAGATAATGTCCTAAGGGCTGTTGTAAATCAAGCTCTTAACAAAAGCAGAGGCTAGATGTATTTTTTTTTTAATGGTCATTTATAGAGATTCATAGAAAAGGGGATTTCTGACTTTAATGTCTTTCAGTTAACTTCAGCTGTCTAAATGCTGAATGTCTGACATGTACAGCTACATGCTCCCTGTAGGGAAATAAGCACATCAGAAAGTTGTATAATTCCATCCTGAAATGAGTGGAATGGACCCTCCCTAGAGATTCCTTCATCTTTGTCTGATGACTATTGAGTTATCCCAAGACAGCACATTTCAATAAGTCCACTGATTTTTACCTGGCCCCTCACTAAGATTATGCTGCAAATGTATGTTTAACATGGGTACATTTACCTCCGAGCAAACTAACATCTATAAAAATGTCAAGCCATTAAATAAACATTTTATTTCAAAATCACAGTGTGCTAAAAGCATGTCTGACATAGAATAGTTGGGGTTGGAAAGGATCTTTAAACGCCATCTAGTCCAACCCCCCTGCAATGGGAAGGGATATCTCCAACCAGATCAAGTTCAACCTGACCTTGAATGTTTCCAGGGATGGGGTATCTACCACCTCTCTGGACAACCTGTTCCAGTGTTTCACAACCCTCATTATAAAAAAAATTCTTCCTAATATCCAGTCTGAATCTATTCTCTTTTAGTTTAAAACTATTACCTCTTGTCCTATTGCTACAAGCCCTACTAAAAAGACATGTATGTGGTTCCTGTGATGAGCAGTTGTGGTCCTCAGTTCCTCTTCTTGGCTCTGCAAAATGAAAAGATTTCTGTTTCAGGAGGACCAGTACTGGTTATACTGCAGAGACTGATGAGGGGCTGAAAAGTTTTTTGACAATTAGGCATTAAAGACAGTGTGATAGATTTTGGAGAATTTATTATTTATTATTATCATTATTCAACATTACTCATTATTATTTATTATTCAAGAAAGAGGAACTGATGAGGACGGAATGAAATGAGATAGAGAGAGAGATAGGAAGGAAGGAAGGAAGGAAGGAAGGAAGGAAGGAAGGAAGGAAGGAAGGAAGGAAGAGATCAGTCTGTGAAACTGAAAGCACCAGGATCAGACAATGTTCTGCATAGCTCCAGGAAAAGGGGTCAAGAGAGTCTGGGAGAGAGACATTGCTGAAGGTTCTCCCTGGTTGTCATGTCTCAGTGTAGGCAATGTGGAAAATGCCCTGCTCTTGCATGGGTTGGAGAGTCGAATATCTTGTCTTGTCCAACCCACTTCCAATCTTTGCAAAGCTCTTGCATTTTAATGATGCATTTGATTACTTCCGGCGGAGAAAGGATGTATGTCGGACGTGCATCACTGCAGGAGAACGTGTGAAGTTCTTGGGAACTTCACAGTGAATCCAGTTAGGAGACACTGAGCTGATAGAAGAAGGTAAGGAAGGAAAGCTAGAAGTGCTGACAACCCTGCATCCAGATCTGGACTGAGAACAATGCAAAATTTGGTATCAGAAACACTAAGATCAGAGTTTTACTTGAAATTTGAAACACAAGAACTGCTAAGATGTGTGAAGTGTATAAAATACATAATCATATCAATACAAATCAAGTCAACACAAATTAAAAAAGAGTTTAAATATGAAAATTATATTCTACTTTGAAAATTCTTAGCAGTTGGCTAACCATCTCTGTTAAGAAAGAAATCCTGCCCGCCCAATCCAAAGTTAGAGGCCCGAACAGGGGTGCCCAGGGGTATTTGAGGTGCCTCCAAGATATCTGCGTGGAGCTGGGAGATAGGTCTCAGGACTTCAGGTCAGGTGGAGGCCAGGTAGAACACAAGTCAGTGCCTAAAATGACACCGACTCCTTCTGTTTAGGCAATTCCACCTCTCTCTGGGTTTCAAAACAGATCTTGAGTAAGATGCTAAGATACCCTTATATATATGGTTGTAAAAACAATGCCAAAATAAACAGTAGCAATGAGCCAAACCCTTCTCTTAAAACTTCATCAAAGATAAAAACTTTTATTCTACTACAATCAGATACCACTAATGCTAAATTACCTCTATCTGTATAAGAAAGATGTATTTATTTCTAATTTCTAATATGAAATTATTCTATTTGACACCACAATGTGGTGTGTATAACTTCTGGTTGGGTTTGATCAGATTTTTTTTTATCTCTGCCCATGGAAATCACCTGCTTGTTTTAACTTCTGAATCTCTACCTCTTCAATATTTTCTGATCATCTTATTTAGCATTAACATGATTATAATTAAATAATGGAGAGATCTGTAGTTTGCATTTATGATCTGCTGTACTGCTATTCGTATTGTGATCTTAATTTATTTCTAAATTATTGTCAGTGTTGGTCACAACGACCAAATCAAACAAGCAGCCCTGATCTTCAGTGCCCAGGGAAGGATGAAGAATTTCTCCAGGGGGATTTCAGGAGTCTGGGAAATGCTGGCTGGCGGCTGCATGCTGCCAGTACTGAATGTCCCGAGAATTTCAAAATATCGTACATGTTGATTGTCTAAGTCAGAAGTTGTTGCATACAGCACAGGACAACTCTGCGTTAGGCATCAAGTTAGTAGAAGAATTTCCCAGTACTTGTGGTTCAGCTCAAGTGTTTGTGACTTGATTATAGTTGCTTTGTATAAACATAATAAAATGCTAACCATCTGTGCAAGGCTGTACAATACACATACAGACACACACCCGCACGCACTCCTAAATACACACACACACAGACACGCATGTATTAAAGTCTGTAACGTGTGTGTGTGCATCCCCTTTGTGCTTTACAGGGATCAGTTTCACAAAGCTGAAAACAATTACGAATCAAATCATCTGGGAGTAAAAATTTAATCAGAAAAATGTGAATGGTAATTAAAAACTGTTTACTTCAAACACTAAACAGTGTAATCCCACAACTGGGAAGCTTGTTTTAAAGAACCAAAATGCTTACCAATGAAAGCAGCAGTAACAATACCTATATCCATAACAGGTGGAGCAAGAAAACAATTTGTAACATGGGTTTTGTTGGGTTCTTTTATGTTGGAAGCTGTAGAAAACTGACACTGTGAAGAGGAAATCTGGCTGCAATAAAGGCAATATGAAGAAAAAAATTTTGGGGGAAAGTAAGAAAATGAACAGGGTTATTGATCCATTTTTAGAACAGTAAGTAGCAATGCTTAAAAAGGCATCTGTGTTTAATAAATATTTTTTTTCTGAATTAAAAGAAAAAGGTAGATAATGCATTTACATTATATAAAAACATTATCTAGTAATAATCAAAGTTCGTAAATAACAATCAGCATTAGATCCAGATTTTTTCCATTTGAGAGGTTTAAAATAGCTGTCAAAGGAAGATATAGAATCAATAATGTTCACTTTCAGTGTGAATTTCAAGACTTTGGAAATGCCAGACAGTTGGAAGAAAGTTAGCGCTGAGCCTATATCTAGAATGAATAAATGTGGTGATGCTCGTGATTACAGGATTTTCAGGGGATGCTGATTTCAAACAAAAGCATGGAATATAGATTAGTCAACCTCATTCATAATAAATTTAAAGAATTTAATTAAAGACAACCAGCATTTGCTTATGAAAATAGATGTTAAAATACTTCAATGTAGCAATAACATTACAGCAACATATTACACTGAGGACAAGAGAAAAAGGTCAGTGTTATATATTTTAATTTTTGTTTATGTTCATTCTTTAAGAGATGGAAAGTGCATGGAATGAACATAACATATTAAATAGATGTAATCTGCCTAAGGAATAGATCCCAGTAAATAATTTTAAGCAGAGAATCATTATCAGGTGATAATTATTTATTTATTTTAAAATTTCTTTATCTAAATGGCTAAAACCTTCTGCTTGGGTCACAGAGTCTGAGCCCAGAGACCACTTAAGACTGGAAGTAAAGAGCAGAAGGAGTGATAATGACTGAAGTTTGCATCTCAGTATTACTTACAGATTTTCGTGCGTGATTCTGTGAAATATCTGTTAGGGATCAGGGTCACTGTTTGGGTCATAATGCTTTATCAATGAGATCCTGAAAGAAAGAAGCTGCTCTTTCCAGAAGGAAATGGGAGATGGCGTTGCATGTTTCAGTAAAGACTGCTGTAAGACTTTTATTAAGTGGTCTACACAGCAGTGAATCAGATGTGTATATTGGGCTGTTAGATGTAAGAAAGCATGAAATAAAATGGACTGTAACAATTATTCTAGCATAACGTTTAGAGAGAACCTCTTCCTCCCTGCTGAAACTGTTGTTGTTAAGCTGTGGAAGCAACAGAGGCGTTTTGTTGTTATCTGAGGTCATTCTTCTTGTGACCAAGATCACCTCCTTGTGACAGAGTTGTACGTATTGCCTGGGACTTGCATATTTTGTAAATTTAATTACAGAGAAAAGCTGAAGTACTACATTCCATAATTTGACAATGTATAAACTGCTACATTTTCTGCAAAGGAAAAGCTCCTAAGCTGGTTTCAAGCTGTTAGAAGTTACCTTAGTGTATGAATCGATTAGACTAAGAAAGTGTAAGTCAAAAAAGATGAACGTGAAGGTGATGGAGAGATAATTCTGATGAAAAGGAACTGCTTGAATTTCTTTCAAAATTTATGACAAAATTTATGTTTAAAGCTTATGAATTTAAGTAATCTGATCTTGTGTTGATATTTATAACAGTACTTAGAATAAAATATACATTACAATGGATCTTTATACAGACATTTCTGATTGTAAGTGTAACTCATCTAAAAAGACATCACAGAAAAGCAGAAATAATACAAAGATACCTTTCAGGAAACCATAAGAATTCCAGCAAGGACTGAAAAAGTTGACAAAAGCCTCCATGCACACTCTTTGGATAAGAAGTGCTGTATATAGGCATTCAGCAGAACACACAGCCAGCAGAACATGCATCCTTCAGACATCTTTTGGGGTGAAATGGTCTAATGCTCTGTCTTCAGATCCTCATTTTCAGTCTTCTCAAACTTATAACATATCTAATGCCAGTTTCTATTGAATTGTTGAAGTGGGAATTTTCTTACCTAAATAGAGTTGGACAGATTATAGAAACCTACTGCATATTATTGCTCCTAAGGCTGAGTTCCATGGTGATTTTAGTTCTACATGTAGTGTTTTGTGAGCTTAAAAGGAAAAAAAAAAAGTGCAAATTATATTAAATTCAATTTTTTTAAATTTAAACTGTATATCTAAGAGCATTTAAGAGATAAATGTATGGTACACAAAGTATAACATGGTTTCTTCTTTGTTTCCCTTAAAACAAAGTGTTGTTTCTTATTTACTCCAAACAGACAGACTTGTTGGGGGACAAAGTAAGTGTACATTGGTGACAAAATAATACCAGTCAACTGGATGTGATAATTCTACCACCATCCAGAAAGCTGTTTCCCAGAAAATCTGGGACATTTCCTCAAAGTCTTGTATTCAGAATAAGTATTTCACCATAAGTGAGAAACAATGTGAACATCCAGCTCCCTCAAAAAACCCCGAGCAAACAACCAATAAACAAAACCAAAATGTAAATCATTCCCATGAAGACCAGACCTGAAAAAGCCTTACTCTGGGGGGAATCTTTCTGAATGGCTTCTCTGATGTCTAATAATGTCACCGTGCAGACGCAGCAGCTTTTCTGACAGTAGGTCTTTTCTTAATCCAGTAGTCTCTTGCACAAATCTGTTAGAAGCTTAATATGCATGACTTGTCTGGTCTGCTGAAAAATATGCTTGAATTTGGTGAACAAGGTAAAATTTATTGGCGAGCAAAATAGCATGACTACAGGCCAGATAAAACCCTTTCCTGCAGTCACATCTCCTATCCCAAGGATCCTTCATCCCTTAAAGTGAGAAATGCCAGAAATTCCTTGCAATTTATTATAATGCTGCTGTTTTCAAGTCCAGGGCAGGTGCAACCATGATTGTGATGGTGGCAATTCCACCAACAGTGACCTGCCTGTCTTCTCACCCAAATTCCAGGCAGTTTCTGGAGCTGCTGCTTGGAAGGATGGGGATTGTGTGGACGACTGCTTCCTTCAGCTTCATCCCTTTACCTCCTGCCCCCACACCTTAAACCTGGCAGGGTTGCCAGGCTGCAATCAGCATTTGCACAGTTTCTGCAAGGTCTCTTGGGTATGTTGTTAGGTTGCTGTTGGCTGCAACATGGAAGTGGCCTTTGAGTAGCACCAGCAGTCTGGGAGGCTGCAGCTGACAACATTCTGCCTGCAGGTCTCTTTGTCTGCATTTGCAGAACTAGGGTCTCACCATCTGTTGGCTCACTTGGTAATTAGCAAGGATCATTAAGGACAGCCTGTCCTTCCAGCCCCTTCTGAGCTCCATCCAGGTTCTTCAGCCCCTCGCTGGCTCTCCTTCTCCAGGTACAAGCCAGAAGTCATCTTGCAGATGACAGAACAGAGTCAGCAATCCAATGTTTACAGCTTTTAAAAGGAAAGATGAATTAGAATCTCATTCAGCCTAGATTTTTACCACCTAACAAAACTTGTTGTTGATTTTCGAATGCATTTATTATTTGTTAGTACTCAGTTTTCCCAACAGCATTGTGAAGATCAAATAGCCTGTAAGTACTCATAATACCTGTATATTCAGTGTAGTCATGAACTTTAAAAGTGCAATCATTTCAGATCCCAGCAGAATCATGGACATCAGTTACGGTAGTTCTCAAAATCCATATCTGCACTTACCAATAGCAGGAAAAGACTTCATGGAGGATGAATTTGCTTTTGTTTTAGCTCAGGAAGTGTCATGGAATCCTATATTTTTGTTTGCATTTTTTCCCCAAGATCAGAGTTATTTTTTCACTCATAAAATCAGTTCCATCTCTCCAGATAAGACTAATGCTGCCAGAGTTGTGAATCAGTTCTGCCACTTGTATCACCACAATGGATTTCTTCTACAGTTGACACTAAAAATTACAGATGAATATGCGTGAATCAGGGGCTTACTTTAACATAAACGTTGAAACACATCTTGTTCCTCAATACCCATAAATTAGTAGTTCCTTCCCAGCTTTCCTATAAATAAATAAAAAAAAAGATTAAAGCAGGATCAACAAGTTGAGAGCAACCTGTATTCATGATTGCATCAAATTGGTCTCAATATGTTTTAATGTGGCAAATTTAAATACTTTTGGCTTTTAAAAAAGATGGTAAAAGCAGTCTATTGTAAAGATTTTAAAATTTAAACAGCTTTGGAATTTTGATTCTTTGTGAATAAAGGTTTCATTTTTATCATTGTCACTAATATTCATATCCTGGACAGATCTTTTAATAACTAGAACAGACTGAAACAGTCTAAAATTTTAAAAATGGAAAGAGGTCATAATTATATTTACTGGTGTGCTGAGCTCTAGATTTTAATGGAAATTAATTAGTCTGAACATTTTCCTCAAGGTATATGAAAATAGAATAAAAATAGACTCCTCCATTTGTTACAAAATATAAGGATTGATACTGTAATTATAAGTCTTGCATAACCTCGTGTGCCAGTCATCTTACTGAGCTAAGCACATTTGACCGATGAAGTTGAGGAAGTCAAGCAAACATTTTGCAAAACAAGTCAAAGATCTTCTCAGCTGAGCCACGGGGATGGTTGAAGTCCTGTCCTTTGGGAGACTGGGAGCTAGTTATAAGCATTTAGTGTAGATGCCTTTGAGTAATTTCCTTTTTGACTTCCATAAATCACGCAGTACTTTAATTGCGAATGCATTACCAGCGGACCGTGGCCTAAGCAGGATTACGGATTTTCATTTGTTTGTACGATTAGCCCATGCTTTTGTAGTTTACTTAAGATCTATTAAAATGCATTTCTCTTATCTGTAAACTATAATAGTGATTGCGTTTTGGGCTGCTTAATTATTCATCTTTATTTAACAAATGTAGTAATTAGATACTATTTGATATAAAACATACTTTGGTTAAACACTGAGTTCATTTTCTGGCTAAATGAAGTGGGAAGTGGGAGAGGAAAGGACAAATATTGGATTTTTCTCATTTAAGCCTCACTTTTTCCAACTTCACAAAGTAATTGTAAAAATGAATTAATTTGCAAACTTCTGATATTTTACAATGACATTTCCATCCAAAATACACTTTGTCTGCAAGTTCTAGAAATGTTTCTTTTCAGCCTAGGATGATTGGTTCAGATTGATCAAGTAAGTCACGTTGTATCAATTCTGTTAAGTTATTCCAGATATAGTGAATCCAGCCCATATAGTCAGGGTGCTTCAAAAACAATTGTTTGGGGTTTAGGAGTCTTTCAAATACAGGAAAGTGCAATCATCTGCTCTTCACAGCCATGATGTGTAGAAAAAGAAGTAACCAGTTTAACTTGCAGTGAGGGACAATTTTGTTAAATATTAGGAAAAAAAGCCACACTCAAGGAATGGAATAAATTGTCTGGAGAGGCTGTAGAGTCCTGGTCAGGGGGGGATTTGAAACTAGATATGCTTGTGTCTATCATGGTGAATATATGGACCCTGTGTAGGCACGTAGATACATTAAATGTTGTGTTTATATAATTTGTGACCATTTTTCATGTAATCCTCTGATTTTATGTCCTTTTCCTGAGCCACTCTCAGATAAGCAGTAGGATACCTAGTGGTGCAGTATGGAAAGAAGTATGTACAGAATGAAGGATGTACTGCTTCTGAAGTAGTATGGGAAAGAAGAATCAGAAATGAGAACAAGCAGGAACTCGCAGTGTATGTAACAGATATTGCTTGTTTCACTTAACATACCACTGATAAATGTTTAAAATTTAGTGATGGAAAGGGTATAAAAACTAGACGACAAAAATTCACCCAGACCATAATAGTAAAGGGAGACATTCTTGACTGTTTCTTCAAAGACACTGGAAAAGAACAATCCATCTGCCAAAGCAGGTCAGGAGGAAGGTAGGCAGTAGGCTCTTTTCCAGCATAAGACTCACCAAATGCTGATGAGGAAATGAAATTTTCTGTTTCAAGGCAGAATTTGTGATAAAACAGTTGGATGAAAGTGTCCTCGATAGGGGTGGTCTGAGTGGAACAGGGAACGGGATTTGGTATAGTCCTTCGTGGACTCCAGCAGCCATCAGTCATGAGATAATATTTGGAATTCAGAGATGATTAAGCTAGCTGAAAGCTTGCCTTTGCTCAGCTGGTTTTGCTGTTGTTTATATTTGCTGTGCTTGTATATTTTATGACTTGGATAAGTAAACAATAAAATCTGCCTTAACTCTATTTTATAACTTTTAGTCATAAATAATATTTTGGATATATTTTCGGATCTTGCTGGGTTGCAAATTAGCCTGCCTGCTGCTCCTCTGTATCAGCATTAATGCCATCTACTTTCCATTGAGCAGTGCCAGAGGTACTTGGAGGTCATCCACTCTGATGCTAACTAGTTTCGGTTCCTGTCTCATGTTGAAAACTGGTGAAGATGTTGTTTTTCAAGACAGGAGCATGCCTTGGAGAAGATATTGCTGGCAACATCATCTACAAGCTAATCAGCAAAGATCAAGCGTCTGCTGCTAAATTTGCAGGGTCTGCATGATTTTTTCCCTCTAAATATCCTGGCCCAAAGTTTTAATGTAACTGCTTATTAGTCAAAACAATGAGAGAAGCTTTAAGGGGCTCGATGCAATGCACTAAGGGCCCTGTGAGAACACTGACAGTTAAGTAAAGCCATGTGAAAGAGGAACATTTAAAAGACTCTACACAGCCGTAGGACTCTGAAGAGCAAAATAAAATTGTCATGAATGTGGGAGTCTAGGTATACAGATATATGTTTATCAAAGGACACTGTAGAGGCTGACCTTACTCTAAGATTTATGTTTAGGTGAGGAAAAGGTTATCTTGCAGAGCAGTGAGGATGGAGGAAAAGGATCTCTCCTTCAGTGAGGGGATTTGCTGAAAAGAGTGGAATAGAAAAAAAAAGCAAAACAATACAGTGACTGAGCCCAGATCATGCACAAACAGGAGAGGAGGAAGCCATCAACACAGAAACTGTATGTGTAAAATAAAGTACCCCACCATGACAGAAGGACCATGGAAAAATAGACAGAGATGTTTCTTGGGCTCATTGAAATTAGGGTTAAAAATCCCAATGGCTTCACTGAAGCCATATGTTTTATCCAGTTTTTTGTAAAGACGTTTTATCACCTGTTTATGTATTCAGTCTGACCATCTGAAAATGCCAGCTTTTCTGATAAATGCATGTGGCCAGAGAAGATCTTTTACTGAAGTAAAGTTTCTCTTCTCTTCTCTTCTCTTCTCTTCTCTTCTCTTCTCTTCTCTTCTCTTCTCTTCT
>JAHREE010000422.1:5566992-5688890 GCA_033628505.1 Tringa tobata | reverse complement strand
CCTCTCCTCTCCTCTCCTCTCCTCTCCTCTCCTCTCCTCTCCTCATGGAGAAACTGTTTGACATAAAAGACCACCACAAAATTGAGTATTCTCCAGAAAAAGGTAAAAATAGACTCACTGGATAAGATGTATGCCACAGAAAAAGGGGTCCTGTGCCTTTAAGCTGAGGTGGTACCAATCGAAAACTATGTACAGAAGAAATAATTAACTGGCCAAGTCTTCCTGGAGAAAATATTCAGCTCCAGAAAGAATATTATTAAAAAATCAGAGGTTATGATGTTATTTTATATCCATCTGCAATGTATTACATGCATATATGTGGTGCTTGTGTGCATGTGTGTTTATGTGAATATTATATAATAAATAAATGTAACGCACAATTATTGTTATACAATACATAGTTGTCATCGAAATAGATGGTTATGGAGCTGTACTTGTGGACTGAGGACTGAAGAGGTCCTCCTAGAGTTAGGTGCCAGTTCCCAGATGATGGTTTATTGCCCTGTAAACCAGCAGAAGGTGCATCTCCTCCCACAGGCCAGAGATTTAGGTATTTCTTTGCAGGGAGACTAAGAAAAGATCCTTGTACTCATGAGCAAAGTAGTTTTGAATAGAAATTTCAAACTATTAAGTGTTGTAAAGCTACAAAGCAATCAGCCACCAATAAAAATTCAGGTGATAAGTGTGTATGAAACATCCAGAACAAGAAGAGCTGTTAGAGGATGGGTTATTTAAGAAGCCCCCTGCTAATGTTTTGTGCTTACGGTCTCTGTTAAGCAAAGTCACATGGTATCTACAGGCAGGATTTCAGGATGACATGAAATCCACTTGTTCGATCCATTCATCCATCCGCTTCTCTTCTGGTGAAATGTTCACACAAAACACTTTATGAGTTTCCATATTTTCTTCTCTTCCATTAGACTCACCACAATATCACACATCCTGAAATGACCATAGCAGAGCAATGCAGCTGTTTCCTTACTGCACACTGAACCTTTCTTTTGCAGATATTGACCCTGTGTGAAGTTGAGAAATGTGTTTAGTCCGGGTTCATCAATTTGGAGCAACTGTTTAGGAGGCCATCGCTCCTGGAGATACCGCCAGGGTCTGGGGACGTCTGGGGACTCACCCAGGGGAGCTCAGTGGACTCCAGCAGTCTCTCCTGTTAGAGTTGCTGAGTGAAAATGAGCGAATGAAGGCAGGGGAATCCAGGTCAGTGCCTCGCATGTCATTTGGTGGTCTTTCAGTTGTTGATTGCTTTCTCCATTGTAAGGTCTTTGATTTTAATCGGATCATTGTGTGCACATATGGATATTCCTGGTGGCCTAACCAGTGAACATAATTAAAAGAAATGATTGCCTTTCACTTTAAGCAAACATCTGGTTTTACTTGAAACAAGATGACTTAGCTGTTTCAGAAACATTCTTGTAACCCTGGATTCACATTTTCATCTTAAAATATATATTTTCTCTGTTCAAGCAGCATGTTAATGTAAACACTATATATAACTGACAACCAAAATTTTCAGAAGTATTTGGTGCTCTGAGCATTAGTGAAACCACAAGAATTATTACATTTTTGATTTGATCTCTGTAAATCTGTTTCAACAGTCACTCTGATTTAAACAATTATTCTGATTTATACTCCAAGAACTATAATTTGCAGAAAATGTAACCATGTGAAAACATGTTTTTGTATAGTATATCTTGGCAACCTTGTTTTGTTGTGATGTCATTGCCTTAGGTTTCATGGAAATACTGAGGGAATAAAAGGAAAACAAGACCCTCTCTTTGAAGTATATTCACATATCCCCTCTCTCCACCCCTAAAAAGGTTTTAATGTCTTTTTTCCATAATGACACTGAGTTTTCTGTTATTGCTTGACTGACATTATAGTCAGAAATGTACTAAAGACTCTCGTGAAAGAAATTTAATTGAGAGGGAAGGATTTGTCACCTTTCACTTCTCCCTATCAGGTAGGAATCATCATTTGTATAACGAGCTATTTTGAGATCCTGGCGTTCTTTTCTTTCATGTCTTTACAGTGCCAGATTCAAAACAGTTAAACACAGGCACGTATGCAACATACACAGAGCAGAGAAAATGAAATTTCAGACCATTTATCAACAGCAGAAGTAACATTGGAGCTTTCTCCATTAGAACTCTATCTAATCTGGTTTATTGTAACATCTGAGGGAAGATGACTGTGCTTTATTAAACCAATAGCTCTCATTCACTTCATCACATCTGCTCTTTCTGAAAAAAAATAAAATAAAATAAATACAAGGTTATTAAGAGTAGCCCTTCATTATAAAAAGCATACGTTACAGATACGTACAATAGAATGAAAAATGGCAAAAGAAAATGTCTTCATATGGAAACAATCCATCTGGATACACCTAGATATGGTGTATGGGGATTTCCAGTACTATTAAAAAGGTTATCCCTAGTACAAGATATTAAAAATATGCCTTGTATGATTTAGGGATTTTAAACATCTCCAGTGTTTTTACTGAAAGAAAGGACAAAGAAAGGAAAAAGAAAGAAAGGGGAAAAAAGGAGAGCATCACATTCAGAAACATTCCTAACTGGCTTCACATTTTTCTTTTTTCCAGCACCAATAAGAAAACACATCAGAGACAAGCTCATGCCTGTCAGATGTGATCATATGCTAAAACAAATGACACCACTTGCTAATTTGATTTCCCCAGCACGTGCATTGGTGCGTGTGTCTGGCCGTTGCGTGTCTGGGATGTCTGAAAACAGCAGCTTTTTCTTATCTGCTTAGTTGTACCATGAACTATAAGAAATTTTCCTATTGGGACTGATTCTGCACTCAGTTGCCTCACCATTAAACCTGAGCAATTTTATTGGTTTCAATGTATTTCTTACCTGATTAAGAGAATAGCAAGGAACTGAGCTATCGTTACTGCCCCTGTAAATATCATCAGCCACAGTGCTTACCTACTGTGAGTAGTCCCTTTTGGCACTCTCTACCAGGTATGGGACTAGTCAAATAAAATGTCCTTTGAGTCTTCATAAGATCAGACTGCTAATAGGTTTTATATTATTTCTTTTTCCAGGATAAAAAAAAAAATCACAAATATTTTTCGAGTTTATGTGTTTGCTATTAAGTAACAGATTTCATTTATTCTGTCTTCACAAATCTACTTTTCAATATATTATTATCAAAAAAAGCCCTTCATTTTCCGAATTGGCAACTTTTTCAACTCCACCTGCAAAAGTAAATGAGCAAAATGAACATTGGACATGACCTCAGCACTAGTCATATATCATGTTCTAACTATTGAAGGCAATGTTTTATAAATCTCTACAGCTATATCCATAGATTTGAGTAATTTACCATATTTCCTTCAAAATGCCAATCATGGACTATGTCTCTAGTAAATTTGGTACTTGGTACAATAAATAAAATTAATGTTCATGTATTAAGAAGAGTTACTGTAAATTATTGCTCCCTCTTTCGGGACTATTGCTTTAGCAGTCGGTGTAGGAAATGAAGTCGTTTTGGGGAGTAGGAAACAGCAAGAGTTGTAGAGTATATTTGAAACTCAGGTTTAAGCTGATCTCAGCCTGCCTCCATGTTAGTCATTTCAAGGTCTGCTGCAGGTGGTCTTCACACAGAAGCTCAAAAGAGGCCATTTGTGCCAAAATGCGGAGCTGGGAAGGATAAGTGATGGAGCATTCGGAGGGAACAATAAAGCTTTCATACGATGGAGAGAGTGAAGAACCACGCTAAGCAACTTGCAAAAGTGCTGGTGAGTAGAAGGTAAAAATAGGTAAATGGGTAAAAAAAACATGTAAGAAAAGGAAGAACAGGCTTTGTCTTTGGACAGCTTTGGAGATGGTTTTAGGAAAAGACACTGCTAAATTGCTTTTGTTCTGCTAAAATATTCTTCATAAAATAAGTAGAATCAAATCCCAGCTGAAACAGCACTGTCAGCATTGACAGCTTTTCCCAGTTCTACCACAGTTGAAATTAATTATTCATTTTAATTGTTATTGGACCCCCAACTTTCTAATTTCTCATTTTTCCCAGTCCCATCACTTTCTCTATAATTGGCTTTCTACCCTGTTGGAACTTAAAACTGAGGGTGAAATCTTGGCGCTGCTGTAGTTAATATAAGTTTGGCCTCTGCAGGGAGGTCTGGATTTTACATAGATGTTTAAGAAGTTCTGTGCGAGAATTCATGCCTTCACTCAGGCGTTTGGCACTTAGATATTGAAGTCTCTCTCTTTCCACTGACCTACAATGAGCCCAGTTTATTATTTGAGATTAGGCATTTACCTGGGATTGCAAAGTGTCATTGTTATTATTTTAGTCTGAATTACAATAGTTAAGTGCCTAGTGGGGAGCTCTGAACTGAATATGGTTGTGTCCTCCAAGCTTTGTGTAAACCTGGGCTAGAGGAGGTAGCAATCACTCCAGACATGGCAAATGGGGTAAAGGCAGAAAAGAAGTGCAGAAAAAGTATAAATAATGTTGGGGTGGCAAACATCAATTTTCATGACTTGTGAGAGATTAGGTCAGTGAAAGGGGTATCCTACTGAGATGTTTGACTGTTGCTTTTGCTATGTTTCCCCAAAGAAGACCTTATAGAGTTGTCCTGGACCATAGGTTTGCATGAGAATGGTAGAAGCAAATGGAGTCAGGAGATTCCATTTTGTGCAGAAGAAGAGTGAACTCAGAAAACTGTCCACTTTCAAACAAACTGTGTTTGAAGACAGTGGTTGGGACTTTGCCAGCACCTTCTGGCTGGGCAGTTTGTTGTTCCTTTCCTCTGTGGCTAAGCTGGGAGCTCTGTTGCTCAGAGCAGAATAAGAGATCAGATCTCATAACTCATCTTCAATTGCTAAAAACTGCTTACTACATCCCTTAGTGCATCAGAATAGATACTGTTCCACAGATATGGCATCATCAAAGCAAATTCAGCAAACAATTCATCATGACTTTAGTTGTGTTACTCGTGCAGTGGAAGGTAACTACATGCTTACATTTTTGCTGTTGTCTTCTCAGCATGTATTTAAAAGAAATTTGTAATTAATCAGTGGAAAAAGAGCCTGAACATGGCATAGTTCATATTCCATGTAGCAAAGTTAATGAATTTTCCTGCAGAAGTTGTCTGTGACTGACTTTGCTTGGTGTAAGTAGTATGTGTCATGTCATTTCCAGGTGACAGATTAACAGTGGTACAAGGAGTTCACTGAGAAAGAGCATCACAAGAAGCATATGAATGAAAGACCAACAGTGTCATTCAGCTGTGACTAGTGGAAACTTATTGATGCTTCAGTAGAGGTACTGTCTTCACAAAACTTCAAGTTCAATAATGAGAAAAAACTCACAATATTTATAAGACTCAGAAACACTGGTTTTGGCATCTTTAAGTGCTATTATTGCTAGGCTACAGTACAGTCAAGTGATTGGAAAGTATGTTGTCAACATGTTATAGTGCACATAACCAAGTTTTTCACAGGGCAAAAGGAATCTAGTTGAGATACTTGGAGTACCTCAACACAAGCTGAGCTTAAGATTTGTTGGTTAACTGTTTCCACACAGGAAATCAGTGAGTGGAGTCACACAAGGGAGCTGACTGCAGCATTGAGGTTGTGGGTCTGAAAATTTTCATAACCTGTTCTGTGTGTAAGATAAAATTCACACTTTCACTGTCTGGGTTTTTAGGGCTTCTGAAATTTAGGAGAGGTCATCATGAGCCCAAACTCATTTCTATTAAATAAATTGATGAATCAGTGACTAAGGCTAGAACTAAGACAGCATGGGATTACAAAGCATGAAAACTGTTGCTGCTGCAATGATATGTGTGGTTAAAATGTGTATGGAATATATGCAGGGCATTTGTACCATTCATTATGTCAAGGTAAAAGTAGAGTGCAAAAGCAGCATCATGCTCCATAAGGTGACATGAGAGAGGCTGTGACATTTTGCTACTACAATGAACAAGTCTCAGTTATCGAGCACTGCTCTGGCTAGAAAAATTGACATACTCACCAGCTATATCATGGCTGATCTACAGTGTCTCCTCTTCTTGTTAAAGCCATACATACAGTAGACATATGCTTATACTGGCTTATTGCCCTGTCATGTAGGAAGGGGAGTGTGGAAGAGTGGTTTGAGACATTCGTATGGCTGTAGGCACGCCAGGCTATATGTCTAATATTCCTTGCAGTGTGAAAATTAAACCCTGCATTCTTCACAAGGGAACCTATTAGTGTAGACTGTTGATGAGCCATTTAATGCTAGGAGGCAAGCAAAGGCTGAAAACATGGCAACTGTTAAGAAGTACCAGGGCATCAGTGGATGGGAAAGCAAGAAGGATAATCGGTCATGGCCTCTAGCAGGCAAGTCACAACTCCCCCACCGTCCCCCTGTTTGCATTAACGGGCACCGATTGCGTTCACAGGTCTGCACACCAAATTCACCTTCTGGGACGGGAACGTTAATTTATTTGACAGCGCCGTGTGGAAGCGGTGCGGTGGTTTCACTTTCCCCGTCCATAATCGGCCTTTTCCGTTTGTATGGGAAACAAACCACTTCTGTGAAAAAATCCCCAAATCTCTCCGTGAGTCAGGTCCAAGCTGGAGTACATTAGCATACCTCCATTAGTGTTAATTGGAATTTAGACAAGCTGAAGGTCAAATGAAACAAACTGTCATCTTAAACCCCCAGAACAAAGAAAGAGAAACAAGAGGGCAGGTATATTTTCTGAAATATGGCCAAGTTATTTAATAAACTAACTTAAATTTAAATCGGTATCCTTTTAAATTTGGCAGCTTTTCTCAATACTGTGCAAACCTAAGAATTTTGTAAGAGAACATTGGGTGAATCAGTCCCATTTTTTTCTGATAATGTTTTAAACTGTTTCACCATGTGAGTGGACAGGTCTGACACAGAGGCCCTGTACTGAGTATGCTGAAGGATATTACATATATCATCCTGGTTTCCCCCTTCAAGACCTGAAGAGACTCCTGTGACCACATCTTATGATATGCTACAAAGAGCACTACATAAAATTACTCAAGTCAGGCCCGGACCGGTTGTGTTACCCATGTGTGAGCTGAGGCATGCACTGAGAAGACCTTCAGTCTCAAATCAAAGGATGGAAGGTCTGTCCTTCAAAAGCTGTTTCAAACATGAGTTCTGATGGGGTGAAAAGTTTTTCTCACTTCTGTTTTGGATATTTGCAGTGATTATTCAGGTTGGAAGCCCATTTGGACTGCAAATATTTATTTCTCAGGTAAAATTGAGCGTTTCTAAAATAGACATACTGTGTTGTGTCCCCTCCATCGTCCCTGAGGTGCACCACTTACACGCAGTCCTTCACACCCTTTTGCTAATGGGTAAGCTGACAGCATGCCCCAAGTATTGCAGAAACAATTGCAGCGCTTAGGCTGAATTATGTTATCTGTTTAAACTTACTTTAAATGATTAATCAACCAGTATAACAACAAAAATAAAGCTGTTCCAGGCTTCCAGTACTGTTCTATTCAGTCCTAATTCCTCTAACTATGCATTTGCATTACATATGCTTAATACACATATACCTATACAGTAGACATATATTTTCATATTTGTGAATTCCCTTATGCATATAATTCCCTATATAAAGTAAACTATATTTAGCACAAAAAAGGGCCTGGCTGATTCTTGCAAAGGAGCATCATCTCTTGGACTAAACCAGGAAACTTTCCCCGTTCACCTACTTTTTTGGCCTTTCTGGAGATACTGTTATTACGGGTGTTCAGAGCTGCAGGTTCCTCTTTGGTGATGAACTGGGTTTGGACTGGGTGACTATAGTAGACATGAGGTTAAAATACCTTGGCTTTTCTGATTCTACGCCTCTACTCCACCCTGGTGCGACCCTACCAGGAGTACTGCATCCAGCTCTGGAGTTCTCAGCACAGGAAGGACATGGACCTGTTGGAACAGGTCCAGAGAAGGCCATGGAGATGATCAAGGGGGCTGGAGCACCTCTCCTGTGAAGACAAGCTGAGAGAATTGCAGTTGTTCATCCTGGAGAAGAGAAGGCTCCAAGAAGACCTTATAGCAGCTTTTCAGTACCTAAAGGGGGCCTACAGGAGAGATGGGGAGGGACTCTTTATCAGGCATTGTAGCGAAAGGATAAGGGGTAACGGTTTTGAACTAAAAGAGGGGAGATTTAGATTGGATATTAGGAAGAAATTCTTTCCTGTGAGGGTGGTGAGGCACTGGAACAGGCTGCCCAGAGAAGTTGTGGATGCCCCGTCTCTGGAGGTGTTCAAGGCCAGGCTGGATGGGGCTTTGAGTAACCTGGTCTGGTGGGAGGTGTCCCTGCCCATGGCAGGGTGTTGGAACTAGATGGTCTTTAAGGTCCCTTCCAACCCAAACCATTCTATGATTCTATGAATTTCTTTCTTTTCAGTGTGTCACAGCCTCCTGTTTTACTGTCATCATTGGCAGTCCGCTAGGCAAAAGGAAAGAGACAACTAAGGTATTTCACAAAACTCAAAAAAATCTCCCAGCTTTCATGCTTTTGACCCCTTTTGGCCCCTACTAGTGTGATGCTAAACTTATGATTTATAGGAATACAGTCCCAAGAATCTGATCAACTCTTAATTAATGAACTATACCTTTAGTGTCACCGATATGAATTGGATAAATACAAATGAATTAAGAGGTAATAAACCTCATTGAAGAAAACATTTTACAAGCACTGAAGCAAAGTGAAGCCTTTTTACAGAGATTTATTAGAGAGAAACTTATACTGATGAAAAATTAAAATACAATGCAAAACCAAACTTTTTGAGATATATTAAACGGCTGCATATTTTATATATTAAACCACAGAATATTCCATAAAACAATGGTGCCCTCTTTAATGAAATTCTGTCAAAGAAACAGACCTGTCAAGGGAACACATTTTTATATCCAGTTAGGTTTTGTATTTAACAGATTCCCACTTTGTATATTTTTCTGTGGTAGCTGCTAAGTAAAATATATATACTCTTGAATATTTGCTTACTTCTGGAATGGGAAATTTCCACACAATTTAGTGATTTAAGAACTGATTCTAATCTAATAACAGAAAACCCTTTGGGAATACTTAATGTCACTCAATCTTTGGAACAACAGCCCTTGTTCATTTAGGGCATCATCCAGTTCCCAGAGTCTTTTCACAGATTTCAAGGGGGGTTGAACTGCACCCTGGAGCCACCAGTGTGCCAAATTGCTAACCTGACTGATGCTCGTGCTTCATTAGACCTTCTGAAGAACTGCTCTGGGAATTTATCACCTTTCAGTGCCTACTCAGACACTCTTTCTTGCTTTCTTAAGTAGATTAATAATAAAGGAGACTAATAATGAAGGTAGTCAAATTCAGAAAGAAGTACAGGAAAGCTCAGATATATCATCCCTTCCCCGTTCCTTGACAAGCTACAATACATCTGAGGTGCTTCCACTGACTGTGAACATACTGGAAAGGGCAAGGTAATGCAGCTTGGCTGCCAGGGACAGATCATTTAAAGCTAAATTACATTACCTTTCCAATAGGAAAGAGTGCATGCATGGAGAACTGCAGCAGCTCCACTGATACCTTTTAACTTGCTGACTAGCTGCTGCCATCAGGGATTTGGGCACCTCTCAGGCTCACAGGACTCTGTTGGCCATACATACAGGTAATTACCCCTGAAAAGGTTTTGAAAAAGAGCATATCTAAAATCACAAGCCACTCACACAAATCCTGTCCCTAATATCAGTAATCATGAGAGAATGCAGCCTGTCTTAGGAAGGCAGACTGAGAGGGCTGGGGTTGTTCAGCCTAGAGAAGAGAAGGCTCCAAGAAGACCTTATAGCAGCCTTCCAGTAAAAGGGGCCTACAGGAGAGACGAGGAAGGAGTTTTACAAGGGTATGTACTGATAGGAAGAGGGGTAATGGCTTCAAACTGGAAAAGGATAGATTTAGATGAGATATCAGGAAGGAATTTTTTACTATGAGGGCAGTGAGACATTAGCCCAGGTTGTCCAGAGAAGCTGTGGATGCCCCATCCCTGGAGGTGTTCAAGGCCAGGCTGGATGGGACTTTGAGCAACCTGGCCTGGTGGGAGGTGTCCCTGCCCATGGTAGGGTGTTTGGAACTAGATGATCTTTAAGGTCGCTTCCAACCTAAACCATTCTATGATTGTATGCAATATTTCTGAATAGCAGGTTTGATTAGGAGTTTGCAAGCCGAAGTTCATAAATTTCTTCACAATTACAATAAATAAATAGCAGCAGCATAGAAATTATATTCTGCCACTCATAGAATTACAGAATAATTTCAATGTGAAGGTCAACTGGTCCCATGTACTGCTCAAAGCAGGGCTGAATCCAAAGCTAGACCATGTTGCTCAGTGCATTTTCATATGAAGGTTATGAATATATCCACAGATGGAAATTTAACAATCTTTTAATGGTATTGGTTTCTAGTCAACAATTATGATAAATTGGCAATGCTTTCTGAAACCCCACTCTGGTAGATAAAATTGTTATTTTTAGCCTCTGGACCAAAACCCAGAGTTCAACCCCAAACCTGATACAGGGTTTCATTTAAAAGATTATTTTTTTCTGAATGATTGAAATAATTCAAAATGTCTTTGCAACTTAAATCCACAAACAGGGTTCCAATCTGGGTAGTGTATCAGGCATTATTTTAATAGTAAAAAGTGCAGAAAAGATGTAAAATACAAAGTCCAGATTATTGTCCAGGTTAAATCAGCATTTTTAACTTTGACCTAGTAGATCAGCAACTTTGCTACCTTCTCTGCCATTTGTCACTGAATTGTCTTCCTCTTCTGTGCTATCCTGTTCAGCTGTGAAAAGCCAGCAGGAATACCTTCACTCCACAACTTTAAACACATTTTTCATTTTTTGTTTTATCTGCTGTACATGTGTTGTTAAAAAAATTTCCTGTCAATGGGCTGCAGAAAGCTAGCTCCTGACTGTTTCACTTACTATGATTCCAGCCATTTTATCACCTTTTTAAACAATAATTGAAAGTCAATCAGAAGTTATCTGCAAATACTTCCCATAGTACCTGATTCAGAGCAAGGTTGTTAGAGGGACTGATGGCTATTTAATGAAAATCAGAGTGTTGCTGATGCCATCCAGCTTCCCTTTCCAGGTTCTTGAGATACTTGCTCTGTAAGTAGCACTGTAGGTGTGTGCAAGTATAAGAAGTAAACACTTCTTATGCCTGCTGCTGCATGTTCTCTGTACAAAAAAAATGCAAGATGCCACACAGTCTGTAGCTGGAAAATGTCATCTTGTCTATTCTCCCTTGAGGCCAGACCAGCTCTAGCTGTGTAATCCCTGGCAGATGCTTGTTCTTAAAACGTAACAGCAATGAGGATTCATAGCCTCTATGATATAAAATAATCTATAAAATGTCTATGAAATACTTTGGCAATGTAAAGAGGCTGTGAGACACCCTTTATACTTATTTCAAGGTCTTTTTACATTGGGATAGCAGATATAAAATATCTATAATATAAATGAGAATTTATTCTAAAAGCCTTTACTTATAGAGGATGGGAAACAGTTCTTCTTTGTCAGAGTGTATAAACCCCGAATCATTGAGTGCCTTTGCACAGAGTTTACTGACTGGACCACTCCAATACAATGAATGGTACCAGTTACATTGTACCTCAAGCCTTTCCTCCAGTTAAGGGACAGCTGAATATTCATACTTGCCAAATTCCTTTGCCAACAAAACAGCACTTTTCCTGAGGAATGCATGTACAAGGGGGATAAGAAGAAAGGAATAAAGGCATTTTTAGAACAATTTCCCTACTCAACATTTTCTAGTTGTGCATATATTGGTTTAATTCATCCATACCTCTGCTGAAGCTGAGCACTTCACTGAAACATCTCATTCTCTTCACCACTTTATTTACAGAGAAAGACGAGCCTTAAACCATTTGGTCCAGTTTTGCTGAATTTTTTTCTTAAGTGATTTTTCCTTAACTGTTTGTTTTCATTTCTTCACAGAAGACTTGCAGTATGTGAGATGTTTGGTTGCCAGCAGAGAACCTTGATTATCAAAGACAATGCTGCTACAGAGTACAAATGTACATTTGTGTGGCATTTGGCTCAGTTTCTTCCAGAAGGAGATAAGTGAGCAATTCTCCTTGGGCTAGCCATTCAAATGGAATCCCCAAATAAACGCAGTAACGAACAAGGCCAGGACTTCTCACAGCAGTGAGCGCAGAGAACTGGCTGCAGCTTCTTTTCTTAGTCCTATTAGATGGTCAAGAGCTTAGAGCAAACACAATATCAGGAAGGGAAACAGACATGGTCAGGGCTGGATTCAGGCAATACATGAATGGAAGACATGTAAGCCTCTATCCCGTCATATTCTTCGCATTGGAGGTAACCATACAAAATGGATAAAGAGTGTTAGCTAAGTTTTTGTGGTTATGCTTCATTTCCGTTTCTTTCTACTCTCTTTCTGGTTTTGTACACCTGTTACTCTTGACACAAAACTTTCTTGAAGAGTCAACACTAGGAGACCAAGTTGTATGCCTAAATAAAGACATCTAGGGCTATCCTTAGGTGTCCAGGTGTGGTGTGTTGCTTCAGGCCAACAGCCAAACACCTGCCCACCCACTTGCTCACTCTCCCCCAGCAGGATGGAGAGAAAGTAAAAGGCAAAAAGACTCACAGATCAAGATAATGACAGGGAAAGATAATAATAGGGAAAGCAAAAGCTGCATGCACAAGCAAAGCAAAAAGGGGAATTTTTTTGCTATTTCCTGTTGGCAGGCAGATGTTCAGCCATTTCAAGGAAAGTGGGGTTTTGTCACACATAATGGTTACTTGGGCAGATAACTGCCATAACCATGATAGTCCACCTCCTGTTACACCTCCTTTCCCTGAGCTTTTATTGATGAGCACAATTTCATATGGTATGAGATATCCCCCAAGCCTACTTGCTGGGGAGCAGAGTGGGAAAGAAAGAAACCCGTGATGCTGTGCAAGCTCTGTTCATGAGTAGTAAAAAAACCAGCATATTACCAGCACTGTTTCAGCCACCAATTTGAAGCACAGCACCATACAGGTGTCTATGAAGAAAGTTACCTTCATCCCAGCCAGTTCCAGTACACCAGGGTACTCACAGGAGGTTGGCATGTAAGACACGGGACCTTCTGAAGCATGGCAGCCTCCTGAGGCAATAGGTCAATGCCAGATAGGATGCCCTGTAACACCTAAGGCAAAAATAGATAGCTATTTTAAGCACACCTGAGTTACGTATCACTTTGGGCCTTGCATTTTTCTCATACCTATTAGATTTTTACCTGCCATGAAGCCATGTTGCTGCATTGTGGCAATCCTTGATTGATACCACTGTTGAGCGAGAAAACAGATTCAGAACATAGCAAGCACTTGCTGGGAAAATGCATATGGATGTGTGTGCATGTGGATATTTATCTGTCTAGGCACTGATAGATAAATCATGTTTTAGCCCAGTTGAACCCATTTTGAATCCTGCCAGAGATGTTGGTATCATAAACTGTAGATCACTTACAGAGGCCACGTGTCTTCCACAGTGAATTCTACCTAGGTATGAGGCATATAGACACAGAAGCATAAAGCAGTAAGTGATTCCAAGTCCTGGGACAGGAGTTGGTGTATCTAGCTCAGAGAGGCCATTTTGACATGACATCTTTATGTCTACTCTGTTAGTACCTCCAAAACGTGTGCTAGCAGCCAGATGGGAGTTTAGATACTGAACCACTTTTGGTGCTCTTGATTTAAACTGCAAACCCACATAAACGTTGGTTCTAGTGGAGAATTTATTTGCTATAAACTAAGGAGGTGAATGTAACATACATAGTCCAGAAGAATTATAACTCTTGACATCCTTTTGCTGGCTGGCAGGTAGCATTTCTGGCTTAGTCCTGCTTCAGAAAAGATTTAAGTAAGCCATACTTAAGGAACATTTAATAACGAGAGAAGAGGACAAGTGGAATTTACCTGTCTAGACAACTGTATCTGCATGGGGTAACCCCGTCTGGCAGTATGAAACTCTGGACACACAAGAGGTGGATCTCAAGATTTAATACCACGAATGAGTTAGCTTTCCATTTTGAAAAGAGGCATTTGGAAGTGTGACACAGTCACCCTTGTCTTGTCCAGGGATGCCTCTGCTGCTGTGGGAATACAGCAACTGCACCAACAAGCCTGGGCCACCCTTCCCAAGATGAGGTGGCTCCAGTTGCTGCAGGTCAGGGAAATCATTGCCCATGGCTTCTCCCGTCTAGGCAGGCCCTTGCTTTCAAACTGTTTGATAATTTATTAGTACCTAAATGCTGTTGAAAAACACATCACTCATAGCTTTAGCACCAGAGTAAGTGTGAAATGGCTGGCAGGAGGGCTATCTGCAGCAACATGGCTGGTGTTTAACACCTAATTATCACTTTCCAGTGTCCTCTGGCTAGATAATTGAGAACTGCAGTATGGAAAGGTTTCAGAAAGATTTTGGAAAAGTAATTACCTAGCTAACACAAAATTAAGCTGTAATAAAGCCTCTTTTCTGTCCTTGTGAAAGTGTTCTCTGTTTTTCCTATTTTCTGGAAACAGAATTTAGCAGAGGTGGGGTCAGTTGTTATTACACAAACCAGCAACAATCATGTCTCAGCTCTCTGTAGAAGAGGTTTTTGATGTATTTGCTGCAAAACATGACCAAAAATTATATCAAATGACAAGAGGTACTCAGCAATGGTTTACGACAAGCGGGTAGCAAAACAGTATGAAAAAAATGGGGCAACTTCTTTCTTTGCATCTTTCCTCTCTAGGCTGCGTGGGGGAGCAGGGTGATGGCTGTAGACATAGTGGGTCTGGGTGAAAGAGTGGGGGAAAGGCCTGAAAGAGCCATAACTAAGCCCAATGGTGCCACAGGCAATCCCATCAGAGAGATCTGCTGATAAAATTATAAACTGTTGAGCGGAGGTAGAAGTTATTTTTATTCCACTCTCCCCATTTCATCATTGCTCCACTCCAAAGATTAAGATGTTGTTTGTTTTTAATTTTCTACCTAAATTTATTTATAGAAAGTCTATATCCATTTATTCTTCTGCTATCATTTTGTTCAGTTTCAAGCAGATTTATTTTCCTGATGCCTGTGTTGGTCCCATAGATTTAAAGAATAATTACAGCTTTGCTCCTTTTTTTTTTTTTTTTTTTTTTTTTTTACAGCTAGATCAACAAGTTCTAGGCTGCACAGGTGCTGATTGCATCTTCCTATAAAAACAGAGGTCTGTTCCTGTCACAGCTTAAATTTATCTTTACTGAACATGGAGATTCAGAACAGTTTTTTAAACAACCTAGTCACGCATCTCTTCCCAACAACGTTATTGCTGTTCTCTATAGTCGTGCTGGAGTTATTCCTTGTTGTCTAGTATGCTACGTCAGGAAAAAGTTGCCATGAGAAATTACCAAGAGAAATCAAAGGAAGAAGCTCCTGGAAGGACTGCTGGTCCACTGGGATCCAGAGGAAATGAGTTGTGAGCTGGAAAGCTGGATGGCTCCTCTCTCAGAGTGAAGATTAATGGGATAACCCAGCTACTGATTAAAGGCAGCTGAAAAGGGGATTATCAACACGAAGGGACAAGTTCATGCACTCGTGGTTTTCAGCAAGAGACTTTCTGAAGCTAAGGAGGAGTGAAATATATAATATAGGAAGTCATTGTGATGGTAAAATAGGAGCTGTGACATGGAGGAGATAGAGATATTTTGCTACCATGCTGTCTAGGTCACACACCTGTGCTCAGTAATGTCCATAATTATTACCACTGAGAGACCTGTGCTAACAGGACAGCTATGGCTCCAGATCTTGCCAATTTTACACTGAAGTCTCTAGAGATTGCTTAAGGGAGCAAGGGGCTCTCTGTGCGTATCTGTGACAGCAAAGCCTTGGAATGTCAAAATCAGCCCTAAAATGAGTGACAGGATTTATCACAGTCTGCTTACAGAAACTTGTGTAATTATGTCAAGCGGCAAACCTCTTTAGATAGTTTACAAAGTTCTCTTTCCACCTCAAAATTACCTGAGACCAAACTTTTCTGAAATCTGAATTTTTATGCATTTTGTTGCAGAGGTCAAAGTATACAAATAATTGCTCCGTAAAACAGAACAATGATTCAGAAAGAAAGATGATGCTTTGACTAAATTGTACAGTAATACTGACACTTCCAAGTCAGCAAGTCTGAGGCTATAATGCTGAATCCTAATATTTCCATCTAGACAGCAATAGAAAAAGCAGTGATGTCAAAAGGACTACTGTTCCTGTGGCTGACAAGGAAACCATTTTATATAATTGTTTCAGCCTACAGAAGAGGGTAATTCCTTTGGACATTGCTGGGTTTTATTTTCATAAAGAGTGAATAAATTATCTCAGTCCCCTGGATCAGAGGATGTTGAGTTCAAATCCTGTCGCTAAAATAATCACTACAAAATAGTTCAGTGTTGATTCTGCAATTTGTGGGTAGTTTTGGTGGGAAAGGCATTTTTCCAAGTTTGCTCTCTTGATGTGTTGAAATTACAGAAAAACTGAATTGTCAAAAGGGTGGCCAGGATAGTCAAAATGGCAATTGGCTGAAATATGTACAATAAAAAGTAGCCTAAATTCAATAAAATACTACCCTGCTGTTTGATTTTCATCTCTACAAAAAACCTATGACAACTTAACTAGGTCTAGCTATTTTTATGATTCGTAAGGTGTCTCCCTTAGAAGTCCTAGGAAGTCTCAGGCTGAATTTCTGCAAAATTTAAAGGGTTCTCTTGTGAGGTTCTGCCTCACTGAAGGTTAGGAAAAATAGTGATCAGTCATATCAAAACATCTGATCCTATTACTTTACTCAATATGGACTTATTTTACTCAATTCACATTTCTATAGGGTTTAAATTTCAGATTTATTAATTTTTTATTTTAGTATTATTTTTGATCAATTAATTATTTGTAAAGTGAAGAGCAGGTGCTCATTAGTTTACAAACAACATTACGGAAAAAATAATAAAACAGTGCAAAAGCACAGCAATAAGAAAACCTTACCTAAGGATAAGTTATTATTAACATATGATAACATTAGGAAATTATTTTTTTGCATATTCTTCTAGTCTGTCCATCTTCATCTTTAAAGAACCAAAAAGGTAGTTCTGGGTTTTATAAGGTTTTTCTCAGGTGCTTTATTAGAAGTGTAACGTTATTGATCACAGCCAATGTAGGATCACCACTATAAACCAGCTGTTGGCACTTTACCACTCTGCCATCACGCACACAGCAGATGCAGAAAGCACAGCAAATGAAATGTCAATTAATTTGATATACAGACTGGACTTCTGTTGATTGTTGCCTTTTTTTTTTTTTAGGGCAAAAGTAGGAATATATTAGCAAAAATTCTCCTGAGCAAGGTATAAAAAAACTGAAAAAAAAGTTCTTTTTACCCAGCTAATGAGAATGCAGAGAAAAGCCTTTTAGTTAATCCTTGATGATGAAATGATAATTGCTGGCCCACACTTACCCCTGGTGTTGTCTCCACCAGAATGAGTGGGATTGTATTTAGATGAATTTTTCCTTAAGTCTTTAAAGGGTTGGAACAGGTGAAACGGTGCTCACTAATGTTAACAGGTTTTTCATATATCACAACAAATGAAATTTTTGAATCTTATTAATTTGTCTGGTTTTATCCTAAATGTTTCCTTCATGGACAGTCCGTTCTCAGCAACCTGCAAAACCAATGTCAGTTATAACAACAGAGAAGTCATAGAGATTTGAGTGGTGAGTAGCTCACTGTTTTGTTATGGTTGTGGCTAATTACTCTTCAAGCTCTGCTACTTCACAGGGATTTCACTCTTAGGGTCTCTAAACAGAAATCTGTTAGTTTTGGCAACCTCTGGTCTGCTGTGTAACATTCATCAGTGTCTTTCTCTGGCGTTTCAAAGGCAACACTTACATGTAATGGTTTTGCTGTGAAACAAAACAGAGAAGGAGTATTGTGGTGTTGAAAACACATTTCACAGAGTTGTTACAGTTTTTTTGGAAGGATGCCCTTTATTTAATTAATCTTTCTGCATTTTGTTTTTGTGTTTTCTCTCACCTTTTTGTTATTCTCTAAAGGACTTAGTCCCTAGAGCCGTCTTCAGGGAAAGGTCTGCTGGATTAGGTTGTGGTGCCTTCCACCTGGTGTATTTCCATGAGTCCTTCATGATTAGCAGTGTGGCGTACAGCCCGACTGCAAACGATCAAATGATCTGTTTTCTTTTCCCTTGAGGTGAACCGCATTCGCTTGTATAAGAAAGCAAAACCTCCTCAGTAGACCTGAAAAGCAGCCTACTGCTTTGGAGAGGGCTCTGATAGGCATTGATGTAAAACCCTGACCCCTGTTAATGTGATTCTATTGCCATGAAGCCTCCTTTAGACATTTATTTATTAGACATGTATTTATTATATAAGTAGGTGATGCCAGCATGCTCTGCTGGATTAAAGCTTGTTGAGCTAAATGATTATTCTAGAAAGATTTATTTTCTTCTGAACGTAATTGCACACCAGCGAAATGAGCACAGTGGAAAATCTCACTCCACCGCTCTGATGGACTAAGCTGGTGCCATCCACACTCTGCAGACAAGGGCTAAAGAAACTGGGGCGTTTTCATAACGTCACTAATGACAGCTTAGGTGTTAAGTAATTTCTGTGGTAGACAAGCACCTGGAAGCAAAGAAGGAGTTTGTCTTTGGCAGAGCTATGGCTGAACTCATTGTCCCGGCTGGGATCTATCCAGGCACCTCATGGCTTTGGCTACATCTAAATAAACAGCTTTGAATGCTGACTTAGAGATATTAATGGGTTTCTTGCATCATTTATGACTATGTGTAGTGGCAATTGTGCTACAACAAATCCACCACATAAATCAGGTGTGTATTTTGGCATGGTCAATCCCACATGGAAGACAGCTTTTAAGTAAAAGAAAAATGGCCTCATAAATGTCAATAAGATATTCACTCCATCAGAATCCAGGAAAAAGAGAAAAAGCCCTAGCAATACTAGCAGGGTTGCCATCCATGAATGCTGATGAATCAGGAACTGAATGTACATTCAAAATAATCTTTCATCATCATTATTATGCAGTCTGAAAGATTAAAAATTAAGTTGGCATTACTTTCTTTGATTATATATGGGGCTTATATACATCTATATGTGCATACTTGTCACCTGGCAACCTAACTGCAGTTTATTTAAGCTGTTTGATGGATGACATATTTAATATTTGGTTTAAGCTCTATTTGCAAGCTAGCTACTGGCTGAATATAACTGTAGTGTAAGATTGAAAAAAAGGTGAAAATCATGTGAAGGAGAGACACTGCCCTCATTTTCATGCCTGATGGATGTGTATCCTCGTTACCATAAGTGCATTGGTGGAGAGGAGGAAAAATATTAACAACACAACCAGGGACACAGTCACGTATGGTAACTTGTTAAGCTACTGATCTTAGGCTTGAGCTCTCAGTTGTTTTTTTTCTGTTGGTAAAGTCTGCATGAACTCAAAGGCTAACAGGTTTTTGAGAACTTATAAGAACAATTTCTACTTGTTTTGATTTAGAATATTGGTAATTTTGATACGAGGCTGACATTTCAAATGCTTCACTGAGTTCTGCAGCCTTGACCCCCGCTGTGTACCCAGAGCCGTTTAACAACTGGGAGCCTCTAGGGCCCCAACAGTCAGTGAGAAAAGACTCTTCCAGGGGACAATTCAGAAGCTGCACCATGCTCTGGAAGCTTCTCTCCGTATGCTGGCCACAGGAGGAACACAAAGATGTGTAGGCTTCTTTGTTGTGGTTGCTGGAGTTAAATGCCTGAAATGAGATGGCTTGAATCTGGGTTTGAGTAATAGGAAGCAGGTAGGGAGGCATGCTTTGTGAAAAAATCAGACTTTTTCCTGATTTCATTTTGTCCCCCTCCTCTTCCAAAAAAAATTCTAAGCTGCTTTATAGCTTTGATCATTTTTTACTGGCTTATAAGAAATTCTCTTTGAGACATCTCATTTACAGGTCTGTTCTTCCAAGATCAGTCTGTGAAATGGACATTCAGCATATTTGATGCCAGACTCTAGACCAGCTCTTTGACCAAGTTATACCAGCTTAACAAAACTGGAGCTGCCTTCAAGAACCAACACTACAAATCCTTGCTATGCTATGAACATTCTATCAAAATGAATACTTTACATAAATAAACCTACCTTTTCCAACTATTTCATTCATCTACAGAAAAGTGTTCTGAGAGGCTTCCCTGTCTTTCATAATAAACCCTCAAGACTCCAAAACACAAAATATAACAACTTGCCACACATCCCAGAGTATCCTCTTCAATCAAGAAGAGGTGGCCCTCTGGATGCGATAATTTCTAAGATCTTAGACAAGGCAAGCACAGCTTTAAGTTACACTTCACTATTTGCTGCCTATTAAATAACATCAGCATAAAATGAAAATAGCAGAAAATGAAATATAACACGCAGAGAGTGCCTTTCAAAAAGCCCCCACCAGGAAATGAGTCCTTTGGGGAACCACAACTGTCTGTGGAAGCGTATGAAACACAAGCTCTGTGATTTGGTGGCTTCATTTGAAAATGACTGACTTGTGTTTCGTTCTCACTGAATGGCAACGTAAACTGCAAACGCAGAGTGTGTCCACTTTGAAGGCCGTCTGGCTCTCTAGTGTCTTGCCAGTTCTTGTGAAAAGCTGGGCTTATGTTATGAATAGGGTACCCCTCTGCAGATCCCAGGGTAGCAGAGGCAGGGTTCTCTAAACTGCTTCAATCAGCAAGGGGTCATTTCCCCCTGTGGGGAGAGTGAGGCAGGTCTTAAGATGGACTCACTTTTTGACCTCCCTCGTTATTTATGAAGTCTTCTGGGAACAGGCTCTTCGTGTTTGAATTTCAAATGAGGAGTAGGATGAGCAAATATATTTGCTTAGCTATATGACTACAAGTAGTCATTAGAAAATAAACTTGTGGGAGGATGCAAGATGTATGTTGTAAAGTCTGGAAAAAGTTAGTTTGGGTGGGAAACACCTTTATTTCTGGCTATAGTTACTTCTGATCCAGGTGATGATATAAGTTTGGTGCCCAGTTGTGGCTGTGCAACTGAGTCCAGTGTCCCATGAGTTCAGCAGGATGGTTTGGGTGCAGTGGGCCAAGCCGGAGCAGTACCCAGCCTGAAAGAAAAACACTCCTCGAGGAGGTAACCATGCTTTATAACCCAGTGAAACATGGTAAGGAATGGGTTGCTGTAACAAAAGTTAGAGTGAAAATAGTCCTGATTGCTCTGCAAACTGTGATATCTATTTTATGCCTTTTGGCAGCCTCATGATTTTTGCTTTCTCCTGTGTTACCAACATGCATAAAACTCAGGCTCCTGGATTTCTGGCCTATTAGTTGTTTTTATTGAGGGTTACCCTGAGTTATTCAGGGTGCGTTTACCTTCAGTACAGCATCGCCTGTCTTCTGAGCAGACCCAAGGGGCTCAGTTGTGTTCACTGTCACTGGGGATTGTTCAATGCTGTTATTGCAGCCCATCCCTGAGAACCAGCCTTGAGCCACCCAGTGCCTTCAAACACCTTGGGCCCTCTACGTGCCTCCTTGCTTCTCAAGCGCTACTGATGGCAGGATTTGGCCAGGCAGACAGGGCAGACTGGCTTACTCCAAGAGTTTTCTGGGAATGTGATTCTCTCTTCTCTCATGCAGAGACATACTCCTTGTCATGGAGACCCCGTTAGCTCTGACGGGTTTCTTTTACAAAACAGGTTTGATATGAAAACCTCATTAAAGTTTATGCACTTTGTGTGATATGAATGGTCTTTCAAAATCTATTTTAATGATGTTATTGCCTTAGTAAGTTTCTAAGCACAAATGTTCTAAGTATTTAAGCACAGGATAAAAGCCATTTTTAATCACATTCATTAGTATGCCAAAGCTTTCTACTTCTGATCAACATTTATGCTTTCTTTGTATCTGCTCTTCTTATTTTCACTCATCTTCTCCCTGGGTCATTTAAATTAACATTAACTGCACGAATAGTCCCCCAAATTTCCATTGCTTTGCCTTCCTCCAAACTAGCATTTAGAAAGCTGAAAGAAGAGTTTAATTGTGAACAGAGCTGTACAGCTAAAAATCTCACCTTGCAGAAGTACAGAATAAATCTGAGGCCCCTCCTTCTCTACCATCTGTTCATTTGCACTTGTAATAAGGTGCCTTGAGAAAGCAGGTGAAGACAGGACAGAGGTGGCAGACACATTGGGCATTGTGGCAGCCCTTTTCCCAACCTCACCGTACAACCTGCTGCCACTCTTATTGGCACTAGCGGCACCAGGACACACTGGTATTTGGAGGATATGTGGACCTACAGTCATTATGGCATCCGCTGGGTGAATGGACAAATACAGAGACAAAAACCTCTAGTTAAAATGTCATGCAGTATAATCAGCATTATACACACCTCAAGAGATCTCCTTTTGCACTCTGGGACTGCACCAATTTTGCTGGTCACAATTTTCTGTCGATTTAGTCACAGTAGTATAAACCTGTTTAGAGACAAGCACTTCATGCTGAAACAACTCTTATGAGCACTATCCTATTTTCATTCAGAGGAAAAATGCATATTTAATAGCAAGCTTGATTATAGCCTTGTAAGTAATGATCAGATGCCTTTTTTGACTTACCTTCAGTTTTGGTGCTGAATGGAAAAAGAGAAGTAAGCCATTTCAAACTGTTGTCCTAAACCCATTTCTTGTGTCTTTGTCCTTTTTTCCCATGCTAGCCCATATTTGCAGGATCATTCTCCTTTTGTCTATAAATCTCATGAATCTATGATCTATTTTTTTGCCTTGGCTTCTGTCATATTTAATTAGTTAAGAAAATTTATGCCAAAACAGTGCTGGAAAAGGACACTTTCAAATAATGAAGTGCTTCCCAAAATCGCATGAGAAGTCAGTAGGAAGCCCATTAATCCAATGAGTTACTGAATGAGTTAGCATTCAGTTTTAAAAAGGTTGTCTCAGATGTAAGACAAAAGCTCTCCGGTAATTCTTAGTATTTCAGTTTTTCTCTGTGCTGAAATACAACAAGAAATTAAAATCACACACATTTTTTGAAATGAAAGCTTGCGCTGAATTACAAAAGCCTACATTTTGGTATAAAGCAATTAAAATTTTCTGATGAAAACAATATTTGTTGCAAAGCTTTGATCTTGGAGGATGTATTAACAAACTGTGGGAAACAACAAATTACTAAACTTCGCATCCCTGGCCAGTTTCTGGTTGCATAATTGCAGGCTGACTCCTCTGTAGTTTCAGAGGAGATGGCATCTCTTCCCCTGGCTTCCTGTTTACTTGCAGGCAGTTTCACCATGAGCTACATGTCATTGATGCCTGGGTACAATCTCGTATCACAGGACCTGCTTAAGGATAAAAGGCAGAAAGTGAACAGTATCACCCTTTTTCTTGCTCAGAGAAGCCAGAGAAATGTTCTCAGCGTTCTATGCTTTGCAAAGCGTAGAGTCAAGCCCTTATAATCTTCCTGAATGTGGCAGAAACTCCTTCGCTATAGGATTTCCTGCTATGTAATTGAAATGTTCGCCTCAGATGAGGAATTTACTTCCACCAGGCACCAATCTATCCTTACATGCCAGACTGGCAGCTTCCTTTGTTGTTTTGAAGAGGCTGGAAATTCTTTCAGGAATCCTTTCAGACCTGTGGGATTTAGCCTACTATTTAGTTACTTTCAATTGTATCTTTGTGGGATACTGAAGGTTGAACAATGCCATTTCAAGAGCCCAATTCTTATTCTTCTTTTCTTCATTATTTCCTACGTGCTGCCAAGTCATAATAGTGACCCTCTTGCAGTAGGTGTTCCTTAAACATTTGCAGAGTCCCTCTCCCAAAGAGCTTGTAATTTAGCACAAAGACTTAGTCAAGGCAAGATTAAAGGAAAAAACCTCAGAAGCAAATCACTTGGATGGGGTTGGTATACATTATGTCAGGTAGCACCAACTATTTACTGAGGTGTTTTCAGTTCCTCTTGCAAACTTCTTCCTGACTCCATATTAATGGTTAAAATCACCATATTCTCATGTATATTCAGGGTTTTTTCTTTACTTCTCCCACACAAAATCCATTCACAAATGTTCGTGGGTACCACAGATATCACTTTGAGTTAAGTAATATGGATAAAACAAATAAAAATACAACGTCTTGTAAAGAGGACTCCCTCTGACGTCCTGTCAGGAGATTCATTCCCTCCCTTCAGCACAAATTATCAGGGCAATCATGACTGACTTCGCAGGGATCAAACCACTAAACATTTCTTGCTGGCATATTACAAAAGGTTTATTCTGTCCAAGTCCTGTGTTCTTCTTTGGCATCTCCAGTGAAATGTGGCAGATTCCCAGCTGGCCAAGTTAGATACTTGCCATGATGCAGAAGTAAGTGACAGAAGACATTTTTCATCCTTTCTCTAAAGAGCTGCTATGGGATGGGTGATGGAGAGCAAGCAGAGATTGGTGGGGTATGGAGGAAGCAAGCATTTAAGGTTTTGGGGAAGGCTTGGAGAAGACCTTATTGCAGCCTTTCATTATATATAGGGGCTTTATAAGAAAAACAGAGAGTTTTTAGCAAGGCCTATAGTGGCAGTACAAGGAGCAAGAGTTTTAACCTGGAAGAAGGTAAGATTAGATTGGACATAAGGAAGAAATGAGGGTGGCGAGACAACAATTTGCCCAGAGAAGTTATGGGTGTCCCGTCACTGGATATGTTTAAAGTCAGTTGGATAGGACTTTGAGCAACCTGGTTTAGTGGGAGATGTCCCTGCCCACGGCAGGGAGTTGGAACTTGATGATCTTTAAGATCCTTTCCAACCTAACCCGTTCTGTCATTCTTTCATCGTTTCATCACCACTTTTGTCCTGCGTTTAATCTTACAGGCGGCTGCAGACCTCAAGCACAGGAAACAGTCCTTTGGTTCTTGCTCTTGCTCTCTAGCTCTCTGCTTCCTTCTTTTCTGGCCCATAGCTTGGAAGAAATGATGGATATGTTCCCAAGCGGATAAATAGGAAGAACACTAAGCTTTGTTGCTACCCACATGGTGGTTTCATATCTGAAGGCCACGGCAGCTTTCACCATGTTCTAGCTTTGGGCTACTTAAGGTTGATCTCAAACATCTCTGTTGACATTGCCTCATTGTGCAGACACTGTAGTGTAGGCCACTGACAGTCTTGAGGGCTTTGCAGTGCATATTAGAAAATGTACTAGATGTGGGAAGGAGGCAACTTGACTTCTCATATTTGAGAAACGAGATTTATGTTGCTTCCTTTTCTTGTACTTTTAGAACAAGATGAGTGCTAATGTTTTTTCTCTATCACCTCATAAGCATTAAGTAATTCTCTAGAAATGTGATAGAAAAAAATCCAAAATGAACCATAACTGGGGGCAATAAATAATATAATAAGGTTTTTAATCAAGCCATAGTTATTCTGATCCATAGAAGACAGAGCAGAAAGGCAGAGAGATTGACAAGTAATACTTTAACAGTGACACAATCACAAATATTCCTAGAAATATAGGAATGAAAAGCATGTTATAAGTGTGCTGTTAAAAATGCAGAAAGGTCTGCTCATTTCTTGACACCATATGTCTGTTTCTTGTATTAAAGGGTTTGGAAACATTGTTTATGGATATTGCATGACCATGAATGCCAAAAATAATAATCCTATTAAGTTTAGTCCAAATAGCATGTAATGAGATTCAAAATGATATGTTAAATACACATTCTAATAATGAAACTCAAATTGCTTTACAAATAGCATCAGGAGAACATTAGCCTATTTTGATTCTAATAATTACTTGCATCCTGTGTTCCAAATCTATTCAATATGCTTTTCGTAAGAACAAATATTTGTTCTACTAATTGTTCTGCAATTCTCCTGGTTATATTTAAAAGGCTAAAGGGCTACAAAAGACCAGCAGTTGTCTGTTAGCATAAGATCTGATTGTTTTTTTTACTTTAATCATCTTACAGTATTTGAAGAAATTAGGTTCTTTAATACCTCTGTCTTTTGTCCAGATTTCAGTTGTCTGTGTTTTGTATACTATCATTAAACCACTTTTCAAGTGAATCCTTGCCAGACTAAACATAATCTTTCCTTGTAGAACATTCCATCCAAACCACATACAACCACCATAGCCCTTTCTGGATTGTCCTAAGATGTGGATTCTTGATTTTTAGGCTAGGTACTATTCCTGGTTTATATATTAATTCTTATCCAACTATTAAGATATTATCATCATATCATATTATCAGTTAATAGGGAGCTATTGATACATTTTTGACTGCAGAAAAATGTAAACTACCTATAAAGAGACCATATGGTTTAAATGTTTTAAAAAATTGTTTTAAAATAGAGACAGAACAACTATGAATGGGAAAGGAGCTCAGCTTTGGTTTACTTCTGGCTTCACACTGAAGCAGCCAGAGATCTCAGCGGGTATTAGAAATGGACCAGAATTGTATAAATGCTACTTTATCCACCCCTTGAAATATTTATTCAGGTTTCTCTCCTTAAGTTTTCTACAGATGTGAAGTCGATTAGTCTTCAGTCTTACTGCCACAATCTCAAAGACCCAGTGTGTGGCCTCCAACACATGGAAAGATGACCAATGTGCAAGATGCCCAGGGGACTTTTCAGATCTGAAGCCAGAAGTCTGAAAAATAAAGTACCTGGGGAAAGTGTGTCTTCTTTCCACTGACAGTGAGATCAGGTTCAAGGAGAAGGTAAGCATGGGAGTTAGATAACAAGACAGAAGTCAGGCAGACAGAACCTCATTTTCTTCATTTTTTACCACATTGTATTTGTATTTTGTTCTTTTAAAAATTACATTCATTTCATTTAGTACCAGCCAAACTGAGCTTTTCTGAAGACCACTATAAACTTACAACTTTTTAATATATTCAGCTCTTTCTAATTTCCCTGCTTTCCACTTAAAAGAGGAGGGGGGAAACTGTTGGATAGCAAAAATGTCCATAGCAATAAACTTAAAAATATCCTATGTTTGAATGGCAATTTTGTTTTTTTCTTAGCTGAGTTGCGTGTAATTCTTTTCACATATATGGAATAGTCCTGGGTATTGAGTACAGCTGGGATTTCTGAATACAAATACAACCTGACTGCATACCATTGAAACAAAACTCAGTTGCTTGGAGAGTCTATTGGCGAATTCCTTAAGTCTCATTAATCACGTATGTGGTGACACTGGAGGGGGCTCTTTACTTTTTTATTTCTCATTTGTCTCTGATATTCCCTGTTTATTGCAAAATCCCTTCCTTTGCTGGATTTATAATGTGACTATTTTCCAATACAGTTGTATCCTTTCACTCCCAAGTGGAGCCACCCATGTGCAAGAGCTGGGAACCTGGAGCTTTTTGATGAATATCCTTATTCACCACAGAGCAAAGAGACCATGACAGACCTCAGAGATGCTTGATGGTGTGACCCACCAGGGGGATGACAATTACAGATGGAGTTTGCCTATGCTGCTTGCACAATCTGATTCCAGTTCCCCTGCAGTGTCTGTCCCTCTGCTCTTCTTCTCTAAGTAATTTGTGATTTCTCTTCAGAAATATGCATGTTTAATTAGGAAATCCGTTAATTTATCCCCTTTGGAGCACAGATTCTGTCTTCTTGTGTTGGTGCTGAGATCAAAATTTGCAAAGACATTTCGGTACCAAGATGTATTTAAGGGTCAGGGCGATGACTGCTTCATGGGGTCCAGCTGCTCATCCCTTGAACTCATCATCTTTCCCATTTCCAATTTGCTACCACAGAAGCAGACTGATAATTTAAGGCTGAAATTTTATCCTTAAAATGCTCTCATCTGGATTCTTCTCTTCCTTCTTTGTAGCAGTACATCCTGGCCACGTACCTTGAAGTGCAGTCATTCCAGGCAGCTTTTTACTCAGAGTTGACATCCTAGGTAAATGGGATGGATTTGCAGAGGGATTTCACCTTGTGTTTGCAGTGTGGTAATTAACACTACTCCAGAGATGTGCAGTATATGATATTGGTATTGCGCAGTCAGCACAAAGAAACTCCACTTGAATTGATGTGCAGGGGACAAATTTTGAAGTGCACATGAAAAATATCTTAATCACCATTTGGGTCTCTGATATCCATACTTCATTTGTCCAGAGAGGTGAGACCTGACCTTGAAAATGTCATTATCTGTTAGGAGGTACTTAAGCTCATAGCAAATATTCTTTGATTGGAAAAATGTGACCTTTCAGAATAAAATCTGTGTGAGAGTGTAGGTACCAATTCAAAGTTGCAGATACGCAAGAATTTACCCCATCTTGGAGAAACGAAGGACTACAGAGAATTTTTAGTTTTGTTCTAAAACATGCACTGACATACATACAGCGTACGTATTACTCACATAAAATCATCAGCACAAACAAATTCATAATAGGATTCATGGAGTCTGGCACTTTTTCCCTCATTCCAAATAATGCTTAGGTGGTGTTTCTTCTCTTCATTTGATGTAGATAATTCTCTTTTCGGTTTCTTGGTAGGAATTTGACATAAAAAAGAGCAGCACTGCTATGATTCCTACTAATTGTCATGTTAAGTAACTTGACGCTAAGAGCTACCATAGGTGTTAACAAAAAATTGCTTCCAGAACATAAATGTGTGTTGCCAGCAGAATTTAACCTCAAGCTGTAATAGTAACACTGAGACACAAGGAGGTCGAAGTGGAGTTCTGCCAGATTTCCCTGTACAGATTATGCAGGTGTTTCCCTAAAAAGGAAGAGTTTATAATAGATATAGTGGCAACTTCTCCTCTCCAAAAGATAGCACAGGCAAGTAGACTTTTGGCATGAGTTTTGGCCAGGAAATAATTTGTGATCTCCCCAATATTATTTAAAGATTTTTATAGAAAGCATAAGGAAACTTATGCTAAAATATATCATATGTCAAAACCCCTATATTTGATAAATGGAAAATGTTGGTGGCTATTCCCATAATGCTTTTTGAATTAGAAACATGGGGAGGAATCAGGAAAATGGAAGAGAGAAATGCTTCAAAATGAAAACACTTGAAATAGAGACGCTTTTTTTTTTTTTCTTTTTTTTTTTTTAAATCAGCACTACTTGGCAATTTCAAGAAGATTTTGCTAAAATTTAACCTGCTGACTCTGCAGCCTAGGAGGGGAGATTGTTTTCCTTTGCCTCAGGTGCCAGGATCAGTCCAAATAGGTAAAGGCCAGTCCCACCATATCCTTAGTTACAGCACTTTCATTCCCAAGGATGCCAGCTGAAGTCACATAGTGCAGAATCGTATCCTGTAGCGTGGCTTCTCTTATTTGTAATGGTATAAATCCCCTAAAGTCAATGGAGGTCTGAATGTGAAATGGGAGTAAAAGAAAAAGAAGGGCCTTTTGTCCATGAGAGCTGCCAAGTGTTACATGGACTTCTTTCAGCCAGGTGTACTTCCACTGCCATTAATGGTTTTATACCACTGGAACAGTAAGTGACATCTCTAGATCAGAAAGAAGCTAGGCTCTGCTCACCCCTTGGTGGTTCATGTGCAGTGGCCACCAGCCAGCTGGATGTGGACTGGATTGCGATGTTGTGTGAAGACACACATTTACCTCTACAAGAACATGGCTGTCAAGTGCCTGGTCAATCTGTTTAGTGCTGGACTGACTCAGGCTTTCAGAATATCACTGCCGTGATAACTAAAATCTTTTCCTCTCTGTGGCCAAAGAAGATTTTGGATTGTCCTCAACATTTCAGATGTACCCAGGAATACACAGGAAGAAGCATAGTTGGGTAAAGGACAGATGATTTTAGGTAAAAAAATGGAACTAAAATACTGGTAGGTGAGGACTGTGCTGTTCTGGCATAAAAGTCAACAAGGTGGGTGTAGACACATATCTATGTATCTTTAGGTTATGTATTTCATCTTTTGGCCAGGATTTACCCACCAGCAGCCAAGACACTGGTTAACATCTGAGAATACTCACTCCATTGCATGCACAAGGCCCAAGGAAGACTGAACCAAAATGCCTGGTAATACGGTCATGAGATGGGATTAAATGTGTAGGAGTAATTTCTTTGGAAGGAGGAAGAAAAAGGCAAGAGAAGAGAAACAGAATAATATATAGGATGAGGAACCCACCCACCCACCCTTTGCCCAAAGCATGTCATCCCCTCTACCAGGTCAGGGCTTCCCAGAGCCACAGATGGCACTGGGGGTGCAGACAGCCACATTGAGCTTCCTGTCCTGCCCTCTCCACTGGTCCCCCATGCTGGCCTCTGCCCTTGGCTGGTTTCACTCACCTCACAAGTATTACCCCAAATGCACTACAACTTAACCCAAATAAACCTGCCCAGTTCCCTCTCCCATCCCCACGTTTTCGTTTCCCCTCCATGCTGCACAGCCACAAGCCAGCTCAGTCTCTCCTTGAGTTTCACTGAACGGGAGGTGAGTAAGTAGCATTTCGTCAGTTTGCGTGATTTTTCATTTCCTTCCTTTTTCTCTTTTCACAAAAATGAAATCACTCAATATCTCAACTAATAAGTAATGTGTTGAAATTAATTCAAAATGTAAGTCTTGTGAGCAAGTCACAAGTCAAGCTGAACTCTTGTTTTTCCTTTTTCCTTTTCCTTCATTCTCTTTTTTTTTTCTCTTTTCTTTTTAATGGTGAGTCCAAGCAGGGAAGAACTGCCAATGTGCTTATGAAAAATTGACAGACGATCCATCTGCAGAGAAAACAAACAAACCAATAACTAAGTCTCAAATCCAGGAGAAGTACATCACCTTTCACCTGGCATCAAAATGGCTTAGTCTAATCAGATTGAAAAGCAGGAGAGTCTTGCTGGCTAGAAACTAACACACAGAATTTCAGGTGAGGTCAAGTATGAGATTTAAGACCTATGTTGGGTTAGTCTTTCTCCCTTCCTTTCACCTGGAAAGCTGGGAATATATTCCTGGTCTTACCATTGACCCGCTCTGCAGGTGAGGTTAGCACATTGCTGTGGTTCTGTTTCTTCCACTACAAAAATTTGTGATACTCAAACTGCTCTGAAATTTGACCTCCACAGCTGAAATGTTCTGCAACAGGGTAATTGTGGCAGGGTTTAAAAAGAAAGAGAATATTTTTTATTAGTGCCAGAGATACAGTTGAAAAAATTTCAAGCTTCTGAGATCCCCAAACCTCCTGGACTTTGTTATTGGTCCTTGTTTAGAATAGCATGCTTGAACTCATTAAGATCACATACTGGTCATGTTAACTTACTTGATAAAAGCTTATCCACACACCTGCAGAGGAGCACAGAGAGGCAGTGGTGAGGGGGAAGCCCTAACAACAGCCAACTATGACTCCTTGCAGGCCCATCCCAGGAGCCACCACCCATCACAGGCCATCTTTACAAGATCAGAGGACCCCAGAGGCTCAAAGACAGGTGGGAACCTGAATTAAGGACTCAGAGGAAGGGACGCTCCATCCAAGCCCGTCCCTGGGCTGTCCCAGGAAATCCTCAGCCCCAGTGGCCAGGTTTGACACTCAACGCCATGAATCAATGCTGAAGCACCTTTAGAATTGGAAGGGGTGTGGGGTTTACCCTAGGGGTGCAGGACATGTCATGGGATGCATTTCAGGAGTGCCTTGGACTTATGATGTGATTTTTAGGTAGGGAAAGGGAGGACTTTAGGTGATCTGGGGAGGAACAAGCATGGGCAAACAGAGGGATAAAGCATTAAAAGGGGCTGGTTACATGTAAGTAGTTTGCTAGTCAGTATGCTTATCTGGCCATTCCTGCCACCTGATTAGTGTATTCTGTCCTATCTTCTCACTAAACTTAATTTCTAAATCTTTTCCTGGGTGAGGGACTCCCCCTTTGGTGTGGATTTCTGTGTTTGGGGGGTCCAAGGTCCAGCACCTGGAGTCAGTCTGCTGGTCAGATGGTCTATGAGTCCATAGAGACTTAACTTCAGAGAGTGTGGGTTTGATGGCACAGATCAGGCTGGACTAGCTGTTGAGTAGGTGAAATGGCCAGAGAGCAGGGGTGATGTAGGTCTCTAAGAATGAGATCATGGGCAAGTTGGCTACTGGTGGGGCCAGAGGAGTCCTGACCAGCTGCTGGAGAGCTGTAGAGGCACAAGTGCATGTGTGTGTTTATGCTTAAGTGTGTGTTCGTGAAATAGTCTGTACCAGCAGTTGGAGTGGGGCTGCTGCCTCAGGAACTTGTATGTCCTGGTGCCAGCAACTGGGGAGACTGGGGGTCTGAGCCCAGCTGATGGAGAGATATGCACTGCAAATTTGTATATATGCATTATATACGTTCCACCAACTGACCTTCATCCTGGTCAGCTAGAGGGGGAACTGTTTGCATTTGTGTACGTTTTGAGCGTGACTCTGTGTGTTTGTGTATGTGTGCCCACTGGGAATACGTGCTCAGCCCCACCGCAGGTTGGACCCGGGGCATGGAGCCGCTGCAATCTTGCCTCTCTTGGGCTTCCAGACTCGTCCCTCCCTAACAACCCGCAGAGATCATGATGACAGAGCCAGACGACTCAAAGTTGCCAAATTCAGCTGCTGAGGGATTGAGTAAAACAACTATTTAGCACTTTGCACTGACGACAACTCAAGCCTGGAGAGGCAAAGCCATAGGGTGGTGTTTATTTGAGAGCAGGGTAAAACAGGCAAGGCAGGCAGCTGAGTGACCCAAGTCAGTGTGGACATTGCCCTGACCAAAGTTGAACTCCACTCTGTGTCCACCCACCCATGCGCTCAGCCGTGGGCAGGCACGGCAGACACAACAGACACAAAATCCACTCAAGTTGGGTTAATTTTGTCAAAAAAAGCAGGCCGTGGTTCAAAACCCACTCTAATTGCTCAGGAGGCTCCCATATATTTGCGTGATATAAGATGATGAACACAGAAATGGTCTGCTTTGGGAAATGGCATTATTGCAAGAACGTACCCTGGAGTGAACCAGCCTGGAAAAAATAGCCTCACAGCAGTGATGTTCGAGTGGGATCTTCCTCTTCACATCCCCAGCTATTCCCTCCCCCCAGCCCCCCCCATACATGTACTGTAAAAGACAATTGGACTCAGTGTTGAAAGCTCAGAAATATTGTGAGAAACATTATTCTTGGAACAGCATATGTATGTGCTGAGGGATGAAAGGCAGCGTGTGCCAGTGTGGGGTGGTTAAGGGGGCTTCAACCACAGTTAGATTAAGGCCAGATTTAGGCTCAACCCAGGAACTTGGATGGGTATTTGTTTCCTGTTTTCCAAAGCTAAAAGCTGAAATGGACAACCGAATGAAAAGAGGGACAGAAGCACGTTTACAATATTAAGCTATGTGGGGTATGCATGAAGCAAGTTAAAAATGGTGAGGCTTTATGAGGAAAAAATATACAGTGAATCATTTCCAATGTTTGTTGTAAAACCAATCACAGTTTAACAGCATTTAAAGGGTTGTACTGCAGGATCTGCAGAGCAAAGACAGGCCTGGAGCTCTTGTCTACAACCAGGTTTCCTCCCATCTGCAAAGGGAGAGTAACTATCCATCTTTAGCAAAGTCAAGGCATAAAGTCTGCTGATTCTTCACTATAAGCTTTCCACATCACCTGGCATCTGCCCATTTCACTGAAAAACTGCTTTAGGAGTATGTTAACAAGGAGTTTTAAAGATCTTGCTTATAAAACCAACATATCTCTCCTCTATATAAACTCTGAGAAAGGGAGTAACTAGTAAATAGAGTTGTAAATCTTTCTTAACATTTTTGAATTAAAATTTTAGTTTTACTAATGTAGCAACTTCTCCAGTTTACCTCTTCAAAATATTACAGAAGTACTACAAAAAGTAAGATGATTTTTCTTTATTAAAAAAGATCTGTTGAATTTTTTCAGGTATTTGGTTTACCTTTTTAAAAAGAAAATTAAGATTATGAGTAATACTCTGAAAACTTCCTTGTTTTTAATTTTTCAATGGAAAATGTTTTTCATGCAAAAATGTTGGCCAACTATAATAATGAAATTTTTCAAAAGTACCTTTTTTAAAAAAAGCAATGCCACTGGAGATGGTAAAAGAGTCCCTACTACTCCAGGCTGTTCCTTGGTTTGCAGTGAAAGTGAGGCGCAAGAAAGTGAACTATTAAAATTCAGCTGATATTCTAGAACAACTCCTGTGTCTAATCCCCAAGAGCTATAGAAAAGGAGAGCTTTGTTCCTGCTAAGAGACATTTAGCTTGAATTGCATCAAGCTAGGTAACTTCAGGAATTAAAAAATAAATCTCTCGGGCTCCTCTGAAATGTTTCTTTCCCTCCAATTTCCTCCACAAAAGACAGGACAATATAGAGTGGAGTAGAGAATTTTAGCCACGCACGAGTTCAGTGAAAAGATACTTTTTAGCTATAAGAACCAGCTTGTTGCCAATTTCCGTCAAAATAATTCCCCAGGTTAAATCCTGGTCCTATTGAAGTCATTGTCCAAATGCTCATTGGCTGCAAGGGGAGATCAGGATTTGTCCCGTTCAATTCATTAGTGATGGTATGAACCCCAAGTAGTATTACGCTTCCTTTAAAGAAAGAGAAGCTCCTACTTACTGTTTATATACTAACGTTATTTCTCACACGTTTATTGTGTTACTCTCCTTAATTTGGTGCCATGCTGGGTCCCTGTGGGATGCCACTCAAACATTATGTCAATGATCTCAAAATTGAACTCCAGTGCTTTATTTTACAAATGGCTTCTAGCAGATGTGTGGCACACTTTATTAACTTAAGTACCCATTAGTTGAAAATTTCATTAGTTTGGGGGAAAGGGATCAGTTTCGTCAATAGATCTGGTATGGGTGGACCCTTTGTGTCAACCTGACCCATATCAAAATGGATTATTGTTGTAAGTGAGACAAGTGACCTAATGTTCTGCCTATTATGCACACATGATCTATAACCTTTTAAAATACTAGTGTGGGAAAGGAGCACACTTCACTGCATCCCCAAACCGTGGATTCTTAACAGGTGGCAGTCCCTCTCTTAGCAACGTTTGCCATGGGCTGTCTGCGCCAGCGTATGAATTATCAGGGGGTACAGTTTCCAACCAGGTAACCAGGGGAAAGCCGGGATGGAGAATGAAACCAGAATAATGAACGGCCGAGCAGACACTTTAATGAGCGCAGAAGGCAGCCGGTGGAGCTGGGTCTGTAGTGCCATCGTCTGACTGACCGGCGCATTTCGGCCAAGGCGTTTTCGCGTGCTGCCTGGATCTCCTGGGCTAATAAAGCCGCAGAGGTAAAGCTGGATGTGGTTACAGCACTAACATATGGTACATTTTACTCCACAGTTGTAATGTTTTGATGCTGTTTGCTCCTTGAATGATGGCCGCAGTAGTTTCCAATGCATTCGCTTGACCTTGTTTTGGAAACCATGTTAGGGCCAACTTGAAGGCCCCTTGCAAAAGTATTTGGTGGGACCACCCACTAAAAGGTGCACTATATAACCCTTTGGCTGTTTTGTGCAGCAGCTCTCACACCTGCCCTAAACTCCTTGACCTTCTGAAGAGGGAAAAGTAAATCTGTCTGGAAGTGATGAATCATCTTACACAAGAAAGGACAGTCCTTACTATTAAGTTATTACTTCATGTTTCTCCTCACCTTGTATTCCACACTAGAACACTGGAATATAAGCAATAATATTACAGTAGCATAGCAACTTGTTTCTGGAGAGCAACCACTAACCATGATGCATCCTGCAGCCTACTGAGGGCTCTGCCAATACACAGGCAAAAGTTCTCTGTTCATTGCTTGCTACATAATAAGTGGAGATGTACACATGAAAGTGGAGTAGTAGAAAATGTTGTTGAAACAGAGGGAAAAAGACAGCCCTCCAGACACTGCAGAATTGCTTCCATGCTGCAGGGCACTGGTGCCCAAGCATCTTGTTCTGGCGGCAGGGTGACTCCTCTGGAGGTACCTGGAGATGATTTGTTTCCATTCCATCACGCAGCGAGCAAATGTGGGCATGCATGCAGTAAAGCTGATCTGAGTTTGTGCCCTTAACCCAACCTACGGGGGATGTATCATCCTTTGTGCATATGAACTATAAAGCACATGCACCTTCCTGCAGTATAAGCCCCTGGTAGTGTCTGAGAAATCCCTGAGAGCAGGATGCTGCTGCAGGAAAGATCATACAGGTCACCTGTCCTGAGCTCTACAGGCTGTGGGGTGGGAAGCAGGGTTAGGCAGGATGAACTGCTCTATCTGGGGCAGCCCATTTCAACTGCCATCCTCGGGGGACTTCTCAGCCCTTTCCTTGTCATATATTTGACACCAGTGCCTTGGTGACGTGATACGAGGTGTGAGATAGCCAGGAAGATACCAGCTGGGATAAACTGATCCTGCCAGAGCTGTTGACCTGACTGACAGCCAATTCCTCACAGCTGTGTCTGGGCAGCCCACAGATGGAACGGGCCAGATGGGACTGACATGGAAAAAAGGCTCGTTTTCAATACTGTGAGTTTGGGAAGCAAAGGGAGAATTGGTTGTGCTTAGTGTTTGTGGAGAGAGAAGCAGTTGTGGAGGAACCTATTCCTCTTCAGTAACAGAGATATGGTTTCCTGGAATAACACACTCCTATCTGCTGTTAATTAAAAGCAACAGCAAAGCACAGAATCAGGAGACTCCAAAATTGAGCAAATCAAGATGAGCAAACTACACTTCCCAGTTTAGTGAAGGTTTCCTTTCACCTCCTGCCGGTTTTGATTGAGTCTCAAAGAGGTAAGTTTGCGTTTTTGTCAAAGTCAACTGAGCAGAGATTGTGTGGGTTCCTTCAGGAGCACTGATTCCTCTAAAAGATACAGAAAAAAATGGCTCAGGAAATAAAAAGGATATGTAGTATGTGCCTGGGCCCACAGACTCCCTATTGGATTTCTATACTTCTAAGTTGTTGTGGTACTCAGTTCACTTTTAGTTGGTCTTGCCTGTTTCCCTTCTCTAAAAATTAAGGTCTATTTGCTTCCTGCAGAAAGTGTGTTCAGATGGGTTGAAGAAAACTGTGAGAGAATAAAGTATGTCGATTCTTCTTATACAGTGTCACATCATCGTAAATTGTCTTGTGAAGCAAAACCGTGCTAATGTTATTACACTTAATCTTCTGTCTAGTGCTAAACAAACAACTTATGGAAATTTAATTCCAGTCATTGCTTCTGCCGACAAGCTGAGGACCTCCCTCTTTCAAGTCAGTAGGGAAACATGCACTCCAGTTTCTTCTGCAGCTCAGGTTCATTGCAGTAATTTCAGTATATTTTGCTGGAAAGTGCTTTCTCACAGCCAGGTCTCCCATGATACCAATATGGAGTGTACACTATATTCTTTCCCTGTTTCCTCCAGAGTCTAATATATCCTTTGCAGCACTTTCAGATTGAAATGAAGTGTATGACCTAAAGTCTATAGAATAACATGAATCACTGGACAATAATTTATAGGGTCACCTCATAGTTACTATTGAGTATAACATGACCCTGTTTATTGGAACATATACAAGAGAAAGGTTATTTTTGAAATTTTTCCTGTTTATTCAAGGCAGCATTGCTGCAAATCTGAATGGATTTATCGACACCACATTAAAAATAATCATTGTTAAAACCACTGGGAAAAAAAATTTAAAAAGAGTAGACTCTTCCTGCTCCTGAAACTTTCTTGCATGGACTTGGGAAGCGATCTGTGGCTCATGGCTTTTCTGCAATAGGCGATTTTGTTCTTATATAAAGAACTGAGATCTGCTTAGGGATCTGTAGTAAGAATGAACTAACTAAATGATAACAAAGCATGTTGCATGTTAGTGTTCCAAAAAAACATGTTGTATTTGGAAAGAAAGCAGGTTAAACCAAAGAAGAAGCCAAGATCTTAAAGGGGGAAAGTTATGTTTTGGGTTTGTTTTGCAGATTCTCAGGTTTCTGCCTTTACTGCCCCTAAGTTATAACCCCCTGTGCTCTTCTCCATGGGAAAGGTAGAAGCAGTGAGGAGCAGAGCAGGCAGTGCTCAAACTAGTGGTGGTTTTGGTAGTAAACACAAAAGGGCAAAACACTTTTGTGACATTTGGATTATCTGGAAAACTTTGAGGGCCTGAGGATGAATTTTCTTTTTCCATCATCATATGAGATTTTCAGGGCCACCAAGAGGCCCCTTGAGTCCTGAAAAGGCATACCCTCCCTTGGTACTTCTGGTATTGAGAAGGGGGAGGGAGAAATTTTGATAATCGCAATGATATCTGTGCTCAGGACCCTCCCCGTCCTGCAAGCCAAACCCTCCCTGCTCTCCAGGCTGAGGCAGAGAGCATGAGAAACATGCTGGGGATGGAGAGGATGTGGAGACCCATTGCCTTTTTTTGCTTGGACAACAGTTGCAGTTATAGGAGGGATTGTGGTGATTATATATATATATGACCTTGTGTGCTTTTAAAGAGCTATGGTGGGAGGCTAAAATGTGTGACAGTGTCTGAGTAGGTCTGCCCATAGGCAGCCTGCTTGGGCATACATTTTCAGAGGTTTCTAAGAATGGTTTTGCATTTCGGGTGGTTGAAGAAAAGATGTTATTTTTCCAGAAGAGCTGTTGTACAAGAAATCTACCTTTGGCATATGTTTGTGGGACCAGAATCAGAGAACTTACTGAATTCTACCAAGATCTGATGGGTTAAAAGCACCAAGACACTTCACGCCACAGCAGTGACCGTAGAGGCCTGACAACCAGAGAAAGTCAAAGCCTGTGCAAACAATATAGTAAATGCTGGGCTCCAGAAGCCCAATTTGTTGCTCTTCTGGTATTCAGGATCCCTTAACGCCGTTGTACATTCCAGATGTGCATTCCAGACTGCTCCAGTTCTGAAAGCACGTTTGGCTTGACCAAACATGGGAGTTTTTATTCCAAGTAGAGATGTATTCATTTGCAGTCATCAAAAAAATGTATATTTATGGAGGAAAACTTGGGCGCAGCATGCCAACACACCGATTATGAATGTATAGAGTAAAGAGGTGCTGTCAAGCTGCATATGTTTTAAATATCTAAATTCAGAGACCAAAATACGTAGGGACAGCAGATGGATTAGTGACACATTCAAAAAACTGTAGGTACACGTATTCTGGTAAATTAAACAGTCTCAAGGCACGAGCACAGGCACTGGAATTTACTCATCCACGCTCTTCAGTTGTTAGAGCAGTCCTTGGTGTGGTTTTGGCCCAGATCAACCGATAATCTCCCAAACAATTCCTAGGTATGGCTTGTGAGTTAGTACAGGCCAGGGACCATTGCCAGTAGTCAACATGCAGGGCGGCTGTCCTGTTCTAGAGGTTAAGAGAGTTTAATATTATGGATGTGATCAGATTGTTCCAGATGGCTTGATGGCCCTGACACTGTTTAGTTTACTAATATAGATGTAACCTTTAGGTTTTTATACTCATCCACTTGGACCTGTGACTCACATATGCCAAACATGCAGCTGTGGTGATTTAAAATGTTATTGCACCTGAGCTCTTTGTTACTGGCTCTTGCAGGAGGTTGCTGACCCTGCTGTAGAGCTGCCAAAAGTAATGTACTTCAAGTGGTTTAGACCAGTGAAGGTCAAGCCACGATGTGAGGTCTGTGCATGTACTAAATACTGGGAAAAGTCCAGTTTAAGAAAATTCTTCCTCCTCCCATTGCATCCATGTATTTATAAGGTGTTAGCTAAGGCCAGAGCTCTCACTGGAGCCATTGCTGTCTCATTCTTTAGCACAGGATGCCCTTAATCATGAGTGACCTTTTGGATAATACCCCTTTCTGAAAGCTACTATTTGGCTTCCATGGGCTGCACTGCTTTTCCTGAATCTGTGCTTTTCTGTCTGGTATTGCACAAGAGTTTTGCACCCTAAAATCTGTACAGCAATGATATTAACTTTAAACAGGTTAATGTCTGTTCAATTGTGCCAGGCAAATTTATTGTGAATAGAGTTTCCAGCCAGTAGGACTCTTGTGGGGTTCAGAGGTGATAGGTGGTGCAGAGCTCCCTTTGTCCATGGGTGTAAGGAACCTCCAGCTGCAGCAGATTCCCAAACTCTGGTGTGCATGTTGTAGTTGGTGTACATTTTGCACTGTTACAGACACTCCTAGAAAGATGTGCATGAATGATCTTCTTTGTGTGCTTTTTTTCCCAGGGGGCACTATCCCCAAAAAACTATGCTTCACAACCTGGTCTTAGAAGACAAGCTTGGAGATAAAAATTAATTGAGCATAGGCTGCTTTTCTTGCTCAGGTCTCCTTGTTTTCTTGCAGTGCATCTTGGGTTGGAGAAACACAGAGCAGTAAATGTAATTTAAAAGGCATCCTCAACATTTCTGACATCCTTAGCATCATAGCACATGCCATTCTTGTCCTCCAAAATATGTGGGGAAAGTGTGGTCATCTCACACAGTGCAAAAGGACAGCTGCTGGCTAATGGTTCCACTAATCACAAGTGCATTCTAATAACAAACAAATTCTACTACTTCTTGTTTTAAGCCAAGTTTATGTGTTTATTTTAAGAACAAAGGCCCAATTGCATAAAGTATCAGTGTTGCTCTAGCCAAAAAAATTGTAGACATCCCACCCTTCCCTTCCCCAAAAGAAAAAAGAAGCCTTATCTGGTTGACTGCAAGAGCAACATTCTTAGGTTAATCTCAAAAAGGCATCTAATGAGTAAGAAGAATGCATTACGTCTAAACAAAAGATCACATTTATTGGCCCATCTTTTTCCCAAAAACAGATTCTACATGTGTTGAAGATAAACAACAGCAGCACAGCAGGGAGTCTATGACCATAAAATGTCATCAAAAGTAATTTTCTGTGACTTCCCGTGTGAGTGGGAAACGTGAACTTCCTCCACTTACATTATACTAAATAGTTTTGGGAGCACCAAAAGAGCTGAAATCAAGCTTAAGACATGTTTGTGTTGCTTGGTTGATCGTGAGTTTCACTGGAAGATTTTCCTGTGGCCGGGACATTCATGAATAAGTTTGCCTTTGAGGAATCTCTGACGTCTCCAGGTACCTCTGGAGATCTTCTGATCCAACACCCTACACAAAGTAGAGCTAACTCTGAAGTTATACTGAACTTTGAAGTCAGAAGAGTTTCTTGGGACTGTGCCCATCTGACTTCTGAACATCTTCAGAGAAGAGATTCCACAGCCTTTCTGGGACCCTGTGCTGGTGTTTGAGCACTCACAGGGTGACCTTTTTTGTTCTTCATAGGACTTCTTTCTATTGGTTTTTGTCTTTTCACTCTGAGAAGAGCTTGACTCTATATTCTCTATAACCATGCAACAGGTCATGGAGGACAGTAATAATGTCTCTTCTTAGTCTTTTCCTCTGAAGACTCAACAAATCCGTCTCCTCTTGTTCACATACCGTGTGCTCTACTCCGCTGATCAGGTTGCTGGCGACCGCTGGACTCACTCTGGTATGTCCATGGCTCTCTTTCACTGTGGATCCCCAAACCAAACACAGTAATCCAGATGTGGTCTCACAAATGCCAAATAGAGGAGGATCTCTTCCCTGACTTGCTAGCTACAACTGCTCAGTGTGCCATTCACCTTCTCAGGCAAAAGAACATACTGCTGACTCCTGTTCAACTTCTTGTCCACAATGAAAATACAGATAGGTAGATATAACATGTAAATGTGTATATTATACATTGCATGTTACATATTATATCTATATATATATCCTAAACTTTATCCTCCCCAACGGAAAAAAATTGTGCTTAAAAAAGTTCTGTTGCAACCTTATCCACAGCGGAACAAATGGACTATCTGCTAACTACATTACAGGGGATATCAGTAATCACTGAGGGAGTACTCGACTTCAGAAACAGAGACTGGCTGCACACCAGATACAGAGCAGAAGTAGAGACCGGGTGAAGAAGCAGCTGAGCTTAGCATCAGACTTTCCAGTATGTGCTGACTTTTCGGTATCAGGCTATGCCTTTCTACTTTAAAGCCTTTCTTTGCAGGCTATGCTTTTCTACTTTAAAAGCATTTTATTTTTTTTGGTTGCAATTATTTGGTTTTTTAATGGAAAAAAAAGTAATGTAATTTTATTAAATAAATCATCTTCTCCCTGTAATATCGACTAGTTTGCATGCCTTGCTAAACATTAAACCAGATGAAATGGGGCTTGGTTACATACGGTTAAGTGGCATGCTTTTTGTGAAAGGTAAATGAGATAACTATTTGTTATTTTTAAACAAATGTTCACCCATAAAAAGAAACATCTCTATTAGACAGAGAAGTGACTTCACAAAGGTGCATTATGTGGCAGCCAAAAACTGAAACGGGTGGCAGATTGTTTCCAAAGTTAAAAGTTTATGGTGAAACCACGATATAAATTAACTGCTAGCAGCCGTTGAGTCCATTCCTCGGATCATTTATCTGTATGAGAGTGTTATATGTTTGATGCCTGGTATGTATGATGGTTTTGGGGTGGATTAGAGTGTTTCTGAGTGATTTAGCACATGAAATCAACTCCAAGTTTCTAAAACAATAAACATGGTGATGGGAGAGAGAAGTCAATACATGTATCTTGATTTCTTGTTGCCACTACAGTGTGTCTTTCTACATTGTGGTCTTCAGCACCATTAAAGTTATTAGACTATCTCCAGATTATGAATTAGTTCTATTCTGAGAACTCCATTGAAAAGTGGAGAAGTATAATTCCCATTTTACTGCTTGGAAACTAATATATGAGAAAATAAGGTGACAAAATCATGCAGCGGATCCAAAGCCGGATCCAAACCCCAATTCAGAACATGAGTGATTAAAACTAGATCCTGTCTCTGTAATAGGTAATATGTTGTTAGAGTAATCAGACATGGGGTATGTATTAAGAAGATTTGTAAAAAGCAGAAAGACATTCATTGGAAATCTTAAGAGGAAAGACATGGAAGTCTAGATGACACACACAAACACATGGCCATAAAGAAGTCACCAGGTTGTTACTGGGCTAGAAAAATATCAACAAACTTTTTAAAAACAGAAATGTGTGTCTAAAAGGACTGGCCAGTTCTTCCTCCAAAAGATTCAAACTGAAATTTCGCAATGTTGAATAAGATCAACCATATCACTTCACAAAATTGTACATCAAATTTGTCAGTGTGTTTCAGCTAGAAGGAGAATAAAGTTGCATCAAAATGCCTTACTACAACATTTAAAAAACATATCCTTCTGATTTTGTGTTTAAACAAAAACTGAAGCTGTAGATGATGAGTTTGGTGGAACACTATTGGTGAAGCTTCCGAATTAATGGGACGGGAGTGGGAAGAGTTACGTCAGCTAACTGCTGACAGGCATGTTGGGAAGACTTGGCTGGCTCAATGTGCTGAAATGAAGGGGATGACCTAAGGATTAAGGATTAGCTTTAGGCTTTTAACTCGACAATAATGTACATTGTATGTGTGCGTGCGTTTGCATGGATGTGTGCACATACAGACAGATGTGTCTGAGAGAGAGACGAGGTGGGGTTTGTAGTGCTGTAATGCATTTGATTTCATAGCTTTGCGTATATGGGCTATGTGTGAGGGATGTGTGTTCCTTCAAATTTGGCTGGTTTTCTGTTCTGCAGCTTAGAAATGAAATGTTTTTGCATAACTTTCCGTATTGTTTGTAAGTAGTTGTAAGCCAGTCATTACCATAGAGAAAAACAAAGGCTTATTAAGGAAACAAACATAATTACAACTGAGAAAGAGCATTATGGAGAGACAAACAGCCTGCTAACAATGTGAAATATCTGTCTGAAGTGTCACACAGCACATAGGTAGTAGATGTTTGTGAGACCTTTTTTTATTAATGTCTCTGAGAACATTCAAAGGTAGAAATCTCAAAATAATTTAAATTCACACCTACGATCAACTTTAGAGATGGTGCAGCATAATGTCATGCAGACTCAATGGAAGTGTGATGTGTGAGGGAGTGGGTATTTACCTGGGAAATGGGGATTTTCTGGCTAAATGCAGAAGCTTGATTTGATTGCCTTAGCATAGGGGTCCAATAGCATCTTGTTCCTGGCTTTGGATCTTAGCTGTCTCTCAGGTTAGCCACTGATTTAAAATTTAAGAATATTAAGGGCTTTAGTAGGTAAATAAATGGCATTGCAGAGCCATTAGTGGTTTACATGCGGGGATGTCTAAGAGACTGGTGACAAAAGAGTACATTAATGGAGTGTTTTCTGGGAGTTCTAGAACAAAAACTTTCCATGAAACCTATCAATAATTATTAGTGCTTTCAGAGCAGTGGTAGAGTTGAATGCAAAGGCATCCATAAAACTCTTTCTTCAGAAAACAGTTATGAATAAAAGCACTATCAAGCTTTTTAGAAATAAGGTCCTGTAATTATAGTAAATACTGGAGAAGTTACTACTGCAAAATAATGAGTAGGTGTATGTCCACTTCTTTCCTCTACTTGGCAACAATATTGGAATACATCTTAACTGTGGCAGAGGTAGTGCTGGCAGGGAAAATGTGTGGGGAAAGAAAAGTATGTCATGAGGTTAACTATTTGCTTTCCATCCTTAGCCAAAGCTGTACACAAACCAGAGCAGAATGTTACCTCTGTAAGGATAACCAGGTTGCCCAGAAACCGAGGAGTCCCCAGCCTCTTTCAGTATAACTTCCGTAGGGTAATTATACAAGTGGCAGGCAGCACTCAGAGTTGCATGTGTGTTACTTTTCCCAATCTTCTTGATTAAGAGCAACTTTACTCACTCTAATGGCTTCCTCTAAGTATCTAACTATGCCAATTGTAGGGTAGTTATAGCGACCATTTTTATTCTATATGTTCTCTTTGCTGTCCATCTGGTTCACCCCTTGCTTCAGATTAAGTATCAGGTCCCCCAGATATCTATACTGCATATGGCTTTTGGCTCTAGTCAGAAACAACCAAAAATTCCCTCTTTAAAGAAAATTGGACAGTGAATAGAGAGTTGTTCCAAGTTCTGTTTCCTACAGGCTATATAATGTTTGAGCTAGTTCATATCACTTGTTCAGAGACCAGAACTTGCTTCTTGCGTCCCAAAGGCAGTATAGATTTATCCATAAATTCAATATTGTTTCTAGCATATCCTCTTGAAATAATTTGCTGGAAAATCAAAATGTGGTTATAACTCATGGTGGGTCTCTGCTTACAGCAAACACCTGGCAAATTCTTCACAACAGAAGTGTGGTGTAAGCATCTCACATGACCTCTGTTTAGTTAAGTTGGTGGTGGTATTGGTGCTCAGTGTGCTTGATCCTCTCGCTCTGCCAGTGCCCAGACTAGCAGATGACCCTTCTCCAGCCATTCTGAGAAGATCTAATGTTGCTGTTCATTCTCCTAACAGCTACCAAAATCACACTGACAGAATATAAATGGTGAGAATCGTAGCGTGCTTTTGTGGTCAGTTCCTGCGTGCTGGGAAAGCATCCGTGGTTTGGTAAGACAGAGGGGTACTTCTGTCTAAATTGACATGAATAACACAGAAGAGGAATGATATGGACTGGATGAGAATATTTCAATTGCTGTAATGCTTCAGGGGAATTTAGGATGCCTGCAAAGTGAGTGTGGACCAGATAAAGACTAAAAGATGTGGTTATGGGGAATGATAGCATTAGTCATTAAAAATTTCTCCTACATTATTAACTATATTACCCACTTGATTTTGCAAGATTATACTCATGTAGGTACATAGCAATTATTATAGGACTGACTGGTTGTGAACACAATTACGTATCCAAGGGCATGGCAAGATCACGGAAAAAAAACTTTAAGGAAAGTAAAGGCAAGGGCAAGTCTTGAGCCATCCCAACTGCAGAGACATTCTCATCAGTAAAAGAGAGAAGTGTATGCTTAGGGACATGGTTTAGTGGTGGTTTTGGCAGTGTTAGGTTGATGTTTGAACTTGATGATCTTAAAGGCCCTTTACAACCTAGATGATTCTATGATTCTAAGAGTAGGTGAAAGAAGAGTTTAAAACAGGTTTGAAATCCTCTCCACCCACAAATTCTGGTAGGCTTTGGAGCCCAGAAATATTAAAGAGAAATTAAGGAAGATTTCTGCAGAAGATGATCCAGGTTGATGCAAATGATTATCACAGGCATTGAGGGTCGAAGTAAATTATATGTTATACCAAAGAATGATATCAGACAGATAGCATACCCTGGGAACAGTGCATTTTGCTAGGGGTTTTGTGTGTTTTATGTATGGTTAAGGATGAAGCTGCTTCCCGGAGAGAAGACAGCTGAAATAGAAACATGGTGGAAGAGCTGTTGTAATATCTTACTGTCAGTCTAAAGACAGAAGTTCAAGCTTCCTAGCAAACTGGCCCTGACACGTGCTTCCCCTTAGTTCAGTCATGACTGGTTATCAGGTTGCTTGAACAGGAGGTAAAAGACAGATGGATGTGATCTCGTTTGCCTTAACCACAGTATTTAAATTTCCTGCTATTGAAATACTACTTCAATAGCATTCAATAGCATCCCCTAACTGGACTATTGAATGGTGGATATAAAGGTTTCATGAGAAATACACTGGTTATGTACGTGTGGTGTTTGATGCTGCCAGAACAGGGTAGGATAGAAAGTATTCAAATTGCTGTTGCATCTGAGTTTGGTGTTGAAACCTATGCCTCATGGTGACAATCAGAATGATAATGCATTTACATACAAGCATACTATAAAACTCTGTATAGTCATAGAATGCTTAGTGTTGGAAGGGACCTTGAAGATCATCTAATTCCAACTCCCCTGCCCTGGGCAGGGACACCTTGCACTAGACCAGGTTGCTCAAAACCCCATCCAACCTGGCCTTGAACCCTTTCAGGGCTAGGAATGATGTATCAGAACAATGATGAAGCCAACTGATCATAAACCATTTACCAAAGGGTAACTATGGTGTTAAGTATGGTAACCTAAAGCTGTGTCAGATTAGTCACAGAGAATCACAGAGTAACTAGGGTTGGAAGGCACCTTTGGATGTTGGTCTTCACTGTAATCTCCTGCTCAAAGCAGGGCCAACCTTCAACTCAGACTGTGTTGCTCAAGACTTTGCCCAGTTGGGCCTTGCAAACCTCCAACATACGCTTTTGTTCTGTGAGGTCCCAGTCTCCCTTAATGCCTTGGATGGATAATGAATTGAGGGAAAGGGTGATGAGAGGTATATGGATATTTCCATGTTTAAGGTATGGGACCAGAACCCAGGGTTCTTGGCCCTGGCAGACTTTCTCTGTGATACTAGGTAAAACTGGGTAAAAATACAGGAAGAGGCTCTGGTTAGTGTTGCACAGGCAACCTTCATTCTGGCCTGTCTTGAATTTGTTAGTGATTAATTTTCCTGTCTGCATGGTTTTTCAAAGATATTTTTGTGTAAATTTTTTATAGATAATAATATAGCCTTTGTCCTACAGGATCCCAAAGTGCTTCTCAAGTTATACACCTAACTGGCCAAAGCCTACTCCTGCTGAGGCCAACAGACTTTTTGCCATCGATTTCATTTAGGCCAGGATTTGGCTGTGCAGAAACGGAATACAAGCAATTCTGTATGTCCGTATGGCCTTTAATAAATTCTGGTTTCCCACTTGAGCAATAAATCTGCCAGCAGAAGAGTAGTACGAAATTTGGTGTCACTTACTGAACAACTAAATGCTTCAATATAAACTTTGTAAGGTATCAGTAGGCCATAATGACAGTTGCTCTAAAAGTATCAATAGCGTAACTTAGGGCCAGAGGGGGATGATGCACAGTATGGTGTGTGTGGAGGTGGACGCGTGTTTGGAATCTCTGTATACACAGCAAATTATACGTGTATTTTTAAGTCACATAATAAAAGATCAGCCCTAGTTAGTTGCATAATCTAAAATTCTGGAACATTTTTGCTGTCCTACGTCTGCAAAACTTTTTCATTTAGGAACACACACGTTTCCTGTCAATGTTATTTCTACAATCACTTAGTTAGAGCAGGGCATATTGTTCTCTGATTTTCTTGTTAAAATGTTTCACTTAATTAAACTTTTACAACCAGTTCTGCTCTATGTCTGATACTTGCTTTAAATTATAAAGAAAAGCCCCTCTGGCATTTATGAGAATTCAGATGATGAAGACTATAGGAAAGAAAAAAAAAAAGCAGCAGTGTCACTGAGCCCCAGATAGTTGCCGATTCCCAGTTATCTGCCACACAATTCAATTTAATGAAATACAGTATTTCTTATTGTATAAACTAGATTGAAAAAGAGGCCAAAATAGAACTAATAATATTTCAAATTATTACATTGTAAACGTTTCATAAGTGGAGTGAATTTGAATAATTTGAATAATTGTGGTTTTGTCCACATTTCCGTAACGTATTACATGGAAAATAAGGTTAAAATTTGCTTGAACCTGAAAGAAAAAGAAACCAACAAACAAACAACAGGAAAAGCCAGGGAAATTGAAGTTACACCTGGTTGTAACTGCTTGTGGGACGTGCCCATCCACACACGCAAACATACACATCCGTGCCTGTGCCAAAACATCGCCAGAGTTTCAAAGGGGTGCTTGAGAAGACCTCTCCGGTGGGGGGATTTAACAACAGCTAAGTTCCAGCAAGATCTCGTTTTTTGAGAGCAATGTTCTGCTTCCAGGCCCTCCCCAAACCTACTGTGGGATGACGGCAAGATGGCTGTCACATCGATTACAGGGTCGAGAGCTTTAATTCAATTGGCGGCAACGCTGCTATGAGACTTGGAAATCTCCTCTAACCTCTAACCACAGTTTAGTGTGCAAACTATTGTGTTTGCTCTTGGGAAGCTTCACTCTTGCCAAAGAGAGCCAGTATTTATGCTATTTGGCATATTTACTATTCAGTTAACCCATTCCTTTTAAGTAAATGCTTTTTTCGAATTTATAACCCTCCCAAGAACTATGGGTGATAGACAGAAATAAATAGCCATGAGGGAGAAAACAAAACAAAACAAAACTTTAAATCTCTCTCTCCTCCCATAACTTTTATAATTTCTTCTATTGTTCTCTGTTTCACAGGGCTATTTGTCATGATGAAGGGAAGCAAGAATCAGACAGTGTCTGAGAAATCTGGTTGTGCTTAAACATTTGTGAAATTCAGGGAAATGAGTTGTGCAATCTACCATCAAATAAAGATCAGATGACCCATAGGCTTCAGTTTCCTTCCGAATGAAGGTAAAAGGGCTCTTCAGCCAACATCTTTGTTTACTGAGATACTCAGTAGGACACGTAAACAGGGATTTTTCTACCTCTGGTTCTCCTGGGCAGGGTGACATACGCAGATTAGTTCTATTCAGAATGAAAACTCCTTATTTTACAGCTCACAGGGGACTACTCCGTCTCTTTACCTGAGAATTATTGCTATATTTGTGATGGCTGAAAGCTCTGGAGAGAAAACCGATTTACTTTACTTTCTAAGAGATGACCATTCTGTTGACAGCTAGATAGGTGTGTGCATACCACTGCGCTTTTCAGATTCTGATTTTAGGGTTAATGTAGCTCATCTGAGAAAAATCATTACTGGCAGATTTACTTGGGTAATAATATCTGGCAATGGGGATATGAAAGTCATATAGCCCAACTTGCTCTGAGAGCTGGCTAGACTGGTGAGGACCAGGTGTGGAGGTGGGAGTGTTATTGCTGCAGAAACTCAACACGGGCTCTCCCGTTCCCAGGACCTGAGCCAGTATCTTTGTGTGGGGCTGCTCTGTGCTGTAGATATGTACCTGCTGCCACACAACTTACCCACTTATCTGTAAACCAGTGCTCCATTGCTTCACATATTTAACCAACCGCAGCACGGGATGAAAACAGACTCTCTGTTTTCCACTAATGAACAAGCAGCAACCATATTACAGAGTGAACTGACAGTATCAAAAGAGACATGTACACAAAATTTCTAGTGTTGTTTGTTAAAGAGTTTATTCTCAAAGAGACAACACTGTTTCGGCCTGAGCATGCCTGTCTCAAGGACTATCCATACAGTATTCCAACACAGCTGAAAATAAACCATAACAGGTTCACACATTTTCCACTCATAAGTAGTCCTATTTTGTGAGCGAATTCTTCAACATTATTTAAATTCACCTTTAAATCGAGAATTCATTTAGATGAATAGGCTTCAGGCTAGGGGACAGAGGGAAAAACTTTATGACTCCCATCATATTCAGTGATGTCAGTGAAACTTTGACAGTTAACTAAACTTGCGGTAAGTAAAAGTTAGACAATTTGATGTGAAACCAGAAATATCACGGGGAAACAGGTAAGAAAACCCTGTATTTCTGAATCATAAATTAGCCAGTAGAAAGAAAACTCATCTAAAATTCTTGGCATAGTTTTCTGAAAACTGATATATGCATAAATTTACTTTTCTTAACAGAACATTGGTATTATTATCCACAGTTTTCCAGGAGTCAGATTTCTATTCTATTTATATTTCTATGTTCTTTTTCACTTTTTGATGCTATTTCCAGAATTCATTTATTTTTTCTTCATTTTTGGTACATGCGCTTTTCTATGCTGGGAAGTAGATGTGTTTCCAAGTCATTCTTCAACTGGCTTATAAATGTGACCTTTATCTTAAAACCTGTTTATTCTATGTATTCCATAGCTTTTGTGACTATTTACAATATGTATTGCACATTATTGGCTTCATCCAACGTACAGTGAAATCAAAGCAAAGACTTCCCATTGACCTTGACAATTGTTGGATTAAGCCCTATGGGTCCAAGTAAAAGCAGCTGTAATGAATGACACAAAAATGTAATAAAGAACTCATTTATTGACTTATTAAGCTTATTAAAATAACCTAGTGTAGATTATTCAGTTTCATTTACAAATTCAGATTCAAACAGTATCTACCTGAAGCTCCAGTATGCTGATTGCTGTTATTTTTAAATACACTGTGGTACAAACTTATTACTTCTTCTCTTCTGCGTGTCCATTCAGCTCTTCATGCGCTGCTGTATATTTTCCATAATCTGCTGAAGACTCAGTTGCTCAGTGGCAAGTTGTTCATCAATGAATCTTTGCATTTCTTCCCATTTCCTGGAGCCTTGCTCAATGCCTTGCTGAATCAGTGTGCGTGTTAGTTCCACTTTGTTTCTGAGTGCCTCTCTGCTTTTTTGGGGCATTTGGTAAATGGACTGCCAGTCAAACGGCTTGGGCACATCTATTCTAAGCTCCCCCTGACGAACAGCGATATACGGCTTTATGCTCTCAGCTGCCGTTTGCTCAAACCAACGAAGAAGCTCTGAGATATACTGCAGGAATGCAGAGTAATTTTCTATAGTTAGATCAATTAACCTTTTGGCCTCACTGATTAGCTTTTCTTGGGAATGACTAAGCTGCCCATAGATCTCCTGGAGTTTTTCTTTGACTTGCTTGTTATGTTCATCGATTTTCCTCTTAGCAGCTGCAGACCAATATCGGATTTTTTCCTGAGCAGCAGATGAGAGCTCCATGATCTTCTGTTTTCCTTTTCCTTCAACATCAGTTATAAGGTCATAATATTCTTGGCTGTAGTTTTCCACCAATTCTCTTACTTGGTTTATCAGGCGCGTAACTGAGCCAGCAAGCTTTGTAACATAATAGTTCTGCCAGTCCACTAGTGTATCTATTAGATCCTTCAGCCATCCTAGTACCTTATCTTCCACCTCATAGTATTTCACTGACCATCCAAGTGTAGTTGGATCAAAATATTCCTCCCGCAACGCCTTTACATAGAGGAGCAGCTGGCGCAGCTTTTCTGAAAGGTCCTGGAACGTCTTCTGGCTAAGATCTTTAAACTGAGAAATGTATTTTTTAACTTCTTCTGCCAAAGATCTCAGTTTCTGTGCATAGTCCGAAGCCATTGCATCTTTGTACAGCTGTTGCATTTGGATTTTGATGTCTTCAAAATTTTTGGATTGCAAGCTTCTAACCATTTCTTCTACCTCCTGAAAAACTTGTTGCACTACTTGTTTCAGTTGCTTCAGCCTTCCTGCAAAATCAGCTTCCTGGAGAGTAGCAAATGTCTGCCTGATTTTTTCCTGCAAATGTTTCAGCATTTCTTTAATTTGATCAAGTACATTACGACCTCTAAGAATTGTTTCAGAAGCAGGAACTCTGACTTCCAGCTCATTGATAGCTGCAATCAAGGCATCAAAGTACTCCTGAAGTTTTGAAAGGCATAAATCAGCATTTTTTGCTATGTTCTCTGTAGTCATAAGGTATATTTCTTCACCAGTGTACTTTTCAGACAACCCAGGGACCTGGAATTTTGTGGTCTTCAGGAATTCAATGGCTGAGTCAATTAGGTGCTTTATTCTCTTGTGATACTCTTCTATTATGTCAATTGTAGCATCCAAGACCTTTGCTTTCATTCTTTGATAGTCAAATTGTTCAGCTTGATCTGCTGCTTTTTGATACAGCTGTTTAGCTTTGACTTTCATCTCCTGATATTTGCCAGAGGCCTCATTGGCAGCTGCACGAAGCTGAGCATCTATTTTATCTATTTGTTTTACAGCAAGTGCATATGCTTTGTCAGCATCATTCTGCATGATATTCTTCATCTTTAAGGCAGCAGCACTAATTTCCAGTCCCATATGCTCCTTATGATACCGATTAACATACCTATAGGCTGCATTTGTCATTTTAGGTACTTTTTCTTTTAGACCCAACAGCAAGTCTTTGGCAGCATCCTCTTTCCAGTTGAATTTCATTTGAATCAGGTCAGGTTTCTTGAAGGATATCTCACTTTTTAATATTTCAATGTCCTTCTGAGGAGCAGACTGAAAATATAGAACAGGATAAGAAAAAGGTAACTTTTAGATAAAAGAAATCTGCTATTATTTATGAGTGTATTTCAACATTCTCATCTTTAATTTTATTATATATTAGGACAAATACACTACAATTTTTTGTCTACTGTATGTTTGCTCTTGTCTTGAAAGGTTATTTTAGAAGAAATTGTATTGTATCAGGCTACTTTGTGCTTCTTCAACAAGCAGGACCAGAACATAACTTAGTCTGGTCTTTTTTAAAATTTGACTGCAAATAAGATTTTTCCTTCCTGTGTATTAAATGCCTATCATGTCTCATAAAGCATGCAAATTACTTGGGAAAATGGACCTACTCGTTCTTTAAATTATTTAAAGTGAATTCAAAAGGTATTTTCTTCATAGGAAAAATATTCAGAGATTTCATTTTGTAATAATTTAAATGAAAGGGATGATTTAGAGAGTTACTCAAAGTAATTAAAGATCCTTGAATGAGAATCTATTTACATGAACAGATTTTCAAGTTTTCAGTAGTAAATTATTTTTAAGTTAGTGAAGTATGAGTTACTTGTGACTCCTAAATTAGTATTTCATTCTGGAAGGTAAGATTTCAAGTTTGAAATTGTTGTAGTATGCCAACTGAACATTAGGAAAGAATTCTTCACAGAAAGAGTGGTCGGGCATTGGAATAGGCTGCCCAGGGAGGTGGTTGAGTCACCATCCCTGGGTGTGTTTAAGAGCCGTTTAGATGCTGTGCTGAGGGATATGGCATACGGGAAGACTTTGTAGAGTAGGGGAGATGGTTGGACTCGATGATCCCAAGGGTCTCTTCCAACCTAGACGATTCTATGATTCTAATAATAGCATGTTTTGTTAGCAAATCTAGTTAGGTTTTTAATTCTCATAACGTATTGTAACATAGTAATGAATTAAAAAAGACACTCTACAGATGGTCTAATGTTTTCCGGTGGCTTGATTCCTATAACAGCCACTTTTGTAGTAATTACAAGTAGCCTGATGGGTATATTTTAAACCCAATGGGTGGCTTATCTAAAACTGGCTTGGTACTTTCTTCACTTTCAGTGGGTGTGTTTTTTGGATCACAGGAGAGGGCACAATTAACTGCGTGGAGGAGCTGAAACAGCCTCTTCACACAGACACTACTTTTAGTATTGGAAAGGCCAGTGCAGGAAACAAAAACATTAACTACTGATAGTATACTATTTCTTTGTGGTTAATTTATGTCTTAACATAAACGTACACACACTTTAAAAGGGAACTTTTCCTCTGACCACACCTAACCTTTCTGCTTTTTATTGCTCATATCAAACTTACCCGAGTCCGGTAGTAAACTTTGGCTGTGAAAATGTCAGTGTCCATTTCAATGGCATAGCCCAAGGTCCCAGCAGAGGGTGAAGATACGGAGCCAGATAAGCTCCTGTCAGTCTCTTGGTAACGCACATGAACGTCAGTAAAGGTTGGGCTCAAGATGTCTAGTGATGCAGTGTTGTCCACGACTCTACAACAACAATGAATACACAGCCATGAAGGAATGCACAAAGGACAAGCCCACTGCAGTATGTCTAAATACAATACCACTTCTTTTTATATATATATATATGTATGTAAACAATGCCTTTGTCATCAAAGAAAATGTAGGGGTTTACTACCCACATTTCTTAGGATTTAGCTTAACGCATTCAAAACTTCACATCATTCCAATTTTCTTGTTTTCTATAAAACTATATTGAGCTCTGTTGAGAATGTTCATTAAATTAGGACAGCAAAACAAAACCTGTAGCTGTACCACTGTCAGCTTTCTCCAGACTTCTAGAAGGTAACTGCAGGTTTTTTCCACCAACACAAGTATAGGCAGTATTTTTTTATCTGTATTTGTACTTGCCTTTGGAAGCTTAGTGGAAGCTTTGATGTATCCCTTGGATACATCAACACAACACTTGCAGATCAAAATAGGCAGTTAGAAGGCCAACTCTGCAATTCCTAGTACTAGTACTTGTGAATATAAATTACTCTTTAATGGCTTGTGATGACAGAGGGATCCAGTGAAAAAAGCCCAGCCTATGTTGATGGTCAGATCTAGAATTGCTCTGATTATAAAATACTGTGTTTATATCTCAGCAGTTTTCTGAAATGGGGCTGCTGAGAAAGCTATTCTAGAAATGCTGCAAAGGAAAGGCTTTCCAGCTAGCTGGAGAGGGGAAAGGCATAGCTGATAATGACAGGGTAGCTACTTAGGTTCATATTAACTACAACAAAGCACTCTGGGGCATTAGAGATCAAAGCTACAATACATCATTGGTGATTTTGTTTATTGTAAATAATATTATTAGAACAAATTTTTACCTAATTCCAGAAACTGTAAGATCTTCCTTGTAGTTTGCGCTCAAGTCACGATGTGAAAAGCTGCCAGTTGTCTTCATAACAAACATGCCTTCTTCATATTTGTAGTTTGAAAGAACTGTGAAAAAGATTTCAAAAGTGTGTACAAAATACATGTCCAGTTGTATGTTAGACTGTCAGTTTTAGGGTGTTTCAGTAATATGTAAAATTATGCATCAAGAAACTTTATGCCCGTAATTCCCCAAATAAAAGGATATGAAAATATTTGTTCAACTGGAGTATTTTAAAATTCAATTTTTCTCTCTATTTAGAACAATATGGATAGAATATTTTGTATTCATGCAGGTCATAAATGGGGATTCTAATTTCTTGAGAGTTTAGACTTCTATTCTGATGCATATTTTTACTATTACTATAAAGTATAGAACTCAATGCTATAAGGGACCCCAGAGTTTTCTGAGTTATTATTTCAATTTTTCAAATTATTTCAAAAATTATTTCAAAAATTATTTCAATTTTTTGAAATCAAATGTGCTTAGTTCCTAAGGAAAAAGATAGGTATTTCTTTATCTGAACTGAAACAGATAAAAAGTCAGCCTGCCTTCTCTCCTTTACATGTATTATCTTAAATAATGGGGGAATGTTATGTTGTTCACAATATAAAGTAAGAAGCTGCTACACAGAAAAGAGATATTTTCCATTTTTTTCATGGTATGCCGTTAGTTATGCATATATCTAGTCATTAGCCTTCAGGGTGACTGTGACTGATAATAATTTATGAAAAAATGCTGCTGATGATAAAAGAAGTATAATTTAATGTCAGCGCTAAATAAACAGCAGCACTTTTATATATAAAGTCCTGGAAAAAAATAATTGTTAACAACCCAGTATACAGTATTTCCTCCAAAATTGTGGTATATAGAATTTCAGTGTCTTACCATTCAAGTCATACTCCAGGAACTGTAATGTTGAGCTGCAAGTAGAGTCAATGGACTGTTCGAAAGAGTCCTTTTTGTTTGTTAAGTCTGTTCTCCAGGTGACATTGTACAAAGGGGAAGCAACTTTGAAAGATCCAGTCAAGGCACCAAATGATGGGATATAAATTCCAGCAGGCAAGGATATTTTGAGAGGGGGGATCTCAATTTTCTGTTCAGGAATTGTAATTGTAGGCAGGTCAAAATCAGCAATCTTGTTAGCTACTTCATCCAGATCTACGTGGAAACTGCCAAGAGAAATACTCTTTGGAAGAGCGAATTGAGACACAGTTATTTGGTATTCAGGTATTGTCACCTCAAAATATGGTATTTTATATTCCTCTAATGTAATATAATTGGCTCCTACATCCACTTTGGGGAATCTTAGTTTTGGCAGTGTGGGTAAATTGACATCAAATGGCAGTGTGTTTAGGGTCTGTGGAATTTTTATGTTGCGTAAGTCAATGGTGTATGCTGGGACCTGGAGAGTGGTGAAAGGAACTCTAAACTCTGGAGTGCTGAGAACAGGGCTTGGAACCTTCAGGTGTAACTCAGGAATACTGAAAGTGAAGCCATCGGTGAGCTTATTCACAGGTATGGGGAAAAAGTAACCATCGTCACTCTTGGTGTACACAAGGGATGCTGAACCATTCAAGTACTGTTTTCTGTCAGCGCTGGTAGTGACATCCAACTTCAAGATATCCCATAAGCTCTTCTCAGCAATGGGACACTTAATGTCTTTGAGGAAGTCCATGTATCCTTCCAAAGATCCAGAAATATCAAACTTTGCCTTTGATTTTTCATTTGATAACTGCATATCATGACTGAGAGATAATGACTGAATTTGACCTTCACCCTTCCAGCCAACTTTCTGGCTTGCAGTACTGATTTTCACAACAACAACTTGATTAACTGAGGCTGTGTCCAGGAAGAAATTTGGCTGAGTGGCTTGAATCTGAAGATCTGCTGATATACTCCAAGGAGCAAGCTCTAAGGTTGCTTTGCATCTCTGAGACCCCGTTGTTGTGAAAAGAGGTGTATATCGTGCATAGTTTTTCCCATTGTGCTCCCAGACTGCATAAACACGACGTGTAGATGCTTCTACTGCAAGTACTTCTTTCATTTCAGTGTTCCAGAGTCCATCTGCTTTGGAGTGAGCCTCAAACTTGAGAGATGACCGAGCTCCATTAGCATTCAGATAGGTGTGTGCATCATGGTCTAGTCTTCCAGAAAATGCATTTCCAGTGTAAAATACTCCATCAATGTCCCCATTTGTAGAAGTTTCTACTGATATGTAAGACGTAAGGCTCTCTAAAGCGAGTTTATGAGCAATTCCTCCCTTAGCGCTGGTGCCATATTTAGGAGTATTAAAATCATACATTAATTTTAGCACAGAGGAAAGTGTGGGTTTGGACTTAGTATTTCCAGAAAGTTCTTGGCTGAAATTCATTTTTAAAATTGGTGTGTTGATTTCTGCATTTGTTGCCACTGAAGCTTCCAAGTTCCTCTTTGTGAGACTAATAGCGCTGTCATGATTTCCTCCTACAAACTTGTTATTACTCAGGGACAATGCTGTGGCCAGCTTCAATCCCCTTTTTCTTGTCAAACTTGTTGAACCATCCAGCTTAAATTGCAGTGCATCAATTACAGAAGAGGATGAGACACTGAGTTGCCCAGCAATATCTGACTGATTGAACAGCCCAGCATTTGCAGTTAAAGTGATCACACTGGATTTAAATGAGAAGTCATAAGTAATGTTCCCCATGGCAGGAATTAAGATGTGGTTTGACGGGCTGTTGATTCTGAATCTGGGAAGCTTTAGAGTGCGTAGATCTTGTGGGACATGAAGGACTGGAAGCTCCAGAGAAGGTAAGACTAGTGTGTAAGATGGTACTGAAAAGCCAATAAATGGGATTGTGAAGCCTGTTGTGCTAATTTCTTTTGGGAGCATGTAACCAAAGGCTGGCATCTCAGCAGTAAAAGGAGAAACCTCAATATTCACAATTGGAATGGTGTATCCTGGAATCCTGAAGGTCCTTGGTAGTTTGTTCAGCGATGTCTGTATTTTGTATTTGTCAAATTTTGTTTTGGCTTCATTATATGACTTAGTGAGGAAATCTAAAGCAGTGTTTCTTCCTCTCTCAAAATGCTTGTTGAAGAAAATGATGTATTTATTAAGTGCTTCATGCACTGTTGCTAGCGGAAGTGGGATTACATGCATGTCTTTGTTTTTCTCATACTGAGCGTTCAAATTTAAATCAAAGGATTGTCTTGTTGTCTTCAACAAATCCTTCAGGCCTGCCTGTTCCCACAGTGAATAATCTTTTACCGAAGGAGTTTTGATTCTAGTGAAGGGAACCTGAAGCTGAGGAACAGTTAAAGGAATACTTAGGAAGTCCAGGTTGGCATCTCCATTCATTTGGACATGAGCTTCAATTCTGTCATCGTTGTTGCCAGCAGACATATTATGGGAATATCTGTACTGATTGAACCTGCCAGTAGCTTGCCAGCTGACCTGCTGAACAGAGGAACTGAGTGCAAAACCATAGTTATTCAGGAAGTCAATTTTGCCAGTCAGTTTCATTGGGAAGCTGATTTTCACATTTCCATCATTGTTTGTTAATAGACGAATTTCAAAAGGCTGTGCCAAGAAGGAAACCTCATTATTTACAGTTCCAGTAATCCGTCCGTTGAGCCGAGCATTATGAGAGCCTGTTAATTCTACCTTCATTCCTCCAAGCTGTCCTGTGCCTTTTACATTCAGAACACTACGTCCCACACGCTGTGACTCAATTTCAGACTGAATTTGAAGTGTTGCATAATTTAGGAAACCACATTCATATCTCATAGCTTGGTTTACTTTCAGGTACTTATCATTTATTCTGTTGTTGGCAGAAAATGTAATAATGGGGCCCTCAACCCTGAAAGTGGCATGTGAATCATGAGTACCTTCATCGGAGAAATTAGGAGAAGCCCATTTCCAGTTTCCTTTACCAGTGGAGGTAAATGATATGTGTCCTGCTTCTACCTCTGTTGTCATATTATTGACCAGATCAGCTTGGCTGGAGAAATCAGCTTGTGGAATATTCAGTCTGTGGGAATATGATGTTCCACTCTGCATCCAAATTTTTCTTTGCAGCTTGACCATTAAATTATTCTGTAGTCCTATTGAATTTTTTGTTGTATAGAAGTTTGCTCTAGTTTCAGCTTCACCTTCTACCGAAGTTCCTAAAAATACCACTTCATTGGTGTGATCAACTTTAAGGAACCTGTGGTTGACTTTCATGGAATTTTTAAGGTTCAGCTGCTTCATCTCAGGGGCCAAGAGACGTGAATCTGCAACAACACTAAAGACTAGGAAGTCTAATTTGGACGTTGTTTGAGCTGAAAGGGAGGTCACGAATTCTGGGTTGTTTGCAGATGTTGTAGTATTATGAACCTCAGCTTGTGTAGACAGTGTAAAGAATGGAGAGGTGACTCTGAAAGCACCAGACAATTTGCCAAATGTAGGGACACTCACAGTATGTGGGATACGTGGAAGCTGGAACTCTGGTATCTTCACATTAGGAAACTGGAACTCATTTAGATTTAGCTTTGGAACCAATAATTCTGGTATTTGAAACTGAGGCATTTGTATTTCTGGGAAAGAAAGGTCGGAAAAAGGCATATCTCTCATCTTCAGGTCTTTAAAATACAAATCAATTGCTGGCAACTGAAATTCACCAGACATGAGTTTGTCTATTGTTCTTACAATCTGAAGTTTTATCTCATTCAAGTCAATTGTATAGGAAGGAACTTGAAAGGTATTTAGAACTGTAAATTCTGGGGTAGTAAATTTCATTGGGATTTTCATGTCCTTTAGTCTCTTAAAGTTTATCTCATAGGAGGGGATATGCAAATCAGTCAGTGGAACGATGAAGTCTGGTGTTCGAAACGTTGCTTCCCGAAGACTTCGGAGACTAACCTCAAAGGCAGGTATGGTGACTATAACGGTTCTGATTTCAGGGACTTTAAATCCTGTTTCAACAAACTGGTTTAAATTTTCAGCCCAGTTTTTTAGATCATACTCTTCAGCCAAAGCAATGATTTTCTTAAAAGCTATGTTCCACTGGTCAGAAATGTACATGACAACAGAATTGTAGAATTGGCTTATTTTCTGAAGAAACCACTGCAATTCCTGGGAAATATCCATTTCAGAAATCCTCTCTCGCAGGTCTTCCAGATGTTCATTTAACTTAGCTTTCAGATTAGCAAATGTTGTTGAGTTTATGAGCTCCTTGAACCAGTTAATTATTGCAGCAAGCTTGGTGTCCCGTAGTTGTTCCATGTATTTTGAAATCACAGCTCTAAAATCTTTCATATACTGTTTCAGTGCTTCTGCTTTCTGTGGAAGTTCTAGATTTCTGAGTTCCTCATTTATTTTCTGGGTTACTTCTCTGATTTTGTTATTTGTGTCATCAACAAACTGGTTATAGTCAAAAGACTTCAGCTTTTTAATAATCACATCAAGGAACTTGTTGATTTCCTTTATCATCATTTCATAATCAAAGGTTTGCACTTTCTTAACAGCATCATCAACAAAAGCAACAACTTTATCAAAGCATGACTTCACATCAATATTTTTCAGGTAGGAGGTCATTTTCTGGACAGTTTCTTTTATTCTGTACTGGTTAAACAGTTCTATCATTCTGTCCATTAAAAAATATACCTGCTTATCAATTTCATATTTTACAATCAGTTCGTGCACATGACCTCGGAAAGCGCTGATCTTCTCAGATACTTCATACTCCTCCATCCAATTCAGAATAAAGTCTTTGATTTGTTCAAGAACTTGATTAATTTTTTCAATTGGTAATGAAAGCTTCAATTTTTCTAAAACTTCTTTAGTATCAAACATTTTAATTTGTTGTTTCAAATTTTCTGCAATGCGTCTGACATCAATATTCTGAATTTGAATCTTGAATTGTTCTAAATTTTCCTGTATTCTAGCTGTAATCCTGTACTCATCATCTACATTTTTAATCCAAGCCAAAGTGCTACTTCCAATTTCCGTAGGATAATATTGGCGAAAAAAAAATTGCAATCTTTGAATAGTGTCAACTATAGTCATTCTTATGTTATATTTGTTATCTAGAGCTGTTATTGTTTCAACAATTTGGTCAAGAAGCTGTGCAATAAGCATTTTAATGTCATACTGCTCATAACGATCTTTTATGTATTGCTCAATTTGCATCAGATAGACTTGCAGCTGAGATAGTATTTCTTGAAGATTGTCCATGGCTTTTTCCAGCATAATTTGCAGATCATCAGATGTTATTCTGTAGTCCTTTGTGAAAGCAACCAAATTATTTTTCATGCTGCTTACTCTGCCTTTCATATCTAATTTGTCCATGTAATCATTAATGTGCTGTGGGAGTTTATCCAAAGTTGCCTTGTATTTCCTCATATGTTGTTCTACATTAATGTTCTTCAGGTAACTTTGTATGGCCTGCAGTGTGGATAGAATGGTGCCTCTGATTTTTTCAAAGTAAATTGGCAGATGTTCCAAGAATGGTAGGTTAATAACATGCATATCTTTATTTTTGTCATACTTCACAAAGCCAGAGATGCTGAATTCTTGAAGCTCTGACACACTGCCTCTGAGGCCCAATACATCAATTAAATTAACTTCTTCAGATGTGAATGGTAGTGTGATTGATGTATCCATTACAGAGAGATCTGCTAAAGCTCTTCCACTAAGTTCCACGCCGGACTTTTCTGCATCATTGTAAGCACTGAGATCTTGTGAATACACGTTATTGTTTAGCTGACTTTTCAATTTCCAAGCACTTGACTGCTCTGATGGAGTAAAAAGCATATGAACTTTGTTATCAAGCAGGGTAGTGTATCTTCCTCTAGACTTCAGGCTATGACTGGTAGATCCTCTGTAATCATGGGAGAAAGTGAAAGCAAGAGGCTCTGCTTTAAACAGGAATTTGCTGTAAAGGTCTCCAGTGTGTTCACCCATAGCAATCAGCTTTCCGTTACCATTGGTGTGTATGTCAGCAGTGATAGAAAATGGGGCCATGGTGGAGCGCACAGCATTGCTGAAACGGAGAGATTTGGAATCACAGTTTGTGTTCATAGTAACCGAGGAAGCAAGGCCTGCCACATTCAGATTAACTCTGTGACTCACTGCTGCGCCTTGAACATTTGCGACCGTATCTGTTTTAAAGTTTGCAGCTAGCTCAGCGTAGGTGATGGTGTAGGTATGCCTTATTTCATCTGCTCCATAGGCTCCTCTGACATTGCCACCCAAGTTCAGCTTCAGAGGCTCGAGAAGCAGTTCTGCTTTGTTGGAAACCTCTGTTTTAGTGTATTTAATATTATTGCTCAGTTTAGCTGTGAGTGAGGTAGGCTGCAGTTGCAGGTCAAAAACATGCTTGTGGAACTTGTCAAAGCTGAAACTGTTGTCTAACTTTGAAGCAAATGTTAAGGATAAGCCAGGAATGTTCAAGTCATTCGTGTACTCCAACTTAATCTCTTTGAACGATCCTTGCAAATTATTTGAAAACTTGAGTCCTTCTCTGTTAACTCTGAAGTTTAAAACATGTTTGTTGTCCATGCCCAGAAGGGTGCTCTGATACTCACTTCCTAGCGTTATTTCCGTTAGGCTTACTCTTCCACCCAGGTTGAATTTTGCATTGTTTTTACCATAGCGCCCAGAAGAGGAGAGTGACATGGAGCCCCCAGCAGTATCAAGTTTGGCGTTCATTTCACTCTGCATTGTCAGTGGACTAAACTGCACATTTGTGGTTGCGCTGCTGGCTATACCGTACTGATTTACATTGAGGGATGACTTATGTGCAGCTCGATTCTTCTGATCAGTGATAGAGATATCAGTGTTGAAAACGAGATCCTGGGAATTGAGAGAACCTGCAAACAAGGCATAATACTGGGTTTGCTTGTAAGTGGCTTGGTACTCAGATCGAAGTGCTGCCATCTTTTTTGACAAAATTAATTCAAGCTTATTGACACCTGCAGTATGTCGATACCTCCCATTTGTTTCAGATGTAATTTTCATCTGGCTGTTTTCAAACTTCAGTGAAGCTGTGTTCTTTAACAGTCCGCTTTGTACATCAGAAACTGAAGTAACGGAAAATACATCATCACTGTATCTGCCGGATATCTGATTGGTAGCCTGAAGGTAAGAAGAATCCAACTTCAGATTTGATTTTCCTTCTAAAACTCGCCTCTTTTCATTGTATGAGCTTGACAGAGTGTAAATGCTTCTTGCAAAGACAGAAGCCACTTCCAGCTGCCCTTCCATCTTGACGTTATTGATATTCACATTATTCGTCTTTTCAGAAACAATATCACCAGAAAATGAAAGCTGAGGACCCAGAGTACTGGATGCTGTAAGTGATATGGTGTAGTTTGCAACTGGGCTAGGTTCATAACTCTTTGTCCTGGCCAACTTAAAAGCTGACGTTAAAAGTCTGTGCTTCAGGTGATTTTCATATGCACAGGTGAATCCATTTCTATTATATGATGCTTCTCCAGAACCTGAAATAAGAAAAAGAAGACAAAAGGTAATGGAAAATGAATGCACCATACCTGATATGTGGAAAATAAAGTTGTTAAAGTAGTTTTGCCAACACTGCAGTATTAGCACACATTCTTACCTTTCACACTGTAGGAAAGTAGCTCAAAAACTGAATCAGCGCTCGTGCTATAAGTAGTCCTTATGCCGGATGCTTTCTCTGTGGTGCTATTAGCCAAAGCGTATGCTGCTGTCCAGTTGTAATAGTTGCTGTACAAATTAGCAGAGATCTCTAAAGCACCAAGTAAAGGCACACGAAGAGGATAGGATTCTGGAATAGTAAATGTTGGGATTCTGTATTCCTGAGATGGCACACTTATTCCCATGGACTCCATTACCAGAGGAGGTGTTTTAACAGTCTGTGGCACCCTTATGTCATGGGATGATCTTCCACCAAATGGTAGCGGGATGTTAATTAGAAAACTGTCCTTATTTAAGTTGTATCTGATCCGGCCTTCACTAGAAAATAAAAGTGACTCTATTAGAAACTGTAAGTCCATGATTCCTATTTCCATGATTCCTACTATTCCCATGATACTGAGCTTACTTGCATGCTTATATCAATGTCCTGTCTTTATGTTTAGAGAGAAATGTAATGATCATCTATTATTATCAGCATTTTTCAAGCTTTCATCTATCAGAATATACTGAAAGCATTTTCAGTATCAGTGAATTCTGCCAATGTTTTTTCCCCTTATTTCATAGTCAAGGAGACTCATAGGTCAAGTAGTCCAGAAACACATTCTTTCTGTAAGACCTTGCATTAGGATTCAAAGGTTCCTGATTCTTTGTTCAGAGCTTAACTAACTTTAGCTCCCAGGTGGAGAGTGTCATTCAAGGGGCATTAAATACACAACTTTTATGAATCTTGTGTTTGATTTTCTACTCTGAGAATCCAAATCTCCTTTATGAACATTAATGAAAAGATGTATTGACATGAAAATGATCCTCAAAATGAAGGAATTTGAATGAAAATAGCTGACGTAGGAAAAAAAATCCTCCAAAAAACCTGCTGCACTTGTGCAATGTGGCATGCTGAGTACCAGAAAAAAGCGATTATGTTCTTCTTTAAAAAAGCAATGTATTCTTATAGAAATGCATGACAAGTCTTGTTAGTATTAGATGTTATAAGAACCTAAATTATAAAGAATTTCTGATGATAAGCATTTCTAAGTTTCATCCAAATGTTCAGCTTTTATTTTATTCTCAATAAAAAAATAAAAATCTAACCATTTGACCAGGAGCTAGGACTGGAAAATATGGATCGTCAGCTGAAAAGCTTGTGGGCAAAAAGTGTAGTTATGAAAAGGCAAAACAGGAGGAAAATTGGCCTTAATTTGTGCATGAACAATAAACTGGCAAAGATGTTTTTATTGTTTGCCTAACTGGTCTTTTATATTACAAAATCTTCTTTTTTACACTTAGAGCTACATCCTAAGATGAAAATTAAGGAAACCTTTTTGAAATTTGTTCCTTTACATCAATTGGTTAAAAAAGCAACATCACAGAGCAGTAGAAATTCCTATTATTATTATTATTATAATGTGCACTGCTGATAAGAATATAGGAGAAAAACAGTTTTTTCCTTGCTTACACTTAGCTTAGGAACACAATGGAAGCAGTAGAGATGTGTGTCATTAACATACAATTTCATATTACCACAGTGAAAGATAGTACATGGAAAAACAGTGCTAAGAGAGATAAAATGCAGGACTCTTCTCCATCAGCTTTTGTAATCCAATCTTACACTAGCTTCTGTTGTCCTTTGCATTTATTTCAGCTATCAATATTTCCCTAGCTCATGGGAAAATTATACAGGTATGTTTATCTTCATTACAGTGGTAGCTATGGGTGTATTCTGAAGATACCACCAAGCAACACTGCTCCTTGAATCCTTATGCATAGGCAGAGCAGCGATGTGAACACTAACTCGCAAGAACAATATGTGCTAGGAACTGTAATGAGAGCAAATCCTGGCAGATGAATGAGCATTTTAAAAATCTAGATCCACTCTGGCTGACTTACAGTCTAATTTCCCAGATATACTATTTATCTGCCTTCCAATCTCTCTTTTTTCTTGTCAGACCCCACGTTTTCAAAATTTTTAACATATTGGATGATTTCTATCAAATTTGACAGAAGGATAAAAGCCTGAAGGGTAATTACATTCATGCAAGTTCTGTGAAACTCTCTATTAGGTGGAGGAGATGGGCCCAAACTAATGCAAGCATCCAGTTCATATGTGTACAACCATGGCTTGTGTTGTCTATGAGCAAGTGACAAGGTCAACCAGTATGTGTAGGGGAATGGGAAGAACTACCCAGTAGAACTGCACAGGAAAAAGTAGAGATATTAGGGTTATGGCCAAAGACAAAAGGTCTGTAGGGATGCAGGACACAGACCTATAGGAAACTTGGCTTCATTAGTTCTATGGCTTAACGATTATTTAACACTGTATTTTTGTTCAGTTCTCATTACTATATAACACAAAACTTCAGAATATAGTAATACACTGCAGGAGTAACTGCTGAGTCAAATCTCTATTAAAGATATGCACCATTTCCTCCATATAATTTCATCTCTCTGGTCTTAAAATTCTTTGATATGATTCCAATTTTATGCTAATGTTTATGGTAATTCCACGCTGTTTTATAAAACAAAGTAAAATAAAATAACACAAAAACATGAACAAATATCTATTTTCAGTTTTGTGTGTGACCATATTTCTCTCCCTACCTTTTCAGGAAAAGTTCTTCAGGAATGGTGATAACAGGCAGGTTAATTTTCTGAATGCTCAGTTCCTGCAGCCCGCTAAGTTTGTCTTGCAGAGTCTGGGCATAGGGGACATCTTTTGATGCCTTTTGCAGCCAGGTGTTGGTGGCCTGCAAAGAGGAGACAAGTTTTTCAAAGTAAAGAACAAGTGTTAGGACTTCCCAGTAAGTTACCTGAAAGCCATTGTAACTATCCAAGTACTGAGCCCTAGGCATCTGATAAAGTGATTGCCTTGATCAAAGTTGGAAATATACATCTTATTCAATCTGATGAGCGCTTTTACAAGTAGTTCCCATTTTGGCTTCCATGGGGGAGGCGAGAATTCACCAGGGCTATGTGGTCAAGCTTTAATATCTACTCTAAGTTGAAACATACCACGATAAATTGTGACACAATATGTCGCAGTGTCATATCCGTATGAGCCACTTTCCGATCCAGCAGTTGATTGGCGTGCTTCTCTAAAGTCTTTGGGTAGTCTGAAAAGTCAACTGGGAAGCCAGAAGACATTTTTTTCACAGCAGCACTGGCACCTGAATTCCACTCTAGCTCAACTTTTTCAGAATCTGAAAATCATGAATTGAAAAGAAAAGGGTAAAATTAGCAATATTCTCATTCTATTTAGGGATATACTACAAACTAACGTTAACAAGATGCCAAAATTTATACGTTGCACACGTTTTTTTCCCTACCATATCTGAGAAGAAGTCTTTCTGAAACTGAGTTTCCATGAGTTGTTGCAGCTGAGCTCATCTGAATATATCCTTTGGTTGGTGAATAATTAACTAATGCTTCAGTTCTAAGTTCAGTTTGCAGGCGAGGAATAGAAATGGTGCCTCTTAACATTGCCTCTTCCATTCCAGCATATCTGTGAAAGCAAAAAGTAAATGTGAATACAAAACATTTCACTCTAATTTTTCACTTGAGTTTCAGGAACAATTTCAGCATCTAAATCGATAGTAAAGGTATAATAGATGTTATAAAAAAATAGATTGAATCAAACTTGTAAACTCTGTTCCAATTCAGTGAATGTTTTCAGCTTCTGCTAGTTTGTTTGGTAAACCTACAGTAAATGTGCAGATACACACAATAATACATCCGCATTAATTCCGTAATATTGAAATAGATGGAAATATGTACCTGTCTTGGTAAAGTTGTACCTGAAACAAATTCTTACTCAACTCCTTACTCAAACTGAATTCATTATTAAAGGATACAGACTGTGGCTGTGAATCACATAGAAACAAAACACTTGACAAAATATATTATGCCACTGGGCTTCATTTTCCTTTATTCACATTTATTTTATATCTCTGTAACTTTGTTGACTTGAGCAAACTTCTAATATTATGTTAGTGCAAATGAAAGGGAATTGAGGTCCCTGACATCTGTCCAAAGCTCCCACTGATATCAGAGGCAATTCTGCATGAACAGCAAAGACAAAGACTCCCTGGGGCACCATCAAGATCACAGAATTCCATGGAAGATTGAGGTTTATTAAAGAATGTGATCAACTCATTTCACTATGGACTTGTGAGGCAGACAGTTTTAGAAACCCTGGCAGGCTGAACATTTTTGTTAGCTCCCCTGTAGATGTTCCCGGAAATATTCTCATCGTGAAGCGTGGGAATTTTTACAGGAAGCTCTCAGTTATTTTTGGTTTTGTTGCTTATTGAGTGCCATTAGATTTCTTCATGGGGAGATGTAATAACTTTTTTTTAGAGCTGAACATAACCAGTAAATGATAATACCTCTCTGAACAAACCTCGCCTTGTTTATATCCTTGGATTATCACACCTGCAATAACACTAGTACAATGTCATTCTTGTAGTCATGTGTGTGCAAACATGGAAGAATTAGCTCAAGGAAGTTGTAATACAAATTATATATACACATGTAGTAGGAAAGATCAGTTGGTGTATTGAATGTATTTATTTGATGTATACGTGCTGGATCACAAATGAAATATTCAAGGGTTTTTAGAAGGGTTTGAATGACTAGTTTTTATGTCTCTATATGAGCAATTTCTCCACAAGGGAATAAAATTTCCCAAAATGTTCTACCTTCAATAAAACCTTCAGCTATCTTATTCAAAGGTATCTGTAAAAGCTTAAGTGTTTTTCTGAGTTACCTTATCTGGCCAGTAAGAGTAACTTCAGAAATCTTCTTGTTGTTAAAGTCTAAGACAAAAGTATATGCTTTCTTCCCAGAAATGGATTCATCAGTAATTCTGAAGTTTGTACCAAAGTCAACATCGATATCTGGAATGTGGACATCACTGGTCAAAATCTTCCTGTCTCTGTTGTACCTGAAGGTCAGTGTGGCCTCATGTTTCTTCACACCTGGAAAATGTAATATATTTTGATTATTCACAAGTATAGAATGTGTTTGGACTTTTCTTAAAAGGAGAATAAACCTGAAGATCTAACGCAACCTTTGATAAGCCTGAATCAAAAACTGGGTCATCTTTTTTTCTCCTCATCTTCTAAACTGACCATGGGCTGATCCATTAACCCCATCACTACTTTTTTTTATGTAAACTTGCCATCCCACAGATTGTCCCTTTGAAAAAATTGCCGTTTATGTAGTTCTTCTCAATTTCTATGCTTTACTTCCTTATTTCATCAGAAATGGTATTTCTCTTTTGCTTATATAAAACCCATTAAATTCTCTCCTTCCTTGCTTCCATTCACCAACATCACACTTTTATTTAAGCCATAGGTAAATAATTTTTGGATAAAATAATCAGCCTCTCATAATGAAAATCTTGCACTGTGATTGCATATATGAAATGAAATGCAAGTTAAAGTGTGAAAATAGTATTCTATTTTATACTATAAAGAATTCTAGTATGATTTATTCTTACAAATCTTTTTCACATTAAATGACACAGTTCAAAATTGAGATAAACAATATTTCTTTTTCAGATTCTTACCTTCTGCCTGGATAGCAAACTTTAAGGTGTCTATCAGGTCATTTCCCTCTCTCTGCAGGTCATAGTTTGCACTTGCAGAGTATTCCTTCACATCACCTGTGGACTCTATTTCAACTTCAAATCTAAAGGAAGAGTAAACAAATGTTTGTAAATAACTAGTTTGTCCATGACCTCAAATAGAAGAAATCATACAGTTCTCAATAGCTCTCTTTCTGACCTGCTCTTGCTAATTTGTTTTTACAGATTTTTACAGGTAAGCTTTATGTGAGAGGGTAGCATAGGTACTAAGCCCTAAGAGGGAAGGCTAGTTAACACAAAATAAACATAGTTAAAGCTAGTACAACTTACTTGGATTCTCCAGTCAAGGGATAATATGGAGCTGCCTCTGTTGCACTGGCATTAGAGTACAGTAATTTGCTGCAGAGATTTAGACCAGCAAAGAAAGGCTTGCAGGAAGTCCAGGTTTCTCGGTTCTCGATCAGAGGTGGAATCTCTTCAGTTTTGGCTGGAGACACCAGATGTAGTGTATTGCTGGAACAGAAAAGCAAGCTGTTTATTCCCCGGACAGGTGTTCAGACATTTTTCAGACAAGTTTACTTTCTTAATAAAAATCACTTATTAAGGTAGAGCCTTAATGAAATAATATTTGGTGATTAAATGATCAAGTGGTTTATTATTATAAGTATTATTACTGATAATTATAATTCTGTCTATTGAGCCATCTACCCCGTCTAAAATTAATGTAAGTAGTTCATTTAAATTAAATCTGAAAATACGCACTGCTATTATAATAATTTTATGTGAAAGAAAACAAAATAATAGAAATGTTAAGAGTCATTGAAAATTTCAGAAAATAGTGACAAATTAGAGCCTTGACTCCCAGTTGCCACTTACCTGGGCTATTTGTTTATCTTACAAAAGAAGTTATCCCAGTTTTACAATGTCTGGGATTTTTCTGAACTGCCTGCCCTAGCCTCTCGATTCCATCACAACAAAAATCAAGAGGAGAAGGGAAGAAAGTAGCCTTGAAAGTTTTCATTCAGTTTTCATTACCTGATACTGAGAAGCTTTGTTGGAGTCCTTGGAGCAGGGATGCTGAATTTCAGCTGTCCAGCTTTCACACTTATGTGTGCTTCAATTCCAGACTCATGGAATATATTGGAATTCATCTCCACGCCACTTCTAGCAAATTCAGGCATGTTTATTCCCAGGTGTGTTACAAACTCAATTGCTACTGAAGGTTTGGCAATGAGTTCTGCTTGCATCTATTTAATAAAAACAAAATGGTGTATTTATTTGTCCAGTACACTTCTTCCTGGTTTTATAAAACAAATATAATATTCTTGATAATCTAGAGGTAGGGTTTATATAACTGGTTTTGCTATTCAAAAAATTTGATTACCAAGTCACATAAACAGAGGGACCACATAAGTGGTAACTGTAATGTAACAAATACAGCAAGATGATAGCACTAAGGAACCTTACCTACTTTCATGTAAAAATACTCATGCTTCAGAAAGATTTTGTACATGGAGCTACTTGCATGTATTTTTAAATCTGAAGACAAGAGCCAGTTTTCCATTGTAAAAAAATAAAATAGTAATTTTCAAAAACAATGAGTAAACTATTTGACAAAAAAGAAATGAATCCAAGACTTGAATATCTCTAAACAGAAAACAGCTTATTTTCAAGCTTTTGGTTTGGCCATTACAGTAGGGAGAGAATACAAAATTCTGGAAAAGATTCCAAAGGTAACTAAAAGGCAACCAGTACTAAATTTGAGGGCATTTTTTAATTTTTACTTATATAGTGCATATGGTGGAAAATTAAAAGTTTAGATGATCTGAAACTATTGAGAAATTTACATAAAGCTGGAAAAAAATGCAAATATTTAATTTGATTTTAAAATTTTTTTTACCAGATAAGTAATTTTGTGTCATATGTTCTTTAATTGTTACAATTTAAAAATGTTTCCTTTCAGATCAATAAATGTTTCATTTAACTCATTTTTCAATATTTCTTTTAATTGAAAATAAAAATTTTCACTTTTAATTGGCAACATTAAATTTTTTTATTAACTGTTTCATTTGAACAGGAAATTCACATGCTGTATCTTTTGCACTATTCTCATTTGAGAGCAGGAAGAGAGAAATATAGAGATATTTAAAGGATTATTTTTGAAAATTATTAAAATACTTTTAATTCATAAATTTTATTATGTCTCATACTTTATTATATGTATTACTTCTTACTTTAATGTAAATGTGATCCACAAATTAACTGAAGACCTCCAGTAAGTTGTTTTTTTAATTTCAAGAGTATTTTGTAGTCTTTAAAATTTTTCTGGTGTTACAGTTTTATCTCTAAATGAGATAGTAGAGTAATAGGAATAGACCAAATAAAGAAAGCTGTTTTGATGCTTACGCTTTTTTGATGAAGCTTCACAGCTACTTTGGCCCCAGGTGTCGCTATTCCAGACAAGGCAAACTTCAGTTGCAAACCTGCTCCAGTTGGAAGCTCAAACTCATTGTCCATGAACATGTAATGGACAAATAAATCCCTGTCAACACCTTTTGAGATGGCTTGTGCAATCTGTGAATCAAACAAGGAAATGAACACTAATAAAGCTACACTTTGGAATACATACATTTTGTACTTTAAAAATAGATCATGGAATGATTGTAACTGTATAATCAAAAAATTAAATCCATATAGAGTACAGCAACTAATTTCTACAGATTCCTTGCTTCAAAAAATGTATTAAAGACTGTTTACCAAAATCTCAAAACGAATACTAGATTTTATCATCTGCCTTGATACAAACAGATCATCTACCTTGACACACACTTATGAAGGCAAACTGGTTTATATAACATGTAACAGAAGGATTTTACCAAATATTCATAAACTGTACTACATCTTTCTTTCTTTTAGACATAATGAATAATTGCTTAATATACATTTTAATAATTAGAAATTTAGGAGTATAACATAACGGGCAACACTAAGATTTTAGGCATAGTTCCAGTAAATATCTCAATCATACAATAAGATCTGAGCTTTTCCTTTTTCTTTCCCCGCACCCATCTTCCAGGAGGACCTTGCTTGGCTATACAGGAGTCTTCATGGGTTTTTCAGAGTCCTTCAGACTAATCTGGATATTTTATTTTAAATAATTTTATTTTCATTCTGGTATCAAATATCCATTCTTTACATCACAGATAAAAACAACCTAAATCTTCAAAAAATCTTTTTGAAAAAACATAAATTAATAATACATATTGGTGCATCAGAAACATACCGTTTCGGGAATAGTCTGAAGAGTTTTAATGCTCTTTAAAATCATGCTTCCTAGCAACTTGAAATCATTGAGTTTCATGTACCCAAGTTCTTCTCCCAGGATTCTCAGATATGCTCTTCCTTCGGGAGCTTCCTTCTTGCTCAATTCTTTTATCAATTTTTCAAGGTTAAGCATTACTCCTTTCATGAGATCCTGAAAATTAAGTCAGAAAGTAGTAAAACAAATTTATGAGAAATCTGTAAGGTTGAGAAATCTAAGAAAATTTCTCTGAGAAATCTAAGCCAGTTACTTAGTGAATGTCAGCTAATCTGCACACGCGCTTCTTACAAATTTGTCTCCAGACAAAGGCCTCTCCCACATAAAATTAAGAAAAAAACAAATAGCATCAGGGATTTGTGTTTTAGCTTAGAAGAGGAGAAGGCTTATATACAATAAAGAGGGACGTGCTATAATTATTGTGTAAAGATAGGAATGCCGTGCTGTGCAGAGAGTGTTTTCAAGCTGTACCTGATCCTGCTTGTCATCCGGGGAGTAACCAAAGTAGTCAAAAAGTGCCTTGGAAACCTGCTCTGGCACTCTGCCGTCAACCCAGTACAAGGCCTTGCTTGCAGTGTCCGGGAAAAACCCTTTCTCTCCAAACAAAGCTTCCAGTGTCGGTTCAAACCCCTTTCCATCCAAGCCAAGCTGAAATGAACAGGACAATGCAATAACTGAGACAATTTCCCCACTTCTTTGGAGCTTTGCAACAAACAGACTTCCTAGGGAACAAACAATGCATTTAAAGTTTATCCTACAAGTCTATGATTCTTAAGGGAAGATACAGAATACTAGGTCTTACAATTGTTTTTATCTCTGTGGAGAGGTCTAACAAAAAACCTACACATCAGCCATATCTCACTTAAAATCTACTATAACTACTACAGTGTGCCAGTAATGATTCATTAGCATGAAGTCAATTTGTTACAGATGGGTTCATTTTCCCCTAGCTGAGGCCTTTAATAACTCCAACAGGGTTGTCCATCCAGTCAGTGGCAAGTGACATCACTTAACGGATGGCTTGCTCTAAAGCCCATTGAGATCAAATGAAAGTCCCCTTGTAAGCATAGCGATCTTTAGATTTCTCCCAAAGCTTGTAAAAACAATACATTATTCAGAGAAAGTTGTCATAAGCAAACAGAAAGGAGAAAGAAAACAGCTGAATACTAGCAAAAGTTTTTGATAATTTTTGTACCTCAAAGATATCGCTTGGGCCAAATCCATACACATTCAGGGTGGTTTTTAGCATGGTCTCTTTAGGAACATAGCTGCTTGGATCAAATACCACATTTCCCTCTACTTTGGCAGAGATGGGATCAACTCCAGGTACAGAAACTCTTTTGGAGACCTGATAATTTTGTGAGAATTTTCTGAAATCTTTGGCCGTTGGAACCTGGTTTCCTTTCAGAGCTTCTTCAACTCGGCTTTTTAGACTAGGAAAGAGGATAGCAATACAAATAGGATTAGTATGAATTCCCAAAACACATTTAGTCTCAGTTGAGGGATTTTTGGTGTCACTTCCAGACATTCATACAACTGAAGTGATTGTAAATGGCTAGCTCTCTGCACATATTAGCAGTAAAAATAAGACTTACGGTCAAGACTGTAATCTGGCTCTGCTCTGACAAAGCCATAGATTTACTCAGCTGATGTGCTTGCTCAAACAAAGAAAACAAATATGCGGTCAAAAAATCAAGCAGAAAATGCACTGCTAAATAACTACCAGTGAAATTATGGTCAGAACTTTGTTCTTCTTAAGAGACCAGTATATAACTAAATTTTACTTACTCTTCAATGCCTACTTCTTCAGAGTCTAGGATGTTGGCAATGTGTGAGGCAATAAAGCTTTTCACTTGCTCGTTCTTCTCCTTTGTGAGGACTCTCACAATCTTTGCAAGATCACTTGGGGAAGGATTTTTCATCAGTATGAGATATGCTGCTAGACGTTTGTCTGTAGATGCATCTCCTTCCTGGAAAGCTTTCAGAAGTGTTGAACGATCCTATATAATTAGAGAAAGGTTTGCACTGATGAGCTGGCAAGTAGGTGATACTGTTAAACTCTTTTGGTAAGATATAGGGGGAAATACTTTCCAGGATGTCATTTTTTTCAGGACTACGTTACTATTTCTATACCTTATTTCTGTAACTGACCAAAAATGTTTCATTGAAGCTATTTTCATAAAGCTTCTTTTGATAGAAAATGTCATAGAAATTATGGAATGATGGTTTTATTAAAATGGATTTCCTGTGTCTGACAGCTTACTTTTTTGTTTAGAATACTGAGTTTTGATTGTTGGGAAGCAGAAGTATCCGGGTTTGCAGACAAATTCTCAAATTTTGGGAAAAAGATCATTCAGTTTAAGAAAAGAAGGTGATAAAAATCTGCTGCTGCAGAAAAATTAAACATTGTTTGAAAATAAATAATAATTAAAAAATTAAATGCTTTAAACTAAACTGAATCTGAGGAGCTCCAGGTTTTTTCAGGCTCCCAGACTCATTAAGCCTTGTCTAGAAACAAGAGCATGTCTCTTAGATTAGAAACTTAGAGATATTGAAACTGTTTCACTGTACTAAGCTGAAGTGCTCTGTAGTATAATGGCTCCCATTCTGTAGGAGGTGCTTTAATGTCACTGTAATGTCACACATAAATCTAACCAATACTATTACTAACAATGACAACAAAATGCCAGTATAAAATAGGGACCTGATTTTTTCTTAGTTAAATCCACTTAAATCTGTAGCAATTTGTTAGTTAAAACCACCTTTAACTAAGTAGAACTCCATTTAAGACACTGTAACAGGAACAGATCCTAACTTCCTATTTAAATGGAGGCCACCTATACAAAGCAATGACATCTCAAAGGAGAAACACCCACTAAGTCAAAAGCCTGAATAACTTCTCAAGCATGTGGATGGAAACAAAACTAACTAAAGGAATTCTCAAAAAGCTAAGACTTCTAAAAGGGAGATAGCAAAACTATGAAATAATGAGAATGTTTTTGCCTATTCAATAACTGCTGTGAACAGGCAAGGCGACCTGAAGACAGTTTATCCTGATTCTTGTAACCCAATTTACCTCTTCAGTAATGGTCATTTTCCTGAATGCCTGGATGGCGGCTTTTTGAACGGAAAGGGATGCAGCTTCACTTCTGATACATGTCTTAAGGAAAGATTTCAGGTTGGGTTTAGCTTTCTCCATTACTGCACCCATGTTTCCAATAGCCTGTCAGTGATGAAAACACAGAGAGATGATAAACATTTATTCTCCACCAAAAGAAGTAGAGTAATATATGCACCACCATTTAAAATAATAGACTGCATAAGGAAAGAAGGAAATAAAAATACCCGAAGTGTGAGGTACGTGAGTTCATCTTCCCCAGAGCAATCAGTGCCAAGCAGTGACACCATGAAGTCTGCAACATCTGTTATTTCCTCTGTCACAGTCATCTTCTCATTGTAGAACCTAAAGATAAAAAGACATTAGAAAGAAAAGGATAAAATGGGAAATGTCTATTTTTTTTTTATTCAAAGAGCAAACTCATGAGAGTAACAAGAAAATCCTCAAAAAGTGACTACTCCTAGGTTTTACTCTAGGCATTGTAATGGTTTTTTTGAGGTTATTTTGTACAATTACATGTTATCATTACTTACTTAGTAACAGAATGACTCAAGCCGTAAAAAGAAGCTCTACTTGGCTGATACTGGGCCATGTTAAGAATTTCCCGTATTCTTTTTGGTGTTGGAGAAGGCAAGAGTCCCAGGGTATATGTGACCAGGTCTCCCACAATTGGATTCACGTTTCCAGTTCTCAGTATTTGAAGGACTGCACCATAGCACTCCGGAGTCCCACACTGAGTCAGAGCCTGAACTGTGATGGAACTGAAAGGAAAAGAGATTCCTTTGATTAATTAATTCCCTGCTTGCAGGTATTGCTGCATGTTTGAAACAAACATTTGACAGTTCTTTATTATAAATGACATATGCTTATGTGTGACTGAAAGCAAATGACACAATTGCTTATCAAAAAGAAGCTTCTTAGTTTTATGAGTTATGCTAATAACATGATTAGCTATGAACAACAAGAAAGTATTAACAATGCTATCATTATACAGACATATCTTATTTTTATCTCCACAACAGACCTTCCCACAACTTTAAGTATTTTAATATAATATATTGAACCATATTGAGGGCCTAATCCCTCTACAGTCTAAAGACATAAAGTATGTGTAAATTGACTCAAGTCCAGCTGGGACAGAAGAGTAAGGGTGGGGAGTGGCAGGCATTGTGCCCTTCCATGTCTCCAAAAATCACGCTTTCAAAACTGTGTTCTTTCCTGTAAGTCACACTTGGGAGTTTGCTCATTGTCCTTGGGCAAAACTGCATGAAAGATATTTGGCTATAACAACAGATCCACAGGATTGTGCCTGGCATGCACACTTGGGATGGTGATGGGGAGAGGAAACCCTGTAGGCGGATGATATACTCTAATTTCAGTTTCTCCAATAACTTTGGAAGATTTGATGGGAGAATGACCAAAACAATATTAGTTCTCCATAGAAGGCTAGAACTTTCAGTTCTATTTGAATTCTTACACTGTCGTCATATATTTAATGTTCAAGTTCCAATTACCAACTGAGTGTTTCTGATGAAAAAATGTGAAATCCACAGGTTTTACTCTCTCTTCCTTATTTCTCTCTCTAGATAATTCTGATGTTACTTATTTTTCCGAAAGACACTCTTTACATCTAATTCAACTCTGATTTAAAACCATTTGCAGCGAATCATCGACTTTAGAATGGATTTGCTATGGCATTGACATGTGGTGCACTTTTACAATGAGCTGTTGTAACATACCTTGAAGTTTCCATCATCTTTGGTACAAGAGAACCAAGAGTGGTGTTATGTAAACTTCTAAGTCCAGAAACAAATTTGTAAAAGAGTCTCGCTCTCTGCTGGTTCTGCTGGGAGGCTGTAAGTTTCTGTAGGTCCTGAAGGATTTTCAGAACGGCATCCCCCTGCTTAGGAAATTTGGCATCTGTACTTTCCAGTGCAAGTCCTTTCTCTTCCAGTTCATCTGACAATTAAAAAAAAATTGCATTCTTTATGTCATTGTCAAGGAGCTATGTTAGTTTTTACCTTCTGTCATACATTCAGTAAAAATATATAATCTGTGGGCTGTTTTATATGAAAATTGTTGAAACTTAACAGCTTAATAGTTTCTAAAAATAATGGAATTTAAATGTAATTCTGCCCCCAAAAATTAATATCTATTTGCATAAATTCTTTTAAATTTTTATGAAGATGACTCCTTACCCCTTTTATATTAGCACAGTTGCTTTTGCAACTTTTATTCAATATATCTTAGGAGAAATATGTTACAACTAGGAGTAACAACTGCATCTCAAAGTAGGGCATTTCAGAACCAAATGTATAGTAATCACGGACTGTCTAAATTTGGAGCTGAAGCTAAAAGTTGCATAAGAAATTATGGTTAGCTAAAAAGGGATCATTAAACTCATTTCCAATAAGATTAAAATTACTTTCCAAGTAAATTATAACTTTTTAATTATAAAGAATAATTTCAAAATTAAAATGAAAAGACAAAGATAATTTAAAATTATCGAGTGGTTCTAAACTTTTCAGGTTTTTCCATTTTACACCCCAACTTTTTTCCTGACTAAATGGATCAAATTTCATTTAAAAATATAAACTGTTTTGGTCTCATTAATGAATTCACTGTTTAAAAACAAACAAATGTTGTCTCTGTATTTGACCTGTATTTATATTTTGTCCCTGTATTTGTATTATTGAGAATTTCAGATATACCTCCATCAAAATTTCTGTTATTGATCTTTGGGGTATCTTCAAGCTTCAGTGTCTGGTTGACCTCTGTCATCACACCATAGCGATTTCTGGCAAAGAAAAATGTAGTGCTTTAGTTGAGTTTAACTACCTTGGAGGCATCTTGCCATGCCTTCTGCCTCCTTGAGAAAAAAAATGCATATTTAGGGATGAAGTCAGGGCAGAATGTGATACACCACCATTCAAAATGAATATTTGTAAAGAAAGGGTATTGATAAATAGTGATCAACCTACTTGTATGAGGAAGGCAGAAACAAGTGTTTTTCACTGCAGACAGCATCTCTTATGTGCCTTTTCTTTGCATCAATATTGTAATGGCAGAATTGAGTGCTTCTTAGAAGGGTAGATAATGGGATATTCTATAAAATAAATAGTTTGGCAGACATTTTACTGAATTGTATAGGAAACAAACATAGTTTTAAAGGCTATCACAGTTTTCCTGTAATATTAACAGTTACAGCATATTGGAAACAAGGGTGCATAACTGGAATCATTCTTACACAAAGACAAAATTGTGCCAGCACCAATCTTTACTCTTAAGTCTCTTCTCAGGCGAAAAATCCCACTGAAATTTTCCCTCAGGCCATACTGAGGTGTTTGGCTTAGCAGTTACTTCATAACTGATCCCCTGCTGTCTACAACAAAGGACTCGTTCATAGAAACCAGTTTGTAATTTTTAGAGTAGTTCAGGCTCCTCAGAAAAGCTGATGCTCTTTTTAATTTCACTTTTATTACACACATTTTAAAGATTTCTACTACAAGCTGCAGAAGTGGAAGAAATTATAAAATGTGTTCTTTTAACATGATATGAAATCTTGATTATTATTTTTTTTTGAGGGAAACCACTCAAAAGTACAGATGCCATGATACCAGGAAGAAATCTGCCAACATTCATGCAAACAACTGCACTTGATCATTGTGGATTCACAAGTAGCCTCAACAGAATGTCAAACCATTTACTTCGGGGCATTTAGAACCCTCTCCTCATGAACATCACATACACATCAGGGGTTTGGGTTTGGTTTTTTTTACATGAAATGGGAATGTTGAAAATTTTGACCCACAAAATTAAAAATTTGGATATGATCTGATAGGTTATCATGCAATCAATTGTACCAACTCCATATATGAAAAGCTCTCCTTTAAAAATTCATGAGAAGAATATGAAAGAAGGTAATTACTCTCTTTCTCTGCGTTTGTTTTTCTCTATTGACTGCCAACAAAACCACAGGCTGATATAATGCAAGGGTGCAGAACACCCATTTAAGATTTTAGAAGATAAATACAAAATTTACATATTGTAGTAGGTAAGTGATTTAGTGAAGGATGTTGTATAATAGAATTTTTAATAGTATACTTACTAGTCCCTTTACAATGGCAATAGGGCTGACGTAGTCTCTGATGGGACTGAAGCTGTCACAGGCTTTCAGGTCCCTGTTAATTGAAATATCTTCTGCAACATTTCCTTTTCTAGATTTGAATTCAACTTCACTGTCACACTTTCCATACACAGTATCCTGGAAAGAAGAAGTAAGTCAGTGACTTTGTTCATGTTCTCCCACATTTTCTTATCCAGCTGAAAGGAACCCTTTCTCATCTGAATTTCCAGGTCTTTTGAAAATTGTGTTCAGGAGTAACTCTACTAGGTGAGGTTTCTTCCATTTAAGGAAATAATGTGAATGCTTTACAAAAAACCTACCATGGAAATTGTTTTAACATTTTCTACTGTTTCTGTTGGCACAAGTAGAGCTGAGATGATCCCTCTCTTGAGATTCAGTACGTTCAGAGGTTCATCCTTCTCTGGATACAGCTTGACTTTTGTTCCATCCTGAATGCTGAATTTTAGCTCATGTCTGTCAAAAAAAACCCCAATGTTAGTATGTAATCATGTTAAAGCCACCCAGTGAATAACATGTTATCAATAAACTGCTGGGCTATAACTAAAACATTGTGTTTATCTTGGTCTACCATTATTTACTAGTCACTGTTGTTCCTATTACAGAGTATTACCATTAAACCAGCAAAATTCTAACCAAGGACATTCTGATATCACCAGACTACGTCATCTAAGGACAAGCAAATATCAAGAGCAATGGCTGGAAGTTGGAATTGCACAAATTCAGAGAGGAGATAAGTAAATTTTTAGAATGAGATAATTATTAACTACTGCAATAGGCTACAAAATGATGGGAAGCTTTCTCTACTAGTTGCAGTCTTTAAATAAAACCCTGATTGTTTTCTGAAAAACATATTTTAATTCTGCCTCAAGCTTTGAGATCTATGGCTTACAAAACAAGATGGAGTGGATGCTGAGGGATCGAAAGAAGCATGAAGGTACATGAGTAAAACGTGCGCTGACAAGGACTGGGTGGAGGGAGTAGTAGCGATAAGTTACGAAAGCAGATAAGTGGGGAAAAGATAAGTTGCACAGGTCATTAAAGACCATGATAGGAAACCTGGACTTCAGTCTCAAATGCCCTTCTATTGCACAGTCTTAGTACCATGTCAGCAAAGGAAAATTATCTTGAAATGGCTGTAGATAGCTGTTTGAGAATTTGCTTACAAGAAGGAACACTCCATTTGCAATAATCTTTTAGGGGACTACCCAACAGTTTGCTGATGTAAATGATATAAATGACAAAGACATGCCAAGTGAAAATTCTGGATGGAAACACCTATCCTACTAGCACTTGAGAACTGTTCCAGGCTATCCCTAAATTATATCAGGGAGAGTTTTGCTGTGGAACCAGCACATAAATCTACCATGTTATCATGAAACCTGTTCTATGCCTGGAAAAACATAGAGTGGACTGTAACACTGCAGCCTGTTCCATGTTAAGGCTACAAGTATTGATGACAATTGATATTACTTACTTGGACATGGCATTTGCAAAGTCCTCAGAGTTCTTTGACTTTTTCAGCATGGCCCTTCCCTCAGTGTCAACACCAAAAGTCTCCCTCAGGGAGCAATGCATTGTCCTAAGGATGAAGTGGCACAGCTGTGGTACCTCCAGTTCAACCTGAAAACACAAATATGATGGTTTTATCCTTTTGTCATTATCGTGTTTCCAGTTACATTTTTGAAAATATGGTATTCCTTGGGTTTTGTAAAGTTGCAGAATCACCTTGCTAGCAGCTGTTTGGAAAGATTCCAAAGTACTCTAAATAGCTTCAGGGAACAAAGGAGAAGATATGAAAGCAGGTATTTGCTTGGCTAATGGCATGGAGTATACTATACACATGGTAAACAAGCGACTTAGGTTCTGAAAATTTATAGTACTAGAAGAACTGTAGGAAAACTTGTGTCATTACACTGATCGATGTTTAGACTCTGTCAGAACAGTGTGTACTAAATAAAAAAATATTTTCCCCAGCTACTCCATTTCAGAAAAAAAAATATGGGAAAGTTTTGGTCCAGATGGAGGGATATTAGGTAGTTTAATGGTCTATGGGACCTTTTACTCCTACAGCCCTGATCCTGGCTTGACTGTTACCATCAATACGCTATCAAGTGGTCTTAATAGCATCAATGAGCTGTTTTAGTTAAACTTCTAGAATTGTTTGATGGACTTTGGTAGACTCAGCCTGGGAGCAGAGGAAAACTGAACTACCAGGTCCTTCCCCTCTCTCGTGTAAAAGTACAGCCAGATCAGGATTGAAATGCACTGGCACAGTGGTATGAAGGACTTCTGCCATCCTCAGTGCCTTCTGTCTAGGACAGGGAGAGCTTATTCTTCAGGACTCTCAACCTGTGCCTTTCAAAAGAAGCATCTTGTTTGGCAAAACATTGAAGGATGTTCCCCAGCTGCCAGCTCCCATGTTATTCAGTATGGAGTCCAAATCAATTGTATTTGCTCCTCTTTCTCTACCTTGCAAGTGATCTTTGAACCGCTTCGAGAATCTGCTGTTCCTGTGATGCCATTTGATGTTTCTGCTTCATATGAGTACACATATTTTCTGAGGTGTTTAAATCTGGTTGCATCTTCTGCAATTGGGAAAAAAAAAGAGAGTTTTTATGATTTGAGCAGGATATGCATATGACAATACTTACAATACACCCTTAGTGTTGTGTAACTAAAATGAATGCCAAATATAAAGGAAATATGAGGACCCTCCCACTATTTCTTTTTACAGAATAGATTTCAGATAAAGAAGTAATGCCTTCATGTTAGTTGGATACTTTCTGAAGCATAAGACAAAACTTGTGGGGGAGGCATAAGTTTTGGGGCCCACTATTCTGTTTGATGAGATCTGACAATATGACCCCATCTGGACTTCAAATCATACCCCATTGACATTAAGGGCAAAACCAGGAGAAAACATAAGATGTGGAACTGTTTTAAAAATGACCCTATTGCCTCTAAAATAAACCAATCAAATGGTAGTTTTCAAATTGGTAATAAAATGATTCATTTCAGCTCAGATTTTTCTGTCAAAATTCATATGCAAGGAGCTGCTTTATCTAAGTTACACGACTGAAAGCAAATAAACACAGAAAGAGATAGAACACCAAAACCAGCATTCCTCAATACCATTTCACCTGAATCTACAGGGTATCTTTCAGCCCCAGACTCTCCCGAAACATGATCTTCTCTAATTCACTTATTAGATCAGCAAATTTTACTTAAGTAGACTCTTTTTAATGGAGATAAGCTTTAGTTATATGAAGAGCATTCAGAACAAGGCAAAAGCTCTAAGTTATGAGTAAGAATAAGGCAGGAGGAAGTATTTCTGGAGTTGTTCCTCTTTTTATCAAAGGAAGCCTCAAAACTTAATGGGCTTCCTCAAAGGGATGAATTTCACCTGTGTTTAATCTGCTCCTGTTGCTTCCAGAGGCAATAAATCTGTAATTTTAAACCCTACAAGCACGAATGAACATGGTACTAGAGACAGAAAGAAAAAAAAAAATATTTGGTCTCATTGTCACATACAGGGACATGAGATCTTCTTTTGGTGTTTGGAATGCAAAATGTAGGCTAAACAATGTCCTCAATTACAATTCACTCCCATTAATATTGCAGGCATAATTTTAAACTAAACATAGGATGATCATGCATTTTAAGTGACCGTGCTACAGCAGTTACTGTTAGTGAGTGTTAGAGAAGTTATTGTTCCCTCTGTTTAGACTGCGCAACTTGCTTACGGGACTGTGAGGTTCTTGTGATGCTAAGTGACAAGCAATTTCCTAAATTTTCCCATGTGGTTATTTGTGACTGTCTGAACAAATCAGAATCCTGATCTACTTTTATAGAAGAAAAAAAAGGTAAAGTCATCTCAGTGTAAACTCACATGTCTACCATCAGATCTGTATGGTTTTGCCTGTCTATACCTGCCATGAACGTAGCTTAATCTTTTACAAAATATTTACCATGTCAGAGGCCAATGGCAATGCCATCTTGCCCTTTATGTCACAAAATTGCATACTTAGAGAACAGAATAGTACTATAAATCCTGTCTTTCCTCCTTGGACTATCAGTTTTATAAGCTCTACATACTTCAAAAGTGTTTTAACTGAGATTACTTTCTTGTAATTGCTAAACAGAATTAATATAATTAATACTAGCTATCATACAGTAATGAGCATCTTACAAACATTTCAAAACTGAATTAACCTTAAAATTAACTGTTATAAAAAAAAATGAACACTATACCTGTCACTTTTGCTTATCCTGGACTATAACATTGCTTAACTATACACTCTCAGAGATTTTCTCAACACCAGTATCTACTATGTTAAAGCCAAAAGGCTAACTATTGCTTCATTTCCTGCTTTTGAACAGAAATAAATGGAAAAGGAATAGGGAAATTATAAGATTAGAAATGCAAATACCAAATAATTTTCTGTATCAAAAATAATAAACTGGCAATGAAACCCAGAAGTCTTTGAATTGGTTCAGGCAGCTGAAATAAACCCAGTTGCCTGGAGATGGTGCTAAAGCATCCAACAAGGGAACAAAAAAAACCAAACCTGAAGATCCAAAGGGACAAAGAACAAAACAACTCATGTGGTACTTTGACCTTATGGTGGAACATTATGTATCTAACCAAGCAGTCAGGGCCAGTCTGAGTTCATTATAACGATAGGGCATAAAGTCAGCATTTCCTGAGTCTTGACTTGTTTAAAGAAATTGCTGTCCTTGCTGACAGAGTTGATGATTTATTCTACAGGTATTTAGTTAGATACGCAAGTGCAGCTCTGTGGGTTTAGCAGTCACTGTGAAGGGTAAATGAGAACTGAGATTCAGCCCACGGTAAAGTGTAATGTATATAACCTCACTGCTAAAGCTTCACACCTGATAAATGGGGATTTCTAGATTAAGGAATTTGCACCTGACAAGAAATCAACAAAACAACTGAAAGTAGTTTCTTAATGGGAGTTTTTTAAAAGCTTAGAAACTCGACTTCAGCTTCTCTGATCTTAGGAAACTTGAAATTCTTTGAGCCAAGACTTAGAGATAACTAAATACCTAAAGTAAATGGCAGTAAAGACGTCAGAATATTGCCATCACTTTTGTTTTAGTTATTACAGAGGAAGAGATTAACAGAATAGGAAAAGTCAGGCTTTGAAAGATGTATTCAGTTAATACAGTGATATAATAAAAGTAAATCAGTTACTTGAACATCCTGGATTTCCACTTTCAGGTGTTTCTTCTTCTGTAAAGAATAAAAACAAGAATTAAAACCTGGAAAAGCAGTTTATAGCTATAAAACAAGGGCTACGGAGATATAAATGGAAATACTACATTATCATTGCAAGACCTTACTAATTCATACCTTACTAATTCATACTAACTTTTGATGTAGTTTGGCACACTGGTGTAAATAACAAAGCTACTACTAACACTGACAGCACAGAATCAAATCTAAAGACAGCTACAGCAATTGCCTTGATATTGTGAACTAAGACCTCAGAATTGGATCTTGAGCTCACTGAATTAAATTACTTTTCTGTAAACTGAGAAGGATCAGCTTCTAGGTTAACAAGTATTTTTAAAAGCGCTACATTATGCGAAATAGAAATTTTACAAAATATGAGCACAAAATGTAGAGGTAGACAGATGAAATATACCATATAACGTGGTTTACTTCAACATTTTAGTCTATTTGAGCACACAAAAATACTATGTAATGGATGAATGCCTATATCTTGCTTTTTGTACATTTAAAAAAGCAATTTTTGACAGTGAAAAAACGACTTCAACAATTAAAACTACGATTCTCTTTTCTAATACTACAATTATATCTTTTCTGAATACTGAGAATTCATTCTCTGGAGGAAAAGAACACTGATTGGAAGTCAATTCAAATTAAGTAGAATCATTTGCTCCATATGGTATGTTCCACATGACTCTATTGAAAATAAAATAAAATATAATGTAGTAAATTTGCTGCATTCATTTGACATTATGTCAGTCTTTGGGATATCACACATAAATATCAACACTTTTCACAAAATTCTCTGTAGACTTCCCAAGTTCTCATTCTGGGAATTCGAAGGCTGACCACTCTATAGAAATAGATTTTAACACTAGTTACTGTAATAGCAACAGTAATATTACTATTATTATTACAATAGTAATAACATTAATAATAACCATTAGAAGAACACATCCTTAAAAACTGTGTAACATCAGTCAACAACAGAATGTTAGCTCGACAAAAGTGTATTTATGATGAATTAGATCTAAATATAAAATCGGAACTGCGTAATTGGCCCCAGATTCACTTTCCTCTTTAGGATTCCTGAAGTCCTAAGTAACACTACAGTGTCATGTTCTGAAAAGCCACTTCTTGGGAAGCAAGGATAGGTCCCAATCCACAGCACCATATTGATCTAGGATGTTGTTTCTGGTCTTTGGAAAAAACCCTCTACTGGTCTACTTCGTTTACTACTACTACTACTGATGACTATGTCCCTTTAACACAAAATTGTGTTTCAGATGTCAGTGTTGCCTGCCAAATACATTTTGCCTGATTGCTCTCTGCCTTCATATTCTCTGCTATATAGGTTAGCAACAGCTGGGATAAATCTGTATGATATCTCCAAGCTACAGTATCTCCATGGGGGTTTAAAAGGACAGCATTACAGAAAAACAATTAGGCCAAAATAAATTACGTGAATTCCTTACAATTTCCAAATTATATTAAATCTGATCAAAAGACACCAGGTGACATTTGCAAATTTTTCTACATTGGGATCCTCCTATGACTGTGCATTCCTACAAAGGGAAGAGATGACATCTTTGCCATGCTTACCCTAATTCTATACGCCATTGTCCTGTTGATTTTTGCATTATTGACTTTTTAATCGGCTCATAAATAAAGCAGCAAAAAGCACTGATAAAAAAGGCAGTACTTACGTGTGAAAACACCACTGCTGAGCAGCAGCGAGAGCAGCAAGAGCTGCACAGGGCCCATGGTGAGCCCTGAACCCTCTTGCTGCTTTCCTTTCCTCTGTTTTTCCTTCCCTCCCCTCTTCCCTACCGCCTCAGAGGGAGAATGAGCCTTCTGACTTGGACCTCCATTTATATAGTCTGTAGCAAGCAGCTGAGGCAAACGGTTTAGAAAGCTCAGAGCAAATTGCCAAAGGTCCAAAGGTGAGAGTCCCAGATCCTTACTGCACTCCAGACAATGCTCTGCTTTGGTTGCTGGGAGTCCCTGAAGGCAGAAGACTGAGCATATACTGGAGATAAGTCACTCTTCCAGTTCATTGGGGTTTTTTTCTTTAACAGAGTTTTAAAAGCAGAATCCCTCAGCTTCAGACTCTAACAATATATTCTACTAAATTTCCCACGTCTACATGGGAACGATTACAATGCATGAGTTATAGCTGGGAGAAATGATCACTGCAGCATGCTTTCAGTATAGACCTTGAGAGGCTTGAGGGTATGAGTTCTTGAGAAAATGAGAGTACTGTGCAATTTAGACATCTTGCCTTTACAAACAGGAGAACAAATGTTTTATTCCTTTGTTGAACCCAAAATTGTCATATACCTTTCTAAAAATAATTTTATATTTACTTGCATTATTCTGGTAAATCAGGTCACGTTCATGTTTAAAGTAAGGTCTTTTGTTTCCTTAGATTCAATTCCGTTTGGGTTTTTTTTGTTAATAATAATAGCAAAAATATGAAAATAAGATGATAGAATGTGTCTGAATGAAGAAGATAGATTTATGAAGAAGATAAACCTAATTAAAATACAAAGAAAAAACCTTTTAATGATTATGTATATTGGGAAAAAAGACTGACTTTATGTCGTGAGAAATTCTAGTAGTTTGAATTCTCTCTCATACCTATCAAACCTAATTGCAATAAAAAAAAAATGACAACGGAAATAGTTAAGAAAATTTTCTTTAGCAAATTTAATTTTTGTATATCTGATCAAATTGAAATGTTTTGACATTTCCAAATCAAAATATTTCCTCTTAGCTTGTTGAATCAAAAAATCAAAATTTGGCTTAGCTAAGCGGTAATTCCTTTTCCCTTGAAATGTTACCATGTTACCATGCATCACAGCAGCTATCTTTGAAGTCTCTTATTTCCTCATACTCTTTCTCTCTCAGACTTCATAGTTAGGTCACATTTCCCAGGATGCACTATGTTCATGTAAATCCTAACACTAGTTCAATCAAGTGGTAAGCTGTCTTAGCATATGTTCTGATATGTAACAATTATTTTTCTTTGTAGTATGATTCTACCAAAGAGACTGTACAAAAATATCATACTTTTTCCCATAGCATTTGATTCCTTTTTGCATTTAAACATCAACAGGTTTTGACTATTACTTAAAATATATTTCTTTGTTCACTTCAGCACTGCTGATAAATAGAGCTCTGGAGTGCCCAGCACTCAGTGATCTGTTAGCTATTTCCCTATTTCGCCTGTGCCTTCTCACTGCCTTCAAGTGGTTATTTGGGCCCGAGCTGGGGTTGACTGATTGTATTAATATGACGTCGCATGGACATAAACAGATTACAGAAGTTATGACTCATCCCATTAGCATGCAGGTAACATGGATGTCACTCCGGTGTGACAGGTTTATATTGCTGTATTACCAGTCAAGGGACAGCATTTTTTTCACAATAGGTGCAACAAAGTGCCACACACTACTTTTATCTACTCAATCATCAAGGAACCCCGATGCTTTCAGCTCATTGGAAGAAGTCAATATTCACGTGGAATTAGATGACATTAAGTTTTTATTTCAGCTATTTCTGTGAAATTGTGGGCTTTGACCTCAGAATACAGTTTATCTTCCAGACCAATCTGTTTTAAACCGTATTATCTCATTTCATTCTTTGTGTTTCTCAACTACTTTTGGCTAAGCCCCACTCTCCTCCGGGTGCATCTTTTGGAAGTGAAATGAAAACTTTGGAGATGGAAACCTTCTGAAGCCTGGTGACTGTACCACAGGTCTTACATCTTTGCATCTTTTGCACTTTATACGACAAAGACAGGCAGAGGGTATTAGCACAGATTTGAAAAGAAAAAAGATGACAGAAACATCAAACTTTATCCCCTGATGTTCTACACTGGAAGTAGCTCCAATCTTTGGTATACGATGTATATCTCTAATCTGCATATATTTAGTCCTGATCTAAAACTCAAACATCTAAATGGAAGTGCTACAACTGTCTTTGGAACAAGCCATTTGAGGTGAGTGCTGCGTTCCATGTTTCTTTTCCCTTAAGAAGGTTTTTTTTTCCATTTAGTCCACATTACTTGGAAATAGGGAAAGTTTGGGCCTTGGTGCTCACCACGGTCAGGGTAGTGTTGTTGAAGCACTAGGTACTGCCAGAGACCATTAAGTTTGTTCACCATTCCCTTCAAAAAACTTAAATACCAATATTAAAAATTATTAAGAAACAATGATGGAATTATACTTAGAAAGGAACTATTTGTGGACATTTCATGTCATTTTTTTTTAATAGGAAAATTTACTAAGGGGAAAATTCCCTAAAGGAGATAAAAATGTCATCAGCATCTGGTAACTAACCATTACTGAAATAAAGTTTCATGGCTTATTGAGGAAAATGCAGGCCATTTATTAATGCTGATGAAATAAGCCAGCTGGAGCTGTCATATATTTCCTGAATTTTGCCAATTATGTCTTATTTTCCTAAAAATCTTGCCACTGGTTTAGGATGTTCCACATGTCCATACAGTGGTACTATCTAAAAATGAAAAACATAGAACATGCACAGATCCTTTGTAGAACACAGATTAAGTGCAGTTCATATATGTAAACATATGTTTGATATAAAGTTTGATAAACTGAAGGTGTCATGCACGGGCTGGGCATTCACAAAGTCCACTACTTCATGCTCTCATCAGACCTGCTGTGCACGGACCGAATCAACGCTCTTATGAAATGTAGGAAGTATGACAACACTTCCAAATGTTGAATTAATTTTGTACAGAGAGATAATTTGGGCATGGGTATTATGAATATGGAAAATCTCTGACAGGATGTGAAAGCCTTAGCAATTGTAGAATCAGAGAATAAACTTGGTTTGTATGGGACCTCTAAAAGTCATCTCATCTGACCCCACACTCAAAACAGATCTAACCGGATCAGGATCCTTTGGGCCTTGTCCAGTGGAGTCCAATCAAATGATGAAGGCATGATCATTTGACAATCCATCCTTCATGGAGTTCCATCTAGCTGCAGGCTACTGCCTCCTCACATGTACATGAAGAAGTGATGCATTTGAGTGCATTACTGTACTTTAAATGACTGGAACAGCTGCATTTTCATTGGAATTACAGCACTTGATCAAGAAGTATGTGACCAAGTTTCCTGCTTTGTCATCATGAGAAAGGGTTTGGTCCTATGTGTAAGTGTCCTGTGTATGGCAATATGTAATTCTGGATTGGAGCAACCTTCCTGATTAACCTGGACTACCATGCAGCCATGATTTGAAATTTGTAGAGCCAGAAAATTCAACAAGTAAATAACGAAATAGGGCCTTCTATCTGGGAGTGTGAAGTCCTAGCTTCAGCTATGTATATATTGCACATGCGGATTAAATGCAAACATAATACATGTAGCAGGGACCAGGGCTCAGGACTGAGTACACGTATGGCTTACTTTCAAACTGCTTAAACTCTCACTCGTAAGCCATGGCACATCATACACAGGAGTATGTCACTTACAATGAAGGTGGATTTGGTGGTCACAGTCACCTGCAGAATCTAGAAAAGCTAAGGAAACTGCACACAGTAAACTAATGCCTGGCATGTTAGTGGGAGTCAGGAGGGGAAAGCATTTTTAATAGCTGCTATTCCATAATGGAATTATGGTACATAATTTATGTATGTATTTATGGTACATATGCCATGACTTGATATCTTCCACAGTACTGTGGAGGTACATTCACTGATCCCTTTCTTTTCAGTGTAAATGTGTGTATTTTTGTCACATTTCTTCTGCCGTATTTAAGATTTGTCATATGAATCCACTAAACACAAGCCCCACCTAACAATCAAACTTTAACTGAGCCTCTTAAAATGATAGGATTTAGGCTTTGAATTTGTTTCCTAGCTATAGTGTGCATTAACACTTTATATTTTGTAAAGTGTCAGTTGTAGGAGTTCTGGCATTCAAAGTCTAGATTTGATTCTAGAAAGAACAATTTATTTTATCAAATGTTGTCTTCAGACTTCACTTCACTACCCTGTTCTCCACAGCCACACAGAGGAAGCTGCATCAAATCACTCACCTGCAACTGAACCCCTTCCTTCCCACACTTGTCTTTTCCAGTGAGGAACTGGTTTTGCTGTGCCTGTTTTGGCAGTGCCTACAATGGCTTTACTAATACTAATATAAATACATAAAATCCATTAACCATGTCATTATATATTCTATATTTACTATATATATTATTATGTAGATATTCTATATTCTACATGACGTTATACATTATAGACCATAATCTTGTATTCTGCTTGATGATACTGACATTCCTTTTTCTATCACTGGAGACAGGTCAAATGTTTTGACAGGCCTGTTAAGAGAGAGACATGGCAACACCTTCACTGGACACAACCACCAGAAATCTTATCTTGTGCTTGTCACTGCATTGTCTTAGGATAAGGCCTTTTTCTATTAACTCACTTGGATTCTTTATTAAGTTTTGCATCTCATTTTCACTCAATGACTTTTGGAACACAACAATACAGTTAGTTTATGGAAGCAATTATGCTTGTGCCAAGTCGCTTTGATTCCAAAGAATCATTGTATACCTGTCCTTCCATCCTTTTCTCCCTTCTTTTTTTCTTTCTTCTTTCCTTCCTTTCTTCCACCTTCCTTTCTCTCCTTTTTCTTCCTTCTTTCTTCTTTTCTTTTCTAAGAAATATACTCACTACACTGTGTTCACCTTTTTTTTTTTTTTTTTTTGTTATTACTCATTCAGGTCAAGGCTCAGCACTTCAGGTTCTTTGGGAGCTCCTTGGAAACATTGGTCTTAGTCTTCTACTGTTTCCCAGATCACAGTGTCATCTGTTTAGGTCTTAGCATGTCCCTCATCAGAGAAAAATGGTTGTATTTTCTGGCGAAACACCTATGGTGCTAACTATAACCCAATGGCAATTGGAGGAAACCTTGTCTCCCAAAGGAGGTGCTGGAGGTGCATAAACATATACTTTGTTTGTGTAAGAATCGCTGCCAGAAGCCTGCTGAGGCATCAAGAGTAGAAAAATATTTGGCATAAGCCATCTCCTCCAGAATTTCTCTCCTTGTAGGTAGTGGAAAATGTTTCCTTTTTACATATTTATTTAGTTCTTTTGAGTATATTCCTGGGCAAAGGGACTGTCTTCTTTTTGCACTAACAAGAAAAAATACTGATTTGTTGAACCTTTTATTCACATTCTCCTTTCACAGTATTAAATCAAGCCAGTTCCTTCATTTTGTCTTGTCCCTAGGCAAAGAAATGTACTTTTGAACTGTTGTAAGTTGGGATCTCTAAATTCAGTTTTGAATTCTGCCAAGAGATTTCTACAAAGATGTTGAAAACCTCTACTTTATTCTCTCTCACCAAGAAGGTGACATGGTAAAATGCTTGATGTATTTCTATTCTAAACCAGCATTTTTCCATGTTCTTACCTTCTCTTCTTATTTCTTATTTATCCACACCTTCCATTCAAATGTTCCCTTCTAAGCTCACCACTGGAAAATTTATCTCCTACTGTCTCTTTCAGTACTAATAACACTGTTTCTGGTACAGATGTTCAGTGCATCTGTGAAAAAGGTAAGACTAAGAAATAACCCATTTACTTTCACAATGACAATTCAGGGATTTCTTGTAGAAAAATCACAAACTGCTGATCTAGTAACCTCCATTGAAACAGTGGCATTTTCTTCATCCTTTTTGTGCAGGTTGTAATGTTCCAGTGTATCCGGCCTTGCCAAAATATTGTATTCCAGTGGAGCATCACAACATAAGTGGTTCAGTGAACCATGGTTTTTGAGAACTCCAAGTTGAAAATCTGTGCACCTTTTTGCTTCATCTCTCCCATGGTTCAACCCTCAATCATCTTCATACTGCTAGAGCTCATGCTGTCTCCACAGGCTTTCCATGTACCCAGGATGCCATCTCTGCCTGCAAAATTCCAGCTGCTTTCCCAAAATTAATTCACACACCTCTGTGCTTTCTATGATGCTTTTCCTCTGCATCTGGAAACTTCTCAGAAGACTCAATTTGTTTTCCAGACTTACAACTTGAGTTCATCAACATAGAAACAGTTTATTTCCTTTATTTATTATTTCTTTTCAAATATTTCTGTCACATGTTAATTTTCTACTAAATACCACGTTCCTCAAATAGGCACACTAAAGTTAAATACTTACCCTTCAATTAAATGGAAGCTTTGAATGTAAGAATTAGCATTTATAGAACTACTGCCTTGCTGTTTTTCTTTTTGCTGGCTTCTGCTGCTCATAAATACGCTGAGGAGTAATGCTTAAATCTTTTCCAGTTGTTTGGGGAGCTCATTTTTCCACCAGTCTGAGCAGTTCATTTTTCTTTCTGCTTTTGAGAGCTGTTCAATAATCACTGAAAGTCAAGGAGCCTGACAGGTCGCCTTCACTCAGTGTCTGAGCTGACACACCAATTAGATAGTTTTAACTGATTGGTATTGTGCAACACAAATTTCTACATGATGTTACATGGAATTTTACTAGATCATTCCTGAGCTTTTTCAAGGCACTGCTCTCTTTGGGGAAAAAAATTCTGTCTTCATGTTAGCAATAGGGAATGGTCCACAAATAGATTGGCTTGCCTCACAGAGCATAGGAAGCCCTCACCACTAGCTTTCTCCTAATGTTAGAGAATTAATACTGTGGGAGGTGCCCCCTGTGACATACTAGCTGCTTGAAGGCCACAAGGAAGGCTCTGTGGACTAAATTCAGACATGACAGTTAAGGAAATAGATAGGTTTACCCAATGGCTCATCTGAGGAGGAGAAAGAGATATTTTTTTCTTTCATTTTATTAAGGCGCTGATGCTATACAAGGAAGAAAAAAAAAAAAAGAGTCAGTACTTTTCACATGACATTACCAGAAACGATAGTGAAACATACGAAGCCACAAGAGTGATAGCAGATATGTCTGTCAGGTGGGGACTGAACTTTAATCTATATATGGACCAGGTTATAAATTTCATTACTGGATGATGAACTGCACCTGTTAGGCTTGAGGCTCTGAAAAGTTAGAAAGGAAGGGGACATGTCATTCAGGTTATTGGTACTGACATCAAAGGCTTTGCACTTTCTGGTCACCTTTGTAAATATAGCCTTAATAAGCAGTGGGTTCAGCTTCCTTCCCAGGGTAAAAATGTTTTCAAAATTAGAAACATTATTGTAGTGGTTGTGATTTTAAATTCTAGGACAGGCCAAGAGTCACAGAGATTTGAGAAAAAAACCTTGCCTTTTATCCCTAAAGAGGCTTTGCGTTGCATCACTGAAATATCTTCAGCTCACCCATACATACACCATATCCATTTTTGATTAAACAGCAAAATACTACTAATAACTAAAATTCTTGATTCTCCTCTGAGAAGAAAGGCCTTTTTACTCTCTGTCTGGGTTCCTTTCCAAACTCAGTATAGCAGCCTTGATTAACATACAACTGACAGGAATCAAATTCTTATTTTAAAGACAGATATTTGGGATATTTTAACATTAAACATTGATAACCTTATGTAGAGCAATGTTGTGGTGCTGAAAAATACTACATGCTTCCTCTTTGCAAGTATAACTCATCTAAAATATGTTGTCAAATCTTAAACATTAAGTAAAGCATTTGTGTGTACTTCACCAATTTTTCATTTTACTAGTAAGTATCCTCTATTCTGTCCTTGTTAATTTCTTATTACTCTTTTTCTATCCAGCAAAATTGTGGTGACAAATATCATCTTCTTCATATATTGCTTTTATTACAGAAATCCCTTTTTGAAGTCACCTTACTGTCAGTTCTACTGTATTATCTATTTAAGGACTTTATATCCCCTATATCAAGCTTATATATGAGCTGTTATTTCTTTCTGAGTCCTCCTTCTCTCCTTTCATTCAGTTAAGAACTCAACTTTGCAATACTAAATACCTCTGTACTTGCTAAGCCACTAATAGATAATGGTAAAAATATAGCATTAATAAGCAAAAGGGAGGAAAGAAGGGAAAAAAGGAGGCAGGAAGGGGGGAAGGGAAAAAGAAAGCAAGGAAGAAAGAGAGAAGAAGGAGGGAAGGAAGGAGGAAAGAAGGGAGGAAAGGCTATTTTTGTCATCTGTACTTTCTGTTGTTGGTCTGTGGTGGGTCAGTGAAGTACGTATACCTAAATCTACCCCTGCATGTGGCCATAATAAAAAAATAATTCATTGTTCTCAGCACAATGAGTTCAACAACTTGTACTGGGCATAAGGAAGTTATCAGTTTGGATTAAAAAAGAAAAAATTAGCAGTCTTGTAACTGGGATCGACTTTTTTTTTTTGTTTGTTATTCTATTGCTGAAGAAGGAAATGTTTCTCCTAAAAGCCACATTAATAAGAGTTACATTTGTAACTGAAATTCAGTTTTGATGGAATATAAATCAGCACGAGAGAAGTGTATTTATTCAGAATGTTAACTTGTCCCTATTGTTTCAAGTGGTAAGTAGGAGTTCTACTGTGAACATCTTGCATGTGGAATGGTTATTTCCTCACTTGCCTATAGATACACACCTCCATGCACTGATTAATATGAACTTCTGCCAAAACCAAGGGGTTTAGAAATCTGAAGTTTTTGTTAAAACTTATTTCCAATATTAACACATCTTTATCAGTAAAATCATGTTATTTTTGTATACTCTACTACATCAGAAAGAATTGTGTTAAGAAGAAGCATGCTACCCCTTAATGGCAATGCCTACACATTGGATGATGTTCCAGAGGCTAGAGTGACTTTGTATCATGACTCCAATTTTAAGTATCAAATTATGTGGTCAGATTATCACTGAATTACTGGGCACTGAATTCCTTCTGTAGACAGCTTCTGTTTTGGGGTCTGAAGGTTTGAAAATCAGTCTGTGACATCTTTGAAAAATGTGTCTCTCTGGATAATAACAGGTTGCAAGCACCACTTAAAGTCCCTTACATAAAAGGTTCAGTGAGGGTGGAGCGTTTTGTTTTATGTTTGTGTATGACTGTCCAATCATCTCATCATGTAGTGATTCATTATGCTGCTCACTCAAATGAAACCAAACATTAAGATAAGGTATAAACTGCAAAAATAGGTTAAAGTTCATCTTTCAATAGCAGCTGGGGCTCAGAAAAGAAAAGGGAACATCCTGTTGTTCAGATGTTACTTAGTTCAGATGTTATTTAGTAACAGAAGGAAAACTTCCAGAAGTTAATTTTTTTTAAGTTCTTTGAAAACATGCTTAATCAAGTTAAATAAAACATCTAAATATTTATTTAGTTGGCAAGAATGAAGATTTCTGAATTATACTTCTTGGCGTAAAACCCCAGCATATCAACACACCAATTATGAGATATTTTTAATGAAAAATGACAGGTTTCTTTGAGAAATGTAACACTAAGAGTCACTTTATCTGCAGGGATGAATTGGTTGACAATGATGGAGTTATGTTACTCTATGGGATATGAGGATTTGGCTTACTGCTGAAGCTGCCTCTTTGTTCTTATTTGATGTTCTCAGCAGCGACTTCTCTCCTGACTGCTCCACCATTTGCCTTTCTATTCCTTGACCTTTCACCATCTTTCCCCTTGCATCCAGCATCTCTGTTTGATTTTTCCATTGCAACAACTGTACTTTAAAAATGTTACTTTTTAGTGTTATTCTTTCACTTCTTTTTCCTATTTTCACTGTTTCAGGACATCACCTATATTCCACACTATTCCAATGTTACCTTTACTTCTTCTTTGTCATAGTTCACATTTTGCTAAGTCTTGCTTTGGCATTAGATTGCTGAAATCATCTCTTTATCTTCCTGTTCATTAAGCCCTTGTAATTCACTATCCTATCGAGAATTCCTCTGTGAGAACAACCTAGCAGATTCTCATCACGCACCACTTCAGCTCCTTAAAATGGCCACTTCTGTTGCAGTAAACCACACATAACCTCAGAGTGCTCTACTCTGTGGCTTCCTGAAATAACCCTCTGCCCATTTCCTAAGCTCATGGGGCAATGCTTGTGCACCATTTCCTAGTGCAGTGTAGGCTTCAGGCCTACAACGTTCAGAGGGTAAGCTTAGATAAGAAGTATTCCACTGTAATGGTAACGATTTGGTGGCCAGAGAATATGCACATAGTTGTGAGCAATTCAGAATGGTGGTCAATGTGTAGAGGTGGGCAAAAGGAAAACAGTAACATAACGAAGGAAGAGAATGAAGAACAGTGTCAATATATTGTAACAGTATTATAGTAATGCAAACAATAGTATGTTCTCAACAGTAACAATAATAATAATAGAAGCAATACGGCTATTATTCAGTTCCTGTGGTTCCAGTTCAAAGAATATATAGTGGTAACTGAGAAGGATTAGAGATAGGCAGGTCAGAGCCATGGAAAATATTCCAATCTGAGAGAGACCGAAGAGACTGTAACTGTTTGCTTTGAAAAGGAGATAAGAAGAGATAAGATAAAGGCACACAAACCAATTATAAATATAGAGAAAGATGAAAAGCACTGAGAGCGTCCTTTTCTTTGAGTACTAGAAGACATTTGGAGAGTGCTTGTGTGTGGAATCAGTTCCTGAAATATAACCATCCACTTTTATTTTCAACTCTTTGTGTATCAAGGACATCTGTATGGTGGTTTGAGAGAGGACATGGATTTTACAGAAGATTTGCACCCTCCTCGATTAGCAACTGAAGGTCAGAGAAGATAATCCACTGAGTAAAAAATGATACTAGATGCTCAAGTCTATTTAATCTTGCTTTCAGTGAATTTGAAAGTTGGCAATAAATGAGAATGTAAAACCTAAACTAACTAAATAAAAAAGTATTAAACATGATCCACAGGTAGTTTTGGAGACCTCTGTTTTAATTCTATTCATTTATGTATGTTTCGGTTCAGCTTATCTGCTGGATGTCCTATTCTAACTAGACTGGGACTTTATCACAGTAATGTTTTACAAAGACATAAAAGAATATTTCTTTCCTTGACTGAACTGGTGATCTAAATACAAACAAAAGAGACTGAAACAGACAGATACAATAATACAAGGATACAGAAAGGATGCAATTTACGTATTTTCCAAAACTTGGACATCTTAAGTCATCTCACATACTAGAGTACATTGCCTGGTTTTCAGCTGCCTCTTCAAAAGGGTAAGAAAATCCTGAAGATATTCTATTAAAACTGCTATTACTTCAGTAACATAAGGAAACTCAAATAGCATCAGACACTTATGATTAGTCACCTTATTAAGCATTTAGATTTAACTGACTGTAATGAAAATGTAGACATTTAGATTACCTGCAGACACCTACATCACAGAAAACTTACTTGTGAAATGATACAAATTTACAGGATTAAGTATGTGAGCTAAGAATTCTCTTTCAGAGGAATGTTATTCTATAACTCCTGAGAACTTTCAGCATTTCTCTGAATCACCTGACATTGCTGGGGAAAAGTGTAGCTGTTTCTGTATGTCTACTTTATATTCTATAAAAAAACACCTTTTAGTCTGAATACTAGTTCAAGAGACATGATTCTAGCAGGGATTGAAAATAAATTTCAAAGATTCAATTACGATCTCACATAAAATTTGCTCTCAACAGACTTACATTGCTAGACATTTGTTTTCTTGTATCTTAAGAGAAATTATTCCCCATGCACCCAAGTAAGAGTGTAGAACGTAGATTATGCAAGATTGTAGAATGTAGAATCAGGTTCCCTGGTGATGGATGGTAGAGTTCAAAATGGGTAAAGCTGAGAATGTAAAACTACTCCAATTCCTTGAAATGGCAGTTGTGCTCAGAAAATCAGAAGTCAGCATTTTTATGATTCAGTTTCATAGGATTAATATCAAGCCTAATTTTGAATTTCAGAGATTTACATTGGGAAAGTCTTTGAAATTTTCCCATGACTTTACACTTTGGTAAAAAAATTATTCTGAAATGAAATTACACACGGGCTTAACGTTTCCATGTCAGCTCTTAGCTGAGTTTGTGCTGAAAGCTTTCTGCCTTTAATCACTGCTGATGGACATCTAACTCAGCCACAGCACAGAAGTAAGAATTAGATTGAAACACCAAATGGTCAGCAGTCAAACAGACCACAAACAGGTTACTTTGGATGGGAATTTTTCCCTATTTCTTTAAAGGGAGGATCCAAAGAGAGAAGATGATGATGGTTAGGAGGGAGTAGGTTCAAAAAGCTAGAATCTATATTCTCTTTGGATGGGGACCTGAGTGAAGCTATGTATTTTAAGAAATAGAATATAAGGGGAAAGAAGTCTGAGGAGTGGAAAGGTTCAAACAGGGATGGAACAGAGAAGTTAGGAGAGTGAATGGGTCACTCAAATATTTACACACCTAAAGATGTGCAGAAATGTAAATAGTAAATTTCATGAAGAGAAATTAAGACCCCACTTACTACAGAAAGACTGATTTGACAAACAGATTTTCTCTAGTGGAGAATAAGAAAGAGATGCAAACAGAAAATATCTGGCAAAGAACAGAAATTAAACTAGCTCCAGGGGAAAAGAGTGATGAGGACAATTGGGTTTGTTTGTACTGAAAAATGAAACGGGCCAAGGATCACTTTCTGGCTCTGAGGCCAAGGGTTGTGGTACAGTCCATGTCCATCAACTTAAATTCTCTCATGTCACCGAAAAAGGTGCTTACATGCAATATGTGTATTGGGAATAGTTCCTGACTTAAGTTTGAAGTGGTGCCGGGACATTATTTGGGAAAGTGCTTGTTGGGCTGGGTTAAAAACATGCTGTTGATTGTGCTATTTAGCTGTGAGAAAAAGTTGCCATAGTTCTGTTTAGTTTACTAGTGTAGATGTAGCCTGGGAGAGTAGAGTCCAAGGAGACATGAAGATAATGTACAAAGAACTGCAAGATTAGAATGCCATGACCTGAGGACCAAAGAAAAGCAGGGAGGAAAAATGCTGGGATTCCTCCAAAGTCCAGGAGATGTCAGGTCTGAAAACCTGGGAAGCATCTTACTGAGAAATATTTAGTAAGCCATCAAAGCCATTATACTTTGTTATCAAAATGTATCCAGTGAATAAAAATATGCAATGTTTGCCAAAAGTAAGGATATGAAATATGAATCTGAGGAAGTCTGAAAAACTCTCTGTTCATCTTTTGGTATGCTGGAAAGCAGTGATACTGCTGGTTTCATACTGGAACAGGTCTAGATTATGTAAGTTTACGGAAAACATTCAAGAAAGTGGTATTATTTTCAGTGATTCTTCTAGTAGAATTTCTGAGATTTTTTTCTTCCAAAGGAGGAAGATAAAGATTTGAGGGAAGAAAAACAGCAGGTTACACTATTAGTATTCCTAGGAAACAGAAATGTTCAGCCACCCACAAGCATTTATGAAAAGAGAACTGCTTTCAGAGAAAAAAATCAAATGAAGAGCATGATCTTAAGTATGTGGAAGAAGAATGTGATGTCTTTACTGCAATACCACTTTGGAATTTCCATATTAAACAAGGAAAGAAACTTGAAAGGAAGAACTCCAAGCCTAACTGAATAAATAACCTTGTCAGAAAATACTATTAAAATAAGCAGAACATTAACAATGAATAAGAAAAAGGAGCAGATCAGCAAAAAAATTAAATCTTGGAAGGGTTAAGGGAGAACTGCCAAAACTCCAGCGGGAAAGCATGAGTACTGTAAAAAAAAGAAAGCCAAGGAAGGACAGGAAGAAAGGAGCTGATAGAAAGATGCTGTTAAGCTTGGTCTGAAAATTAAATGGATATCAACCTCAATTCTCCTTATCAAAGCTTGGAGCACATGCAGGAACAGAATCACTTTGGAACTTTCTAGTGATACAGGTACTCAGCTATGACAGTGCCATTAGAGTTAGTGAGCTACTCAGCAAAAGCATCAAACCTAAAAAATCTGACTGAATCCTACAAAATCCTTCCATGGATCTAGCCTATAGTCAACACAAAAGAGATTAGAAGGTTACCCAGGAAGGAACTAAATGATCTTAAGAACAAGAACATTAGGAATATCATGAATTTCAGTAGTAAACTGAATTAATTTAAGAACAGATAAAAGGAACTTCTGCTTTAAGCTAGAAACCTCTATATTGGGGAAAAAAAAAAAAAGAGGAAGCAAATTATTTATATATATAGCTTATGGGCAGGATAATTGTGAATATTGAGCTGTGGCACAACTGGAGAGCAGCTGCCATTTTAGGCTCTACCGGTAAAAGTATTTGTTTTAGTGAGAGGGATCTATTACCTATTACTCATTAGAATATGAAAGTAATTACTGATTATTTTCCCTGGTACTGCTGGGACTGCATGTAGAACATTCTAAGAGCCTCTTGTTACCTGTATTCAGCAACATGAATTAAACCTAGATGGGAATGGAAGGATTATTAGAATCAATACGGAAACAAGAAGTGTGTTTTCAAGAGGGGACAAAAAAGCCTGACAGTTCTACCCTAGAAAAGTCTGAGAGGGCTATGACTGATGCTTGTAAATCCACAGGAAGAGAGAAGAGCCACACAAACTTAAGGATGGAATTGTTACAGGCTCAAAATAAAGCAGTCAAAGTTACATCAAGGCTAAAGACTGGAAATTATGCATCAATCTACAAGCCTTTGCAGAAGAATGGTGGTATCTAAGGGGCCCAAATTACATATTTTTAGAGCCTAGTTTAATACATTTATGACTAGCATAAGAAAATATAGTTTCCTGTCATGGTGGGTAGGACTCTGATCCTAAGGATTTCAATAGTCCTATCCAGTTTTATGCTTTAGAAATGCTGCAGAACTTTGCTAAGCAGAAATTCATTAAGAGAATGATGAAAATACACAGCGGTTACTTCTTTGACAAGATCAGTAGAGTAAATCCACAGAGTTCTTACAGAAAGACTTTTCTGTTTGCTCACATTTATACTGAAGGTTAAACATTACCCTGAAAGGTGAAGCTCCTCATTGCAACATCAGATGGTATTTTTCCTCAAACATTAATGGGATTTTAGAAAACAAAAAGCCAAAAAATCCCACTAAAAACCTACACCAAAGATTTCAGGAATGTTGTTTCTAAAATAAGAACTGTGTCTAGTGTCAATGGCTGGCAACTACACAGAAAAACATGGATTATTAAACTGTTATGACATTGAAATACTCAGGGCCAGTATTACATTTTTTACATTTTCTTATTAGATGCATGATTATGTCAGGGAATACATAAAAAGAAAGGAAAACAAAAAGCACGATTTTCAGCGGCATCAAGAACATTTTATCAATGGCAATTAGGTGCCTAAGGGGTATTACCCCTTTGCAAATAGATTCCATAATCTCTACAATTAATGATGTACATTGGGCTATCAGTACATGCAAAAATGCATGCAATCATAGTAATAAATCTGGGAGTTCTGCCAGAGCAACTACTTTACAATTGGACACATTCTCTGAGAGATTCTTTCCCTTAAAATCTTTAGTTGAATTTTGCCTTGACTAAAGAAATCAGCCTCATCCCACCTCAGACAAAAATCCATGCTTTTATAATGCAAAAGAATATCAAAACAAACCTGTTTCTTTCACATGAAGGTACCTAGTTTAGTGTGACAATGTTATTCTTCTAAATTATCTGATAAACCCAAGTTAGCCAGCGTGTTCCCAAGAACTCTGTATATAAAACACTGAAACATTCCATAGCATTAATTAATGTAGAAGCATGATGTTTAAAATAATTTCCTCTAAACTATGTAATAAGGTCTGGAGCAAGTGGTGGACAGGATTTATGGAGAGTCATTCCCACGGATGTAGATTTCAAGACTGTAAGAAGTCACCATCAGATCACCCCAACTTTTTTAGCAGAAGGGTCAGCCACCTCTACTGAGTCACACGTTGCCAGGTCCTATTTTGCCCTTCACTATCTTTTCTCCCAAATGCTTATAATTTTTTTTTCCAACAGTGGGGCTTTTTTATTAAGAAAACCAACCTCTTAGATTACTGTTCATTAGAGTATGCTTGATAATTTGTACCATTCTGTGGCAAGAAAAGAATTATGAGGAATAGAAGGCATTTCAATGAACTGCTGAATGACAGCAGAACTCATCAAACTCTCTTTGAACTTTAATTTATCTTTCTATTATAATTCTGGCAATGCAATGGCCATGCGAAGAGCTTCATAAAGCACTTTATGTTGTAAATGAATGTTGACACTTTACTGGTAGAAAGTAATGACTATTCTCGTATTTTCAGGGGGAGTCTATTAATCTATTATGCTGTCATTAGCCATGATAATTCTTATGAATATTTTAAAGATTTTTTTTTCCATTGGCTTACAGTTAGCTACTTATGTCAGCCAAGGAATGATTTCCAAGTGATGTGGGGGACAACATGTACATTTTTTTTCACTAGCATAGGCATAAATTTAACAGTAAAAAACTCATGATGTCATGAACATAATTAAAAGAGAGACGTTCTTAAGTTACATATTTATTGGTGTTTGATATAGATATAGTCATAAAAGTTAATGATGGAAAAGATCTGAGCCAAGATTTTGCGAAATAGCACTTCTTAAAAGGAGGCTGCTAACTGCGCTAAATATGAGTGCGTATTTAACTGATTAAAATAAACACAATGGAGTTTTTTTTCAGAATCAAGTAGCCTCCATTAAATTTTTAAAAGTTGATTAAAAAGTTAGTTGCAGTGAAAATCAGGCTACTAGTTTCCACTACTAAACACAGACTCGGGATTCTAACTCTAAAAAAATTTGGCCTTGTTAGACTAATAATTTATTGCCACTCAGTGGTACCTTTCATTCTTTATTTTTGTGGTGGATTTTTAAAGGTACTAGTGAGACACTTTGTGTTCATTAATAAATTTGGAAAATTCTGGTGTACGTTAGTTCTTGGCCACAATGATGAAATTTCTTCAAGTATCTGAAATTGCTTAATGGTAATAATTCTTGACATTCCATTTTACTGCATGTGAAATGTGTGCCCTGTGTTGACTGGGAATTCACGTGAAAACCTGGAGAAAGGCACGGGCTCAGAAGAATTGCTTCTGGGACAGAGCAGTACCTGCTTCCATGGAACATCTCCAAGAAAGTGAGCAGTTCCACCAAAAATTCTTTGTCTTTGAATAGAATTTGCATTCATTTTAATACAATGTATTTCTGCAATTATAGACATTTAAAAAATACACAGCTTCAATTATTTCTGCATCAGTAAAGCTGCTAAGATAACAGTTTTGTAGTGTTGCTTGCTGCAATCCAAGCATCATTTTTAACAGTAAAAATTTTAGAAGGAAGGGCAATTTTAGATTGTTACCAGTCATGATAACAAAGCTAAGGGAAAGCAGCAAAACCCACCTTAGAAGCTGGGTGAATGACTGGACAGTGAAGCTGCACTGAGCTCTCCCTTGCTCTGGCTCTGCTGGGGAGCAGAACTCCTATTACCAAGTTCAAGATCACCTCCATGCACTGCAGTCCTTACTGCACAGATATATGCGAAGTCCAGCTCAGTCTGACTGAGGAAGGGGTCAAGGAGCAAAGTGCATGGGATAAAAAGAAGAAAGATCAAAGTAAAGAAATTCAGCATAAACTTGTTAACCTAACAGATAATGAAGGCATTAAAAAAGAAGGAACTAAATAAATAATATTCTAATATAAGGGTGTTTGCCATAATATGATTGATTGACAGAATCTTTTTTTTTTTTTACTAGATAAAAAAGAGCCAGCCCTGACGGAAAAATTTCAAGAGCTATCAGGGCAGGCTCCATTACAGCTGACATGGTCTCATCACCCTTATATAGCACCACCAGTATGTTACATGGAAGCAGACAAGAATGTTTTGTGTCCTAAAAATCCTGGATAACTAAATGCCTTATTATGGTTCTTCCTATACTGATTTTTGTCAAATGCACTGCAAGCATTACTGAAGTCCCTGGACATCGGAGGCTTTCTTCAGAGAAAATGCTGAATTATTAGAACACCATACTGAAGCAACAAAATGAAGATCCCCATTTTCAAATTAATCTCTTCCTCACAATGAGCACACAAAATGAAATGGGTGCAAATGAAAGTATTAAAACAGATGTGCTGTACAAGCCTGCTGGGTCCTCTGACAAGTACTAGTCTATTTTAATCTTTATGTGCAGAGAAGGGACCTGACCATTTCTTCCAACAAACCAGATGCTCTAATCACTGTTACAAGTAGAAAAAGGAGTAAAGCAAAGCATAGAAAAAATTCTGTGTGAAATCACTGATTTACCCACCTCATTCCAAAAAACATTTAGGTGTACATTAGATACTAAGTTTTTAACCTGTGTGTGAAATCTCCCCCTGTTTAACCTGGGAGGGTATTTTCCTGCTGAAGTCTTAGTATTTTACTTTCAACTACTTGGAACTTCCTAGGCTTATAAAGGGAGACCCTACAGCAGAAGACTCCACATTCATTATAGCAAGACGTTTAATGTTAAGACACTTCCAGTTTGCTGTTGGTTTTGTTTTTTCTTGACTTACATGCTCAGGCAATATGTTAATGGCGTTTAGTTATCTACAGCTATGGAATTTAGTGGCTATTATTTTCACCAAACTTTGGGTATCTATAATCTTAAATTGGCCATCTAGATTAACCTGACCAAACATTTCTAATACAAATATAAGTTGCGCCAGGGGAGATTCAGGTTGGATGTCAGGAAAAATTTCTTCAGGGAAAGGGTTATCAAGCATTGGAACGGGCTGCCCAGGGAAGTGATCGAGGCACCATCCCTGGAGATATTAAAAAAATGAATTGACACAGTGCTCAGGGATATGGTTTAGTGTTCGTTGGTTGTGTGTGGGTGTGGTGGGTTTTGTTTGTTTCTTTGTTTGTTGTTTTTTTTATGGTTGGACTAGATGATCTTAAAGGTCCCTTCCAACCTAGGTGACTCTGTGATTCTGTATTTCATCTAGAACCTAGGTTCCTCCCATAACTAATGGAAGAAAAAGGGACCTCTAGGCAGAACTCATCTCCTCCTGAAATTAAATCTAAAATAAAGCAGGTGACTTGTGTGAAACATGCCTATTTATTTCCACTGAATATTAAGATATCTTGGACAGCTGGTTCAGATTTTAATGCTACACACTAAATATTTATAAGATGCAGTCTCCTAAATTCCAAAGTATAAAGAGATTTTATAAAATCTCAGAAAGTGCTTATTTGCTTATTTTGGTGTCTAAGAATTTTTACAACACATCCCTCAGGAGTCTTTTATCTTCCTGAAATTATATGAGATTATAAATGCCTTAATTACCTAGGACTTATTTCATCTAATTTCATGCATCTAACCTAGTCTAACTTTGATGACTCACTTAAAATAGACAATTAATGACTGTATGTTTCAGTTACATAAACTGAGCCGAATTTCATCCTCTAGGTCTTCTTAAATGGTCTAAACTTTTATTACTCCTCCTCCTATAGAGGAGCAAAGTTCTATAGCTATAGAACATGAGATTAAGTTACTGCTCCACAGATATCTAAGTTGTTTTCTTATATGCTTTCTATGTTTATGTCACCATTCCCAGTTCTTTCTAAGTGAATAATAAAACATATACCACTTCTGAGACTGAATAAAATACAAATTGCCTTTTATAAACTGAAATAGGATCCTTTACCCGTTCCTTCAGGAAAGCAGTGTAAGGGAAATTGCACTGCTTGTATCAAGGACAATGGATTCACCGTAAACAACTATCCACTTTATGGGTAAAGTTTCCACCTCTTAACATAAATTATGAAAGGGAGGATGTCAGCATTTGTTCATGTTAGATACCTACAGCTTAAAAATGAGCACTGCTCCAAGTTCAGTGTCACAAGCAGACATGTGAATTTCAAGTGGCAGTCATATATACATATGATATGTCTTTGTACAATTCTACAAACTGTGAAAAAATGTTTTTTTAAACTAAAAGTCATGTAGTAACGAGTGCAAAGAAAAATTTTTACTGAGTACCTCCCACCCTGACTTGCAAATGCTTTCAGTATAAGACATAGCAGTGGAATGATTAGACAAAAGGTGATTACTTCACAGGCTTATCAGACCTCTGTTAAAAGGTTGTTGCTGCAACCCCTGGTTAGGGTCACCAGTCCTCCAAAGATAGGTTAAAAAACCCCAGAAAAAGCAATTTACATGAAATACCTCTCTCGCCTCTTCCTCTCCCCCTCTCTCTCTTTTAAGGCATGAAGCATCTTTTCTGTGGCCTTCACAGGCAGGAAGAATGATTTCAAGACTCCTCTTTGATGACACTGAAAAGTAACATGCAAATTCATCTATTATATAAGGCAATTTTCTCATTTGTGTCAAGTTAATTTGCAGAAGTGTTCCTTTGCAGCACAGAGAAAATGAACAGATCGCTGCAGTCTGTTACCAGTTACACTGAATACAGAAAAGATGTCCCCACACTAAAACAAATCTACAAAGCACGTATTAATTGGGTTTTTTGTAGAAAGCAGTCAATAGTGGGATACTCCTCTCTAACTCAAACATATACACAAATGCCAACTAATTTCTAGAGATAGCTATCAAATGGAAAGCAAACTAATTAATATCTCTATCTTCTCTCATGTTTTTAAATCCCATCTTCAAAATTTCCTGACGCTTTCATACGTACTGTTAATTCCAGTTGTTATTTTTCACTTTCTCTTGGAAAAAGGTGGAATAAGGACTGTATAACAAGAATCCAGCTCTCACTTACTTAAACATTAAAAAATAGCTTATAATCACTATAAAGTCCTGTGCCATTAGATATATAGCACCACTCTGCCACTTTTTCTTTATTAATTATTTCCTTTTGAATAGCAATCAGTGAATCCAGATGTCTGAACGTGAGAGATCTTAGTTGTGGCATCTGGATCCTTCACAGATTCCAAAAGTAAGTCTGCTATTGGCATTTAAACTGAATCACACTCCGTCTAAGTATTTATACTGCCCTTGGCTTGCTGTGTTATTGTGCATTTATTAATAAGCTGGTGTGCTTACATTTTGACTTGGGAATACTCTGTGCACTTTGGAAGAAATCCTATCCCCATTGAAGTCAATGGGAGTTTTGCCATCAACTACAGGAGAGCCAGGATTTCATCCTTTGAGTTTTTCGTCCACAGAGAGGAACAGAGCTCACCGTAGGTAGGCTCTTCAAAAATCTTTCAATCCATTAAAAAAATCTCCTAAGGAAAGATGTTAAGCTAAAAAATCCTAGTTGCTCTGTCTTTATATAATCAGCACAGTTACAGTTCTCTGATTTGGACAAGGTCTGGCACCGAATGTGCTCAGATTGAGACTCTCAAACCACATACAGAAAAGGTGACAGCAGGTAAAGGCTACCACAATATGAAGTTCTTGGCCCAAAGTTACAGGTCTATTGGGTTCACAGCTCTGTTGGACCCCTCTTGCTAAAAGCAGTCATGTGCCATGTTGCCATGGACCCTCCCAGTGGTGGGACTGCACTCCTGCTCCCTTCCAACACTATGTGGAAGCCACAAATATTTATAGTTAAAGATGCATCATTAAAAAAAAAAAAGGAAAATCACAGAACTCAGATCTCTTAAACTGAGATTCATCACATATTTTGTGAGCTTTCGAAACTTTTCCTAGAAAATCCTCCACAGATTTAAGAATTCCTAAAGAAGAAATTGTAACAGAAAGCAAAGTATTTTGAGAATGGAGCTCTTTTTCTTTAATTTTAAACCATTGTTTTCCATGAAAAGGGAATGAAAAGGGCTGGGAAAACTTCTGTGTACTTTTCAGTGCCCTGGTTATTTTGCCAAAGAAATCTAGGGCAAATTTATTTTAGTTAAACATTTATTGGTGGTCACTGTTTCTACAAAGGTTATTTTGCTATCCTCACCATTAACCATTTGTTTCTCTGAATGCCAGTAAGCGCCACATTATTAATCTACAAAGAGGTGTAAGGAAATACTGTTTGTTAAAGATAAATTGGGGAACTAGTTTTCATGGTTCAAAATCTTGGGTTTTGCAGCTCAGTATAATTTAGGTCATGAACCATTCCCACTGCTCTATAGTAAATTATAAAACATATCAATCCCATTACCCCAAAGAAAAGACATAATAATATGGAAGGTACATGCTTGGGTTTTTTTTTTTTTCCATACGGTTGAATGCTTATCCACTAGGAATAGAATGAAGGCTTAGTCGAACAGCCAAATTACCAGAGTAATTCTCCATGTGCTCACTCCTATCTTGCAGCAAATGAAACTCAATGTCGGGTTAAGTTCCCATCTCCTTAGCGTTAATCGTATGTATGTCAACAGCTAGACCAGTTTAGCTGACATGAAATAACTTCTGTAGCCAGAATAAATTGAGCTTATATCTGAGTTGAAAGTTGAATGCTAATATTTAGTTTTTATTTATTTTTATTTGAATAAATCTAGTATTTTGGTCATGGATTTCTGAAATGGATCAGCATTTGGTTACAAACCTTATGAACTGTCCGGATTTCACATCTACTGCTCCTCAAAGCTGCACAGGTTTTAACCTTTTTGGACTACTGGCATTGTCCAAAGCTCACTCTGTCTGATTTATTTAAGCTGTCTTTTTCTATGTTACAGGGTATTCTGATTACAGAAACACATCTGGCTCATATATGTTAAATTTCCATTTAAAATTGCCTTTCTTGTCAGTTCTCTCTGACATTGCTTCAAGCATCTCTTAGAGACCTTGCTTTTCTCTACTTTGCCTACTGTCAGCAGCTACCTAACATTGGTCTCCTATCTTGTCATACGAGGTTATTATTTTGAGCTGGCACATTTTTTCCACTTCTGCATTCCCTTCTGACAAATCTTTCTCTGGGGATTCACATGAAAACTGGGGGAGAGCTAAAAACTGCTTATTGCTCTCTTCACTGACCCAGGCAGAATACATTCAGAGGAAGCCATGGACGTGTAACGAATGGTCAACATATTCCTAGCAGGGAAAAAAATATGTAAGTGCACAACGAATGCTGAGGAAGGAAACAACTTTGTATTAATTTTCAAATAATCCCTAACTATGGTACTCATTTGGAACTGAACTTTGGCTTTGCCACACATTGACAATACGGAGCTGAAGGCTTACATGGTGGTTAATGGCCAAGCCAGAGAAAAAATTATGAGATTCACTTAGCTTATTCAGCCACCTATTCTTAGGCACTGACCTGGCAAATCTTTCCAGGTTCACATGTAGTCAGTAGAAAGATATACTTTCTTCCTGGACATTAACCATGATACATCTTCACTAGCAAGTACTACAGATCAAAAGGAGTGGACATGCAGAGCAAAACTGTTCATGCTGAGGACCTAATAGCCATAGTATACACTTTTTGTGAACTTCAGACTAGTTTTGATCTGGACGTACAAACAATACCAATTGGGACTGGAAAGCTTAAGGTGAACACCTGAGTTAATCTCATTTGAAAGGAATCCAGTGCATTCTAAGACAGCTCCATAATGTGAACGAAAGAGGAGTTAGCAGGAGGTTTGCTTTAGGAGCACATCCTGGATCCAGATTAAGAAGTGAATGTAGTTGCATCTTCAGATCACCTGAAGTGATTCACTCCTTTTTTGTGTACATACTTGCATCACAACCTACATCTCATTCCCCTGTATTCCCCCCCATAATAGAACTAGAATGATAACCTAAAGGAGTGTCTTGTATCTCCTCTTACCCCAGCAACATTTGTCAGCTCTTGCTGGAAATATTTAGCTGTTTCTCTACATCCTCAATTGTTCAATGATTTGGTTACTTCTATTTTCATTTCTTTTGGTTGCTTGTTTTTAATTTGTTTCTATTTTGCGTATTTTGGAAAGCAAAAGGGTTACAGTGTCTCTTCCACTAAAGAACACGTAAGACTTCTCAGAAAGTATATTTTAAGCTGCAGTTAATTCAAAGAATCAGTATGTTATCACTATTATTATCATTTCCCTAGAAATTAAAGAGATAGTGTTACTTTGTCGATGTTACCTTTGTAAGAAACAGAGCTTAGCTTTGTATTCTTTGCTTGCTCAAGACTTCTTATCTAGGTAGGAATTTTGACTGATCATGAAATGCTGGGCTATGCTATGCAGATAAAATATGTGTGTAAAAAGTAAAAATAAAATGTTCTTTGAATTTATTTACTAAATTATCTAGTAAGAGGAGTGGTGATTGGCTTGCATTGCATTTTGTCTATCAGCTAAGGAATAGTGTAGGCACCTGAAAGCTGAGCAAAGTCAGATAGAACATGTTTGGATTGAGGAGAGTCTGGAAGCCCTGATTTCCATTTCCTGAACAATTGGTTTAACTCTCCAGACTGTTATACACAAGTCTGATGCTTCCTCCAGCTGTACTTTTGGATGAAACTGTCTGCGACTGCTGTACTTTGTGTTGAAATAAATGCTATCCATGTGTCCAGACTTGCTGAGAGACCACTGATTGACCTGACCTCCTAAAGGAGCTGACGTTGAAATGCCTTGTTTGTAAATCATAAACAGTCTTAGGGGAGAGAGCAGCACTGAGAAGCCAAGACAGTGATGCTTCAGGGAACATAAAAGACTTTTGGCACCAAATTAAGTCTTCACTAAAATAATAAGCACCCAAAGAAACTTAGGTGCCCAAATAAGATGTATATAAACAACTCTAATGAACTTAGTTGCATAAAATCCTAACTGCATTGAATTTCATGTGCCCATTGAATTTCATGTGCCCATTTTTTACCTTGCCCTTCAAAAACAAATGGATGACATTTGGGCTTTTTGTTAGTCCAATGAACTTCCATGCACAGTATTCTACACTATCTCTCTGTAGAACATGAAAAACAATAAACATGTTGAAAATAACCAGATAAGTTTGAATACCGGGAATTAAAAAAATATGAATATTTCTGAAATTTACACCTGGATTGCTTTTTATAAAGAAAAAAGAATATTGATTTGCTAATAGCTTGCATTTCTTTTTCTAATCTAAAACAATTAAAACCAATGAAAATAAAATGGCTAGAGCCAGCTTTCCAAAAGCATCTAAGAATCTTGTTATACAGAAAGGCACCTAATGGGAACACCAGTTTATGATTTCCATTTATGCCACCACTTCAAGCAATCCCATTTATGCCATTTTGCTGCCTGGACATTTTAAGAAATTCTCTTCCAGGCCCCATTCCCTTAAAAATTCCAACTCTTAACACTGTAACTGTAGGTCTGTTTATTTGACTGAAAAATGGAAAGGAGAAATTTATAAAAATATCATGTGTATTTTCTCTGCTTTCCCCAGGGAAAAAAAAGTTTAGGTGAAAATAAACACAATAAAATTTGAATTATTTTATCTGATTTTAGTTTTCCAAAAAGTGTATTGTATTACACCTAGCATTACAGTTGGCATATATTAAATTGGTTTTCTAGCCAAACGGTACTTTTTTGTTTGTTTATATCTGACTTCCGTGTCTGAGTAAAATTCAAATACTGCTATAAAACTATGATTAATTAACATTACTGAAAGACAAAAACTTTTTTTCTCTATTAAGGTAATTTCTTTATTAAAATAAATTAGAGCATACATTTACTGTAAAGCAGCGGCTCTTTCTGCATTTAAGAGTATTTTTACATGACTAACTTCAAGCCATTTCTTTGTTTTTCTGTTACTAACTCAGTGAGCTCACTGCCACGCAGCAGACGTATTTATTGTGCTGTGCAAAGGTTGCAGCCAACAGAGATTTGTTATGTGCAAAGTCCAGGTATCTGGGATCTTAGTAATTAAAGCATGGTGTTTCTTGTTGCTTCTTATAATCCAAATGGGTTCAGGTAGAACAGCTTCTTTATTACTTCTCTGATAAGGGCTGGGGTAAACAGGAGGTACAGGCAGACACTGGTTTCAGGCTTGAGTTCATTCACTCCCTGACACCAGTTTTAACCTACACGCACAATACTGATAAACAGCAGTGGAGTCAGCACTATTGATAAGACTCCTGCTCTCTGCACAAATACTGCACAGATCTTGCAGTTGAAAAAAAAAATCTCATGGATGCTTGTCAAAGTTGTTTTTGGCTAAGAACCTACTATACTGTACTTGCATCTACAGAGTCTAAATATCTGAGCTCCTCCAAATCCATACAGTAAACAGGAAGTACCAGGAGACAGTGTTGTGGTCTCTTCAATAAAACTGAATCTGAACCATTATGTCTAGGGCAATTTCATTGTTCTACCACTGACTAGAGACTGTAAGTACTCCTCTCATCTCGTTCTCCACTGGATAATAAAAATACAAGGAGGAAAAAAATTCATTGAATGAGTTATAAAATCTAGCCAGAAAAGCAAGATAACCAAGTGAGCAAGTATACACTCATCGACTGTTTTAATACACACACTCCTGACTGAGACAGTTAAGGAAACAAATGCCTTATGTTCCACTCCCAGATAATGGTTTTAGTTACCAGGAAACAGTACAAATTTATTAAAACATCATTATTATTGTGTCCATTTTTCAGTTTTTAGAGCTTTCACTGTGATGCCTGTTAATTACGCCCAAGGTCACTATACACTACAGGTGATTAGTACTGAAGTCTTTCCACTTCCCAAGAACAGGTTCCCTTTAATTTCTTATGGCAGCCGGTGATACAGTGGTGGTTCTGCCCATGTGTTTCATGGCTCAAATATGTGTTGATGGATAAGACTATGATAGGGCCTAACTAGATTTCAGTTTTGTTTCTACCCCACTATCAGGTTTCTTGCATTACACACAGGTAGGCTAAGGCATGTTCATTTCTTTCTTCCCCAGATGGGAAGGAAATAAACAGAAAAAAGAGAGTAAGAAAAGCTCAACTCCACCCTAGCAAAGGATCACGCAATTGGCTGCTCCTGGATAGGGCCAAAATTACTTCCTCTTAAAGAACTCATTCCTATAACAGGCAGTTATTTATTATTTCTATGTGGAACTGGCAATTAAGAACAATTGGAACCTGAATCACTGTAAATATGTTACATTGGATATTTAGTTAAAAAGCACCAACATGAATGACAATGCTGTTAGCAATACTGGAGTTACTGCTACTTAAGGTGTGAAGGTATTTTCAAGACTGAACTATATCCTTTTGTTCTGAAAGGAAAAATTTAAAAAATTATTTCAGAATACAGAGACATAGTGACATTACAGGAATTTAAAAGCATCCAACTGAGATAGCTGAAGAATGTTTTCAAAATCTGCATCTTTCAAATTGAACCAAATACAAGATATTTCTTTCTTATTTGATAAGAACTTAGATAAAAAGTTATGTAAATTTGTGCCATTAACATTACATTTCCTTCACATATTTGAGGGATTCTGTGGTAATTGTGAGTTGGTAGTTTTCCTTTATTGTCACAGAGAAGCTAAATTATTTTAATGATTATAAATGGGTATCTTACATACCTTCCATCTAGATTTGTGGCAGTAACAGAATCCTAGCATCCAAACAATGTAAAAGAATGTCCATAAATTATGGAAATGGAGTGTTGAATGGTTAATCCCTGTTACTGGTTAGATCATGGAATCACAGAGGAAACTGGGCAGGCAGGGATCCCAGGAGGCCATCTCGTCCAACCACTTCCCAAACCAGAGCTGACTTAAAAGTTAGATCAGCTGACTTTTGAATAATCTCCAAGGATGGATTTTCTGCAACCCCTCTGGGAAACCTGTGCTATTGTTTGATCACTGCCTTCTAGGAAAGACTTTCTTTTTTTTGTATCCAACTGGAATTTCCCTTGCTGCACTTTATTTACCTCAGCCTTCCACTGTTTATCCCTGAGAAGCACGGAGCTCCATTTTCTCAAAGATGTATCTATAATATAGCTGGAGACAGCAACAAGATCACCCTATAACTCACTTTTTCTAAGGCTGAACAAACCCAGCTCTCTCACCTCATACGTCATGTTCTCTAGACTCCTAACCATCTTGTCAGATTTCCTCCAGACTCCAGTTTGCCAGTGTCTTCCTTCTACTTTAGAGCCCCATGACCAGACACAGTATTCCAGAAGCAGTTTTAAGGGCTCGATATATAGAGGAATAATCACTTCCCTAGATCTTTTAGCTACTTTCTTGCTAATACAGCTTCTTAGAACGTAGGACTTCATAGCTGGAGGGGCATGCTGCTGACACATGTTCAACTTGTCTACTAGTTCCTGTTCTTCAAGGCGTTTGTTTTATCAAGTCAGTCCCCAGGTTGTTCTCACATGGTCTTATTCTACTCCAGGTATAAGACCCTGTAATTAGTTTTGCAGAACTTCAAAATTTTCCTGTCAGTCTACTTCTCTAGCTTGTCAAAGTCCTTCTCGGGAGTAGCCCTGCCCTCCAGCATATCTATCACTCCCCCTCTACGTGTTGTCACCCATGTATTTGCTAAGAGTGCCTTCTGTTCCATCACCCAGGTTAATAAAGATTCTAAAGAGTTTCTGCCCAGGTAAAAGGAAATCTGGAAAGTCCCAAGGAAAGTCACTAGTAACTGGCTATCAGTTAGGCTACTAACCACTGACTGCTCCTTTCTGAAGCACTACAGTCTAGGCAAGTCTTCTGGGCTAGTCTAGTCCCACCTTGCCCAGTACACACCTCCTCAGTTTGGTTTCAAGATGCTGTGAAACACTATTTTGAAATATTGCTACAGTCTGCATAAACAACAGGCACTCGCTTTCACAATGCAAATTTTCTTCCAGTCCTTAAAGTATCTGAAGACATACTGAAATCAGTATTACATGTAAAGAGGCCTCCTCTGGCAGGAGGGTTTTTCTTTCAAAAAAAAAAAAAACACCAACCAAAACACATCTGGATGCAAATTATCTCTATACGCTTATTTTAAAGTATGCATTATAATGGCTGACATCTAGTATCTTCATTAGTTACTGCTGGAGTGGAAAATATTTCGGCATGACCTTACTGTACAGTCACCTAATATGCTTTCCCAAAATGAAAATAATATTTCTAGAAGACTTCTGCCTATTCTGAATGATTATTGGCAGCATATCTTTGTATTCCTAAAAACAGACAAAAACCATTAACAGAAATCCTTTTATTCCTGATATAGTTAAAACTTCTAAAATAGTCTTTGTCTTCCAAACATGGTTTTCTCCTTATGTCTTTTTACTTTCCTTGTAACCTCTCTTCACTGTCTTACCATTCTGTTCAATCCATTCCTTTCTGCATATTTGATTCCATTGTATTTGTCCTCTCCTTATATTTTCATTTCTGTGTGATTGATTGTATTTTGGTATTCCAGGACCTAGTAAGCTATCCAAAAAATAACAGTTACCACTAACACTCTCCTATCTAAATTTAAAATTAATTGGCTCATGATTGTTCCCTAATTTTAAGACATTATGAGGATGCTTTAATACTGGTGGAATGATGTCTCCTGTATTATTCTTATATTGAAATTTCATAAAAGTACAGTTTTCTTTCTTCTCCTTAAGCAGACTTAAAAAGAGGAATAGGTGGGCTATTTCTTTTAAGCTCCACTGACAGTAGAAGTTCTGTGGAAGGCAGCAATCATTGCTGTCATGGTTGGATGAAGACAGTTTATGCTGAAGATAAAGGGCTGTAACATCCTTATGTGACTATTTATGTGATCTGCTTCTACCACCTCTGCTTCTCCCAGGTCTCACAGAGGCAGCAGGCTGGATGAGCCCGCGGGAGCGGCCAGCTTTTATCTGCTGTTTATTGGAGGTGACTGAAGTTCCCTTTCCAGGCACATAACAGGCATATGGGTAGTCTGAAGATAGTGAGGTGCTGAGACAGTAGCAACTGAAGGCGAGGAAATGCAGTCACCTGAACAGCTCATGCAAACTTCTGCCTGTCTCTACCCTAATTTTCAACTGACCTGATAGAAGCCTTTCCCTCCCAGTCATGATCTTTCTAAGTTGCTTTTCTGGCATAAGCAGGAGTAGATTATGGGCAATGAATATGTGCCTGTGCTACACATGTGCAGAGCCATTCATCACAAAAAATTAGCTGTTTCAGAGAACCACTCAGAAATAACACCAGACATGCACCAGTTTTCTGTGTTTGCAGTATCTCTAATCACCTGACAGAAAAGAAATAACACGTCATAGCTTGGGATGTTGAGGGGAGGAAGTATCTAATCATGACATTTAGGTACAATGCAACCAGAGCAGCCATGCACAAGCATTCATTGTCACTTGCTACAGATAGTAAAGATAGTTATTTTTACTTTATATATAAAATGTGGCTCTCTCTTTGTTTACCTAATGTTTACCATTGTCCAAAAAACAACAACCCACTAACTCTAACCTTCCCAGGTTTCAGTAACATCAACTGATTAAATTCAGTTCCTTTCATTATTCTCACTCCTGGAACTAACACTGGCAATTAAATAGGCAGGCCAAGAAATCTGGCATTAATAGGATGAACTGTATGAATAAGCAGTACTCACATATATGTAAGGTCAAAGTCATGATATCAATATGCAAATTTTTTAGGGCAACGCCTATGTTCTTCAGCTCCATTACACCCAATTGTGATAAAACAGAACTATTGTATTGTAATTAATAGGAATTATTTAGCAGTCTGAGACTTGGACCAGTGCTCTTGGTAAACAAAAAGCAAAGAAGTAAAATAAAATGAATGATAAAAGACAGTATCTATATCCCTGACCCAGAAAAAGAAAACCAAAACTAGCAGTTATAAAGGCCAAGGAAAGTAATGAATGTAATTAACAGCATCATGAATTGCATGGTAATAATCTACAAGCAATAGGAACATAGAAATCTTCAAGATAAAGTCAGCATTTGCAATTTCTAGATATGCACAATTTCTAATATGAATTAGTACAAATAGTGTTACAGTGTACTTGTTTACCAAATTAAAGGAACAGTCTCCCAAGTTTCAGGGTGCTGTTTTGGAGATTGAACAATCCTCATTTATTCTGCTTTATCATTAGAGCAGGTATGCTCTTTATCTCCAGTGATTCATTCCCTGAAATTACCATGACTCTACTTAATTTATTGATTCCAAGGAAAGGTTCATGTGAGCAGTCACACAGACTAGAATCATTACCCTTTAGCCTATTTTCCATAGACCTGTTTGTGAAGCTTGTCTGCAAAATGACTTTTTTTTCTTGAAAATTCTCAATACATCCTTACCTTTCAGGTTTGTTTGCAAGGATCCTATTCTCAAGTCACTGTTTTATCATGTGTTAGATCACTCTTGAAACGTGACCTCAGTCCATCTGATTAATTAGCACCCGTTAAATTTCACCATCTCCTATGAGGGAAAAATAAAAGAGTAGATAAATACATACTTCAGAACTAGCTATGAATTTCTTATACACTGGGAGTCAGATTTCTGATTCAGCTCCAAGTATAATTAGAGTTGATAGATATAAAAACTCTAAATGAAAAAAAAAAAATTATCAGGACTGAACTGTCTCCACACCTGTGATTTCAACAGCATCTATGTGAATACTCTTATTCTAAGGCAAATAATGTGGTAAATAAAAGTTACATTTGATGTGGCACTCTAAAAAGACAAAACATTAGTCTGCTTAAAAAGAACTGAGAAAAGATACCATGAAGACAGTTCGGCATTTACAATGCAAATAAGGCAGGATTTATTTGCTTAAGAGAGAAATCTAGAAAGGCTATACAACCTCAAAACCCATTAAGTTGTGAAGTTTTATGCAACTTCAAAATCTGTGTCAGCGCATTACGTACATTTTGGTCCTGAAATGTCCTAGTCTCACTGTAAGCATCAAAGCAAAGGACAAAGGCAGATCAGGACACAGTCTGAATGAGTCTCAGAAGTTACCAGCTAATGTGACAGAAACATATTAATTCATATTGAGGGAAAATTTAAAACTGGAACAAAAACCCTACCAAGGCTACTTTTCTTTTACCCAGCAGAAAATTTCCCCAATCTGTCAAAGATCTTAGCAAGTTTCTGGATTATAAAGAAGAGTTATTTTTCATACTTGTATTTGATTTCCAGTTTTAAGTAATGTTTTAATTGCTCCCAAATATGTATTTTTCATTTTCTTTCTTTTCGGGGGGGGGGAGTGGGGATGTCCTAAAAATGCCGAAACTGTTAAGAAAAACATCAATCTTCAAAACAATATTTTTCACTGAAACAATCTTTGGATCCAGCTATTTTATTATTTTTAGGGGTTAATTTTCACACATTTGCGAATACTGAAACTCAAAGAACCTAATACATGGTTTGACTTTCAGTCTAGCTATTTTGCAAGGATTCACAACAGTTTTTCTCTGATGCACGTTGACACTGCAACTGAAGGTATGACTTCAGTGTAGAATGGTTTCAGCAAGCCCCAGATAAATTATTTGGAGACTGCAGATGTCAGAACAGGAAAGCAACTAAAGTGTATGCCTAAGGTCCCCAATGTGATTGCACAATCAATGGCGAAGTCTGCAATTGCCTCTTTCCTGCTGTTTACCCATAGTGGCCAGTTCAAAACTCCTCTGTTTATAGACTTGCTTATGTTCAATACATATTTAAATTCTGATTTTTATTTTGCTAGATACGTACTCCCAGCAATAATTTTTCAAAACTCCCAGTTTTGAATAATTTTATATTTTGTCAATTTTTGTCAATATTTTTGCCTTTTTAAGGGTTGAATGTTCTTGCTACAAAAGATTCCTGATAAAACCCTTTAGAGGTACTGCACATTGTGTAATTCTTTGGGGGTGGGGGAAAACGATAAGAATTATTCAAAGCAAACATTTAGGGCTCAGATCAACAGATAATGCTCAATTTCAGACCACACTGACCTGTTCAGCTGAAAGAGCACCCTGACACAGAACACACGAAGGGAAACGAACCCCTTCCATGAACCACTATGACCGTTTGAATGAATGTGACCCTTAAGCTCCTCCTACCTTTTCCAGTGCGCAGCATTATCCCATAAAACAAAGAAAAGTGCAGTAACAACCTGTCAGCTAAGCATCAAATCGATTTTGTTTGGACAAAACAGAAATTTCTTTCTTTCCTCTACTATGGATGTGCTCTCTGCACAACCAGACTAGTTTAATTATTTCCTAGTTTTAATAAGCTTTCTTTTACATTAGGGAAGTGACAATGTAGTTTTTCCAACGAAATATCTAGAAAAGTCACCGTGTATCCTTTTCAGTGGGAATGAAGTCAGGTTTTTAGAAACACACAGAGGTTACATCTGTGCCCCAGGTGTGCCACACAGGGCCTGGGATTATTCTCTGCCCCTTCACTCAACTCGTATAATCCAGTTGCATCCTCAACATGAAACCTCCTTACTCTCCAAAACAAGGTGACTGCATCCAAGTCTTCTATTGTAAAATAATCCCTGATCCAAGATGAGTCTATAGCCATGCCCAGGAAGTTTTTGAAAGAGTGCTTGTTGGCTCATGACAAAATCATGCCAAGGAGCACTCTATACATAAGAATTGTCTCCCTCTTGCTCAACTTGTACATAAAACAGGTAGACCTGCTGCTAAGAAAACCCCTAGACTTTTACAAATTCAATGGTGAATCTGTCACTGAGTTTCTTAAGGGTAAACTTTCCTCTTAATTTAAAAATAATATTTTATGAAATTTGCACATCATCTAAAAATTTAGCCTTGAGATAACTTCTTAATATTAAAACATGGTAGAAGTAATGAAGTATTCCTTCTGTTTCTGTCTTGTCTTTAACTGACAAAGTTCTGTCCATAAATTATAGAGCTTGATGCACGTATTAACAGGCTACATTTTATGAAGATTGTCAGGGATCGACTGTGATTTACATATTGCAAATCTACTACAGATTGAGCAACTTGCTTCACAAATACTAACATCTGATTAAATTCAAACTAGAGCTTAACATTTTTTATTTTAACTTAGTTAAATCATTTATTCACTTTCTAACCTACGGGACCTGTCTGAAGCATAAACTTCAGTTTCACAGTGACATTCTTTGGGAAATAAGATATTCTGGGAAGATTCGGGATTATGGTACTTAGAATCATTTTGGTTGGAGGAGACCTTTAAGATCATCAAGTCCAACCATTAACCTAGCACTGCCAAGTTACCACCAAACCATGTCCCTCAGCACCACATCCACACATCTTTTAAATACCTCCAGGCATGGTGACTCAAACACATCCCTGGGCAGCCTGTTCCAATGCTTGACAACCTTTTGGTGAAGAAATTTGCCCTAATATCTAATTTAAACCTCCCCGGGTGCAACTTAAGGCCTATGAATAAGATTCTCATTAAATATAAAACATTCGTAATTTGTGGTCTTAAAAAAAGTTTCTGTAGGAACATTGTAATGTTATATTCAAACTCAAAAATGGAAAATATCACAGCAGTTATCAATAATATTTTGAAGATGTTAGACCTGAAAATCTTCACTTGTAATAGAATCATAGAATGGCTAGAGTTGGAAGGGACCTTAAAGATCATCTAGTTCCAACCCCCCTGCCATGGGCAGGGACACCTCCCACTAGAGCAGGTTGCTCAAGGCCCCATCCAGCCTGGCCTTGAACACTTCCAGGGATGGGGCATCTACAACTTCCCTGGGCAACCTGTTCCAGTG
>JAHREE010000422.1:5541425-5566718 GCA_033628505.1 Tringa tobata | reverse complement strand
TTTCTGGATTATAAAGAAGAGTTATTTTTCATACTTGTATTTGATTTCCAGTTTTAAGTAATGTTTTAATTGCTCCCAAATATGTATTTTTCATTTTCTTTCTTTTCGGGGGGGAGAGTGGGGATGTCCCAAAAATGCCGAAACTGTTAAGAAAAACATCAATCTTCAAAACAATATTTTTCACTGAAACAATCTTTGGATCCAGCTATTTTATTATTTTTAGGGGTTAATTTTCACACATTTGCGAATACTGAAACTCAAAGAACCTAATACATGGTTTGACTTTCAGTCTAGCTATTTTGCAAGGATTCACAACAGTTTTTCTCTGATGCACGTTGACACTGCAACTGAAGGTATGACTTCAGTGTAGAATGGTTTCAGCAAGCCCCAGATAAATTATTTGGAGACTGCAGATGTCAGAACAGGAAAGCAACTAAAGTGTATGCCTAAGGTCCCCAATGTGATTGCACAATCAATGGCGAAGTCTGCAATTGCCTCTTTCCTGCTGTTTACCCATAGTGGCCAGTTCAAAACTCCTCTGTTTATAGACTTGCTTATGTTCAATACATATTTAAATTCTGATTTTTATTTTGCTAGATACGTACTCCCAGCAATAATTTTTCAAAACTCCCAGTTTTGAATAATTTTATATTTTGTCAATTTTTGTCAATATTTTTGCCTTTTTAAGGGTTGAATGTTCTTGCTACAAAAGATTCCTGATAAAACCCTTTAGAGGTACTGCACATTGTGTAATTCTTTGGGGGTGGGGGAAAACGATAAGAATTATTCAAAGCAAACATTTAGGGCTCAGATCAACAGATAATGCTCAATTTCAGACCACACTGACCTGTTCAGCTGAAAGAGCACCCTGACACAGAACACACGAAGGGAAACGAACCCCTTCCATGAACCACTATGACCGTTTGAATGAATGTGACCCTTAAGCTCCTCCTACCTTTTCCAGTGCGCAGCATTATCCCATAAAACAAAGAAAAGTGCAGTAACAACCTGTCAGCTAAGCATCAAATCGATTTTGTTTGGACAAAACAGAAATTTCTTTCTTTCCTCTACTATGGATGTGCTCTCTGCACAACCAGACTAGTTTAATTATTTCCTAGTTTTAATAAGCTTTCTTTTACATTAGGGAAGTGACAATGTAGTTTTTCCAACGAAATATCTAGAAAAGTCACCGTGTATCCTTTTCAGTGGGAATGAAGTCAGGTTTTTAGAAACACACAGAGGTTACATCTGTGCCCCAGGTGTGCCACACAGGGCCTGGGATTATTCTCTGCCCCTTCACTCAACTCGTATAATCCAGTTGCATCCTCAACATGAAACCTCCTTACTCTCCAAAACAAGGTGACTGCATCCAAGTCTTCTATTGTAAAATAATCCCTGATCCAAGATGAGTCTATAGCCATGCCCAGGAAGTTTTTGAAAGAGTGCTTGTTGGCTCATGACAAAATCATGCCAAGGAGCACTCTATACATAAGAATTGTCTCCCTCTTGCTCAACTTGTACATAAAACAGGTAGACCTGCTGCTAAGAAAACCCCTAGACTTTTACAAATTCAATGGTGAATCTGTCACTGAGTTTCTTAAGGGTAAACTTTCCTCTTAATTTAAAAATAATATTTTATGAAATTTGCACATCATCTAAAAATTTAGCCTTGAGATAACTTCTTAATATTAAAACATGGTAGAAGTAATGAAGTATTCCTTCTGTTTCTGTCTTGTCTTTAACTGACAAAGTTCTGTCCATAAATTATAGAGCTTGATGCACGTATTAACAGGCTACATTTTATGAAGATTGTCAGGGATCGACTGTGATTTACATATTGCAAATCTACTACAGATTGAGCAACTTGCTTCACAAATACTAACATCTGATTAAATTCAAACTAGAGCTTAACATTTTTTATTTTAACTTAGTTAAATCATTTATTCACTTTCTAACCTACGGGACCTGTCTGAAGCATAAACTTCAGTTTCACAGTGACATTCTTTGGGAAATAAGATATTCTGGGAAGATTCGGGATTATGGTACTTAGAATCATTTTGGTTGGAGGAGACCTTTAAGATCATCAAGTCCAACCATTAACCTAGCACTGCCAAGTTACCACCAAACCATGTCCCTCAGCACCACATCCACACATCTTTTAAATACCTCCAGGCATGGTGACTCAAACACATCCCTGGGCAGCCTGTTCCAATGCTTGACAACCTTTTGGTGAAGAAATTTGCCCTAATATCTAATTTAAACCTCCCCTGGTGCAACTTAAGGCCTATGAATAAGATTCTCATTAAATATAAAACATTCGTAATTTGTGGTCTTAAAAAAAGTTTCTGTAGGAACATTGTAATGTTATATTCAAACTCAAAAATGGAAAATATCACAGCAGTTATCAATAATATTTTGAAGATGTTAGACCTGAAAATCTTCACTTGTAATAGAATCATAGAATGGCTAGAGTTGGAAGGGACCTTAAAGATCATCTAGTTCCAACCCCCCTGCCATGGGCAGGGACACCTCCCACTAGAGCAGGTTGCTCAAGGCCCCATCCAGCCTGGCCTTGAACACTTCCAGGGATGGGGCATCCACAACTTCCCTGGGCAACCTGTTCCAGTGTCTCACCACCCTCACAGGAAAGAATTTCTTTCTGGTGTCTAGTCTAAATCTCTTCTCTTCCAATTTAAAACTGTTGCCCCTTGTTCTGTCAATGCTCTTCCTGGCAAAGAGTCCCTCTCCAGCTCTCCTGTAGGCTCCCTTCAGATACTGGAAGGCTGTTATAAGGTCCCCCTGGAGCCTTCTTTTCTCAAGGCTGAACAACCCCAGCTCTCTCAGCCTGTCTTCATAGGAGAGGTGCTCCATCCCTCTGATCATCTGTTCCAACAGGTCCATGTCCTTCCTGTGTTGAGGACTCCAAAGCTGGACACAGTACCCCAGGTGGGGTCTCACAAGTGCAGAGTAGAGGGGTAGAATCACCTCCTGGGGTGATAAACACAGTCCTCCTTTTCCTACACAGATTAAGTATCATTAATTTGTGTGCTAACTTACAAATGCATTGACCAAGGGAACAATATAATGTAGCTTATATTAACTGGGAGCTTTTACTAAAGTTGACAATATATTGCAATCAAAAACAGGAAAGGACAACTTCCTTCTCACAAACCTCACCTAAATCCAGACAAAAAAGGTATACTAAAATTATAAATATCATATTTTCTCTCTGATGGAAGTGTGTCTTCTAATGGTGTTATAAAAGTGTGAGTTTCCTTTAATTGATAAGTAATTGCAATTATACATTTAATTTGATTTTCCTTATTTGCTGTGTTTTAAAGAAAAAAGAATTTCATGGTTCCATACATGAAAATATCAAGTAAGGTAAAGATATTTTATCATTTTATTTCTCATTAAAAACCTTTCTATCTGAACACTTCAACAAGAACAGGAAAAGGAAATCTTGAAACCAAATAAATTTAACATGAAGCCTGTAAACTAAGAACTCCATCACGTGTAAGATAGTTGGTGAAAGCAACAGACTAGATTTGATGGATCGGGAGATCCCTTTCTATGACATGCCCCTACTTTCAAAAGCATTCAGGTTTTACACTAATTATCAGTGTTACATTTTCTCCATTCAAGAAGAAAGAAAAAATCTCTATAGAGTACAAATGTAATTTGTGTGTGTGAGGTTTCTTTCACTGAACTCATATTTACCTCTGTGTGTTGCAGATACAGCAGTAGCAATCTTAGCAGGTCATCATCATCTATTACTCAAGAGCATGCTGGTTATCTTAAATCCTGATCTCACTATATTAAGTATTTCAAGGTAAGATCATGCATTACATAAAACATGAGTACAAGCACTTTGGTGATATATGTGTTCAGCAGTATGTGGAAATTAGAGAGTTAATTTCATTTTGTGCACACATGGGTTATACATGAGCTGTGAATAACTGCCCCTTAGAAATGTATTCATTTTGAGGATGACCGGCTGTCTTCATATTTGGAATCTATACTTAACATACAAGTGAAACACTTTGTTAACAGCATCCAGTAATGCCTTATGACTTCTTAGTTTAGAACGTTCCCTGCTATCATATAAAAAAAACTATGTAGAAAAAAAGTATTGTTATAAGAATTTATATGGAAATCCATAGAGTAATATTTGGAACCATGTTTATTCAGCCTTTTTAGCCACTGATTTAGATGTTGCTTTTCTCAAACCAAGGTACAATGCACTGGTAAACCTCACAGCACACCTGTGTAGAGTGTAAGGGGACTAGGTTTTGCACTAAGGCAGTTAAGCTGGTACCAAAAACCTACTATGTACAAGGCTCGAATGTGTTTTACATGGCTTACACTGCAAGTAAAAGTAAAGTATATGAAGCAGAAATCTCCACCTGCCCAGAAATACCACTTTACATGACAGAGAAGGGAAAACTTAAGAGTAGACTGAATGCTGGGAAAAGAGCTTAGCACAAAGTCTGGATTGGGAGGTGTGACTTACATAATTTCCTGAATGTGGCTAAGCTCTGGGTCAAGGAGGAGTGAATTTCACATGAAAAATCATGCTACCGAGTACGTTCTATCTTTTAGTTGTAGTAGCGTCATCTTTGGAGTCTTGATCCTACAATCAAATCCACAGATGAAAAATTCAATGAAATTCCGACAGGCACACAGATGCACTTGTGCAAGCAGATCCTTAAGGCGAAAACTACCAAGGTACCATTTTTGCTTTAGGGGACTCGAAAATCAAAACCAATCTGCAGCACAAACAATGAAACGCCAAATAGATACTGAAAATCTTTCTGTTTCTTACTTTCTGCACAGTATTAGATATACATGTAATACTTTTCTTGTTGCTTTAATATATAGAGTGAAATCGTTGCCACAGTGAATTCAATGGGAGTTTTGCCATTGACTTCAATAAGGACAAAATTTTCTCCCAGTGCTGGTGTGATTTTCAGCCTGTTCTTGCCCCTTTAATACATGTGATGACAAAATCCTGTACTTCAATTCCAAGGATGGATCAGCACCCTGCAGCAATTAAAATTGCTATAGTATATCATACTTTTCCAGTATATTGCCTGAAAGACCATAGAGCAGAAATATTTTTGCTTTATGCTGTAAAGATAGTTAAAATTTACCCCCAAAAGTTGTTTTAAGATATTTTAACTTAAAAATCTATTTATAAACTCATCTCTCAGTGAATGAAGTTATATACGCAGATATCTCAGTACACAGCAAACTTCCTCTACCTATCTTAAGGTAGGATTTAGTCATTCATTAAAAGCAGAATGAGTGCTAAAGGCCACACACATACATATGAACATCTGAGAGTGCTAGTATGAAAGGACAGGTCGTGCTGAAAGTATAAAAAGCAAGCATATGTTGTAATGAACATCGCTATTGTTTGCACTGTGATTTCAAATTTCATACAAATGGCCAATGATAAATGCCAGAAAAGTTTTAAAGAACTCATTCTGTTTGTAAACAGAGACAAGATGTAAAATATTTAACAAGATGGATGTAATGATTAACACTGAAGTCTAACATTGTAAGGCTTTTAAGAAAAAACAAACAAACATGGGACTAGCTTAAACCACAGACGCCAGCTTCAGAAAGAAGCTGAGCACTGCTACAGTGGGAAATAGAGATGTTCAACATTCCTAAATAAAAATTTTACAGATTATAAACCTGAAGCATGAGATGGAGAAACTAAGCAATCACAGCATTTTTCTTTTCTGACATACAATTTTACATTGAAATGAAAATTGTGAATAGAGATTCCGGGAAAGACCATGTTCCTTAAACATTATGCATCCAGTGGACAAATGTACAGAGAGCGTCTGAGCAAAAAAAAGTTCATGGAAATTTTATTTTTACTTGAATGTGTAAAATTCACAACCAGGTTTGCTAAAATTTTGAGTACGAATTAAGACCACACAAGTGTTGTCAGATACGCGTAATCCAAAATGTGTACCTCTGCAGACACCCCACGGTGTTCACTAAACTCTGCAAGAGGCTGTGGCCATTTCTTAAGACTACGCTAAAGCTAGTCTTAAATAGTCCTCTCCCTTAAAACCTGTTGACTTGGATATTGGGTCACCAACACCAATCATTTAACTTTACAGGCATACTCTAATCGTGCCACAGGAATTGCTAATGTAGATGGAGCCTGACGTTCTCTCATCCCACACAGTAGATACGGGTACCCGGGGCAGAACTGCAGCGCAAGGGCTTCCCATGCACAGCTCTGCGTTATGGGCCTAACTGACCTGTAAGATGACACAGTGGCGTGACCTTACCACACAGCACCATACAAACTGCACAGCAGAGAAACACAACCTCACCACTAATAGCAGGTCTGTATCTGCCCAGTCATACTGGTATGGTGCAGTCTGTATGACAAAACTCATCTATTTTGGAAGGCTCCTACTAAAAGAAATTCTACCTTCTGCTTTGTCTCACTTTTAACAAGTTGTCTCAATTTGGTCTTTCACCTGTAAAATGGGTATATTTTCTGATGTAAAGGGCATATCCTCTCTGCTCTGACACTTAGTGGCACTGAAACATGCAGTCCTATATTTTAGGAAGCAACAATAACTATTGTTTACCGCTATTTTGTAAAAGTTGTTTCTGCCCTCTGCTTTTTTATATGTAAGCTGCTGAGTTAATGACAAATTTCATATAAATGAGGATATCAACATACCTTAAAAAAATATAACAGTGGTAAGATTGACGTGATCTAGTAAAACATTTGAAATGGAATTTTGACTGCATATTGAGTAAATAGATTGAAAAATATTTCGAGAGTTAGTTCAGGTTACCTGAAAACACTTAAAGTGGTTTCAGATGGTGTGATTAATGCGATGACCCTTCTAGTGAAACTCTGCAGCACATGCACCCTCATATTTCATTACAGGTCAGACTGCATTAATCGCTCCAGTGCTCTGTCCTCCTACTGAAGTAACACAAGCACATTTCCAAACACCCAGCTAAACTTGTGGTTGCTCCTGCCACCTAGTGACCATCCCTCAACTCAACAGAAACACTAGGAAGGCATTGAGGACCCACTTTTCAAAGACAAAAATAGGAAAAACTGCACAAGCTTTTGTCTTGAGAGGACTGTTTCGAGTCCCAATGATTTTCATGTTTGTTGACTACTACAAAAAACATCAAATCTTTTGGACTGGCTTCAGAGGGGAAAAAAAGTGTTATATGGATCTTGCAGTGTCAAAGGTTCTAGAGACATCAGCTTTCAGGAAAAGCTGATGTGATTATTTTTATATCCCTTACTTCTAATGTAAATGTCATAATTTAAACAATAAATCAGGGCTTACTTATGCTGGGAAAACACGATCCATTTATTGTGAGATTTATCTTCGCTAGAGATGCTTTCGTTCTTCATTTTGAGAACTTCGAAACATCCTGTATTTCTGCTGTTGCCACTCACTCATACTTCTGTGTTCCACACATCTTCCCTTTCAAAGCTATTTATTTAAAATACAAACACAAATGCTATTACAAGGAATGCTGCAGTGTCTTTTAGAAAAGCAATCTGATTATATACAATAAAAAGTGTTTCTGACAATCAAAAACCACTGATATATTTTCAGATTTCCACAAGACACAAGCTGGAGAGGGATGGAACTAAGCCATGTACTGTAAGTTCCTCTGCCCATGCCCTTAAGTATGTCACAACCTAATCAAATCCCATAGGAGACAACTTCAAAGTACTTAATTATGACAGACTTTGCTTTCTAAAAAATGAAAAAGTGTAGCAGTTATCTATTTTAGTAATAGTTTTATGATATTAATATTCAGAAACAATCTTAGCAATGCTAAGGACAGATCCCAAAACAGTCATGGGAATTAAAAGCAGGATATACATTGTTTCTCACCCTATGTAGAATCAAAACAGTTATGATCTCAATAGAATTCTTCATGAAAGTCAGGTGCTTCAGAAAGGGTTTCATTCCAGTCAGCACACAGCACGTAGAACTAGCACCGCAAGCATTTATCTATTTAGTCACCCAGGAATCTTCTCTAAGTAGAAGATTAGGTCTGAAATCCTTTTCTGTTCCTCTGTTGGGGAGATACTCCCATCCTCTTGTAATCTGTACCTCTTGCCTTCCTTGGAGGTAGGTGATTACCCAGTATTTTTTTCCTCCAAGGAAATCAGTAAGGCTCACTTACTTTAAAACTCAGAACAGAAGATGCTGATAACTCCTCTCATCTTTTTTTTTTTGTTGTTGTTTTATGGTATCCTACTGATTGCAATGTTTCTCTGTTTATCTTCCACCACTCAAATCAAAGAAATACATATTTACCACCTGCCAAGAATACTTTAAGAAGGCTGCAGACTACTGTTGGTGTTTAGACTGGCAGAGGAATGCCTGTGTTATCCAAAAGCTAAACTTTGGGTAATGTATTTCAGTATCCCCGTTAGTTTTTACAACACTTTGTCTTACATTCCCACAACTCAAAATCAATTTTTGTAAGTGTTAGAAGTTAGCTGTAACTGTGATCAGTTATTCATTACCTGATTTCAGCACAGGTGTTTACTCACACAGTGCTATGTTCTACTTCCTGGCAGACAGCTGACAGCAGAACTTCATTTACAATATCCTGTTAAACTGTACTAGAAGAATACTTTTACTTTCTTTATACAACACTTGAATACATAAGGAAAACCAGTATCAATTCCTTCACAAGAAATCTGATGTGTAAGTGTACTGAAAGTAGTCAAACTCAGAAACAGACCACCATCTCTTAGAGAATAAAAATCGGTATAAATAGCCACTTCATTTCATGAGAACAGAAGGTTTTTTCAGTGAAAATTTTTCATTAACTATTTTTAAGGCATATACAAGAGTCATAGAAAAATCTTCCTGGTGAGAAAACATTCTTAGGTGGACATGCAGAGACATATTTTGGAACGCATGCAGTACTACCACATTCAGCAAATGGATATAGACAAAAAACAACTTGGGGGGTCACTTTAGGAAATTTGTCCTAGTCAAGTTTTGTTAAGTGAGTAAAGCCTCACACATCAAAATTATTTTTTAATTGTATTTAATTTCTGCCAATGGAATATAAATAAATTTGCTATGGTTTGTTAACCTTCCTTATTGGAAAAAAACAGCAAAAAACATTTAATGGCTTCCTCACAATAACAACAAGGAAGGAAAATGTAGCTTTTTCTGGGAATAACAGCAACACAACATTTGTCAAGATCAATAAAGTGGAAGACATGAAAACTCAGAGTTAGTTGTACTACTTGTACAGTAAACAAAGCTGGGAAAACCCCTTGAGATTTAGTACTAATCAGTGTGGAATGTGTAGTTTCACCAATACTTTATAACATTTGCAATTCAAATGTAAACACTGAATAGGTTTTGCAAGTTTGCAAAAGTACACTACAGGGATGTTCTGGGACAGCGCAACACTGCTATTTCTGCTTTCGGCTGTTACGTGCTCCCTGAACACTTACAATGGCCTACAGTGACTCTTCAAGTCACAAATGTTATTGGAGATCGCTTCTGAAATTTGGCAGTGCTTTAAGCATACCTGACACTTTCCAATGTAGATATCAAGCTTGTGAGAAAATAAATAAATAAAAAAGATACAACTCTCGAGCAAACCAAAGACCTACCCAAACCCCCACACTATGTCAGAAAAGACGTAATTCCTTCCCTGCCTGAAACTATGTAAATTGCAAAGAAATTCCATAACAAAGTCACAAACCCAAAAAAGCTCTTTCTTTCCTTCCAGAAAAAGGCGAGAAAGCTCCAGCATCCAATCGGCCCTGACAAATTGTCTGGTCACGCCTTTTGTTTTTCCTCCCCCCAAGTCCCCCACCCCACAGTAACACAACTTCAAATGAGGGACATGCTGTATTCCACCACGTGCAACTGCCCATGGTTAAGGCGTCCTGCAAGGAAGCAGTACACATTTTTTAAACTCACTCACGCTGCAAGAACCTGTTTCTGACGGCTCTAACTGTAAGATTATCATATTACAGCTGCCATCAACACCGTAATTTGATTAGAAAAAAAGCAGTGGTAGCACCCCGCCTCCAGGAGTGAGTTTTTCATTGTAGTCTGAACAGGACTGACTTCAGTCTAAATTACAGGAAAAAACATATATCCTGCATCCCTTTGTGATATTCAATACTCAGAACCTCCAGACTGCTTCTCAGCTCATACCTGACTCTTCTGAGGCAGCACTCTCACACTGTAGAAGATGCCAAGATGCCTACCGTGGGTTCTAGATCTAAGTCTGAGGTTTGACTCTTGCAAGAATATAACTTCTTCAAAATATTTGGTCTTATCATTCCCCTCTATAAATAAGTCCATTCTTATATAACTCTGCCTAATTATACTAGTGGAGTTTCTATGGTTGTGGAATCTGGCCATCTAACACCAAGTAACATTAGACACTCTGACTAAATTTATTAATGGAAACACCTTAGATGAGGGAAGAATTCAGTATTACGAGGTTTTAATCAGTCTACTATTATGCTAAATATAACGGTATTCTGTCTTTTTTATTAGAAGTAACACAAATATCCTCAGGTGTTTTGTAAGCATCTCCAAGGCTTCTAGATACAATGGATATCCATCTCCTTAAAACAGTTCTCTTGTAACAAGATGTATATTCAAGGATGTGTAAATTTAGAATAGTCTTAAGAAGTCTTTCTTCTCAAGGGAGCTTACTTAAGAGTATCTGTGAGTAAAGAGTTATGGAGGGGGAAGAAAAGTGTGGCATATACTAAGCTGCTAAATTACTTACTATCCCACACTTGTTATGTTACAGACTCATTTACTTTTAAGATTTGATAAGCTTCCTGAAGTGTGCACTTTCTGCAAGAGGTACTTGGTGAGGGTGAGATGCTTCCTGTGGGAAGGCCTTTCTGGAGGAGCTGCCTGAAGAGAGGTTCCTACGCTTAAACCCTGAAGCATACTGCTGTTACCTAGGGAGATGGGCTTAACAGGTTGTTTGGGGGTGGAAGTCCCAAACGGGAAGACTTTGGTACAGAGGGAGTGCACAGGACACTACTGCATTACATTGTGGCAGAAAGTAAACTTTACTCCTTAAACAGAGCATAAGAATACGTCCTCATTCTGAATGTAAACAGACCACGCAAAACTGGGTAATTACTTTCCCAAGTAACTAGCCAGCAGTGGAATTATGTTGGCCAAAATAAGAATGCAAGAATTCACTAGATATTTTGTCTAAAAATATAAAGCTAAAGGTCTATTAGTGATAGACCTGTACAGCCTTTGCTTTGAATAGCTCTTTCAAAAAAGCTTAAACGTAACAAACGTGACTAATTACCTGTAAAATGAAATTAAATTTTAGGGTAAATTTTAGGGCTAATTCAAGTAGGTATGATACCACCTTGAACATGTATTACCCAGACTTCAATATAATAGCTGCATTTAGAGATTACTATTATCTCCAAGAATTGCACAAGCAACTTTTCTCTCTTCAAACTTTGCAAAGCGGAACTATGATGCCACAATCCTGACCTGTGTCAAAAAAACCAACCAACCAAAACACATAAAAATTGAAGGCAAACCCTTAGAAATTATTACACATGCACGAAAGAATTAAAGAATTAAATCAGTCAGAGGTATGCCAGCATCTGTTGGTATTTGTAGGCCTGTATCATCGTACCTAGTTTCCTTATTATGACCACCTCACTAAGCTTATATTCTTAGTAAAAAAACCCAAACCACCCTAAAACCAGGCAACTCCTCCCAAAGAATTAAAAAAATAAAAAAGGAAAAAGCCAGGCTTGCATGCAAAAACAAGTGGGATAACACTTTATACCCTGTTGAGATGTACTCCTCCCAGTCTGGAGAATCTGATTTCTTCCTGATGATGGGAAAGAATACAAGCTCTCAAATCCTCCTCAAATAGCTCCAGAAGGTTGAGAGACCCGCAGGCACCTTTTCTGAAGCTTAGAGACTGCCCCATAAATAACAGGCAGCCGCAGAGTACAAACACAAAGGAAAAGACCAACCAACCAAAAAAAAAAAACCCAAACAAACCAATTAAAAAAAAAAAAAAAACACAACTCCAAAAGAAAAACGAAATAGACAGAGCCACCTACGCACAGCACTACGGGACACACAGCCCCGACCCCAGCACTTCACCTCAGGAGGCGGGATCTCTGCCCTTGAGCCGTGCCGATTGGCTACGCGCTGCCGCCAATCAATCCTACGCCCTATCCTCCACCCAAGGGGCGTCTCCGTCCGCGGTGGTGCTACCGTGCACGCGACTTGCCCGGCAGCGTGTGAAGTCTGGGCTTTGCGCCGCCATTTTGCCAAGGAGGAGTGCTGGGCTCGGTGTCGGTGAAATGATCGCGCTCTGGCCGGTACGGTTCTCACGTGTCCCTTTCGCGCTTGTAAGTGGTAAGGAAGCTGCTGTTGAAGGGTGGCGGTCTTTGTTTTCGGGTCTAGTCTAGCGGCGGCAGCGTCTGCCCGGCGGTCCGCGCCTTGTGGAGCCGAGTCCGGCTCTGCTCCTCTCGGGCGAGTGCTGCCTGGGGCATCAAACAGCCCGGTCTGGGGGGCTGCTTTGGAGAGCAGCGCAGATACCTTAAGCTGTCACTTGTTTCCTGCATTTGGCTGCATTTAAACGCCCATTTATTATCATACGTGTTTATTTGTATGGTAGTAGCGCATGGTAGGAGTATGTATTTTGATGGCTGAAGCAAATGTGTGACCAGTCTTGCTTAGAAAGTGGAAGATTATTTGTGTGATGGTCTGATGTGTGTTCTTTTGGGCTGCAGCGAAGAAAGAAAGGTCTCACCATGGTTTTGGAAAGGTGGATTCAGTTTTGTAATTTTGTCTTGTGAAATCTTAACACTGTAATTAAACTGGATAGGATGAACTCTTTCAGGGTGCATTTGTTGGGCAGGAGGAGGATTTGGAGACATAGTACAAAAACTTAGTGTATGTGTATTTTTCTAATGATTTTTCTATCATGTTTCCTTGTAGGGAGATGCGGAGTTGTTAAAAAGAGGGCTGAAGTTTCTAAAGGTGTGTTCTGAATAAGTCCTAACTAGTATATAGGTGAGTAAAAAGCAAAAGGTTGTTTTGTAAGCTGTAGAAATGCGAGTGTACTGGTGTAATGCTGTTATTTGGGTTGTGGCAATGGGAAGGCAAATGTTGATGCACAGATTGTTTTTATTTGTTATGTTGTTTCTGCAACAAGGGTTTGTTTCAATGGAGAGGAAAAAAACAAACCACAAGTAAACCAGGAGGTGCCTGAACCATCAGTGGTGTACCTTTGAAAGTTTGATTCTCTCTAATGTTCAGGTGTTTCTTCCAGGCAGACAGAACCTTTTCCTGAAGGCTGACTTCTTTCATTGAAAACGCTCAGAATTTAGCTTTCTGTTTTATTACAGGGAAAGGTGGAGAAGCCCTAGGGGCCTTGTTTAAGAAGGTGTTTGGTACTGCTTTTACTGGGAGGTTTTCTTGAGTGGCTGGTGGTTTTGGGGTTTGTTTGGTTGGGTTTTTTTCTAAGAAGTCATGCCTGACATGTCCTAGTAAACTTTACAGTAGGAGTACTCGTTTATTTATTAATCTGTATTTTTTTGTGAAACTAGAATGATACAGATCGGTACTTAATCTGAAGGCAGGTTGTATTATCACTACCTATTTCATGTTATGCTTGTGATAAAAACTACCGTGGCAGTCTTGCTCTAATAACTTGAAGCTAAAAGTTTTGCTTTCAGCTGCGCATAAAAATTCATAAATTGAGCATGTGCATTTCTAGTCTATCCTTGTGTCATTGTCTTTGACAGATGTTGTCTGCCCTTATTGACTTTGTTAGAACAGCAGTTCGTTCCATAGAATTGCTTGGTCAAATTGTGGGCATGCACAGCCTTTTAAACAATCTGAAACCACACATCCATTGACAAATTTGAATGGAACTGGAAGCTGATCTTGAAGACCAGATTATAGATGAAGGTTAGGGAAGTATCTGAAGGGTTTGAGGATACTTAAGCTGTCAGGAAAGGAGTGTTGAGGCAGCACAAAAAGGACACCTGGCACAAGTCGTTAGTTGATGGGCAGTTCAAAAATGTTGGACCTAGATAATGTGTTCTGTATGTCCTTGAAATTGTGAGAACTTAAAATAGGCTGCAGTTTTACCTGATAGTGTATAGACAGCCAGATTAAGTAAACCGTAAAGCACAGATCTGTAAGATGTCATTGATTTGAAGGAGTGATTAACACAGAAAAAGCAGGAGGAGTAGGGGAAGTGTCCTTCATCATGCACATATTAAAAAGAAAGAGAAACAGACTGGAAGTACTTCTGCAGGTAGCTTGTAACTGCAAGTTCAGTGCAATGAAACACTGTATTGGATCTCCTTTGGAGAGATTTACTGGATTTACTAGTTAAATTCACTGGATGTAAGCAACATTTGTGAGATGAGCAGAGATTGTCTAAATGACATGAATTGCTTTCTGCTCTTTTGTTTTCTTTGTGAAGAAATACAGCTAGTTTCTTGGTTGTCTATCCTCTTCCACATCTCTCATTACGAATTATTATCAAGTCATAAAATTAGTCTAGTCACAGGAGCAGGTGCAGTGATACCTTTTTTTTTTTTTTTTCACATGTTAAGTGAACAGCCTTTATAAAGACAGTTGTGTGAAGTGTATCCTGGTTGCATAAAACATGACATTGTTACATTTTTAGTGTACATTTTAACCAAAAGTGTGATAATATGCCATTAAAATGCTTTGAAAACAAATTTAATGTGAGGAATGGGTTGACAGATTTAAAAAAAAGAAAAAAAAAAAGGGGAAATTATCAGGCTCATCTTACTCCTTTTCTTTGCAGACAGAATGGAATCTCTGACTCCCTCACCAAACATTGTGGATATGAATCTGAAGATAGCTAGTATAGAATGCCATCCCAAATGTTTGGTTATAGCATTCCAGGGTCAGTACAAGGCAGGATGTGAGCTTGACTATTACATACTACAAAATGAAATACAACGTGTATCCAAAGTAAAAGGTAATGTTTATATTGGTGGATCTTGTTTGGTGGAAGACACAGAAGGAAAATGGCATAGAGGAAGAGTTCTGGAAAAGAGAGAGAGTATTTGTGAGGCTCTTCTTATAGACACTGGGCAAGTGCTGGTCGTTGAGGAAACACATCTTGCTTCTGCTTCTGATGAATTGTTTCACCTGCCTCCAAAGGTGGTTTGGGGTGTTTTTGCAAGCATCCTTCCTCTGGGAGAAAAATGGAGTCCAAAAGCCATTAACTATTTTTCATCTCTGGTAGGATTACAGATTACAGGTCATGTGAAAGCTGTTACACCGTACCAACTGTTCATTGTAGAAGTACCAAAGATCATTAGCGATGTCCTTGAACTGAAGTTAGGAAAATGTATTGATGGAGATTCATTTTGTCTTATTGTAGAAACATTAAGAGCATTTCCCCAAGAAGTGCTTTGTAAGAGAGTGCCACAATTATTGCAACAGAAGTATCCAGTCAAGGATTTTCTTGCTTCCATTAATTCTGAGAAACCAACAGATTTTTGGCTAGTTCCAGATGCTCTCTTTCCACATCTACCTGTTGGCAGTAGAGAAAATGTAAAAATAACTGTTGCAGTAAGCCCAAATAAATTTTACTGTCAGATACAGAAATGGCAGAAGGAGCTGGAAGATTTGACAGAAGCTATGCATTTGTATTATGAAGCTGTCAGCAGAGAAAATAATAAATCTTTTGATAGTTTAGGGCTACTCTGTGCTGCCAAAAGGCAAAATGGACAATGGCATAGAGGAGTGATAAAACAGGTTCTCTCTGACCGTGTGGAAGTCTGGTTTATGGATTTTGGTAATATTGAAGCTGTGCCATCTAGTTGTGTTCAGAAACTTAGAGCTGAGTTCATGGCATTACCGATGATTTCATTTCCATGTGCGCTTTCTTGTTTTCGTAGTCAGGATGAGGCCGTAATAAAAATTCAGCTGAAAGAACTTGTACAGGCCTTGATAGGACAAACTTCTCTGTGTGTCTGTGTTGATTTATTCAATGACATTAAACGCTTGTATTATGTTACGCTGCAAAGTCAAAATCTTGGAATTAATGCTAAGCATCCAGAAAATCTGAATGAGGCAGCTGCATCATGTGTCTCACTTCTGGGAAGAAAAATCACAAGTATTGCTGTAAACTACAAATCATTTGATGAGGGATACAATTCATTTAAGAATGGTACAGGAAATAAACATACAAAAAACTGCTTACCTGAATGGGATATTTCTTTGTCAAGCCACTGCAAAAGAGTAGAAATGCAAGTGAATACTTTCCATACTGCTTTTGTGGTATATGTCATAAATCCATCTGACTTCTGGATTCAAACATGTGAGTATCAGAATGAATTTCAAGCCTTGATGAAAAATATTGCAGATGCATATAACCAATGTAGAGCTGATGAAATGGTCCTTAAAAACCCAGAACCTGGATTGCTCTGTTGTGCCAGGTATAGCAAAGATATGTGTTATTATCGGGGTGTTGTCATTGAAGTGCTTGATGTAAATATTACTGTTTATTTTTTGGACTTTGGAAATACAGATACTGTACCCTGTTACGATGTGAAAACATTGCTTCCTGAGTTTTCTGAGTTACCAGCTTTAGCTATGTGTTGTGCACTTGCTTGTACATTTCCTGTTGATGATATGTGGGTTAAAAAGGAAATTGATTTTTTCAAACATATTGTGTTTAACAAACTACTCCAGGTTCAAGTCATTGGAAAGGAAAACAACAAGTATATTGTTAATGCACAGTACAAGAATGGTTTAGAACAAGGAAATGTTGCCACATGCATGGTTCAAGCTGGATATGCCGAATACTGGGAAAAGACACTAGTTTCTGTTCTAAATTTAGGAAAAAAAAGTCAACGCCTGAATTGTCACAAATTAAAAAAAAAAAAAGTAAATGCACAGAGCGTCTGTAATATTCGTAAAAATAAGGTATCTGAAAATAGAGAGACGTTTCGGACAGAAAAATCATTAAGTGTGCCTTCAGTGCTGAGAGAGTCTGTTGTGCTGTCCTGTTTTGGAAAAGATGCTATCTCTAAAAGGCATAAATCGATACATGAGAAGAAAATACTTTATAAAGAGTTTGTGTTTAAACCAGGAACTGCTTTTGAAGTGGTGTGTTCTTACATTGTTTCTCCAGCAGATTTTTCATGTCAGTTGCAAAGTAAACTGCCAGAGCTAAATAACTTAATGGAACAAATTCAGGCTTACTATAAAGAACATACCAGTCCTTACAAACCTGGACAAATTGCCTGTGTTGCTAAGTGTCCCAAAGATGGGAAGTGGTACAGAGCAACTGTTCTGCAGCAAGTATCCACAACTGAAGTTGATGTGGTCTTTGTAGACTATGGTTATCAGGAAAGAGTTTTACTTAAAGATCTTCAAGCTGTTCTTCCAGATTTCCTAACTCTGGAAAGTCAAGCATTTCGATGTGGACTTAAAAATGTACCCTTTCAGGCTGACTCACTTAATTGGTCTGAAGTGAGTAGGCACTTCGAAGACTTCATTTCTGCTTCTGGAGGACCACTGACTTGCATCATTTCTGCTCTTATTCTTGTAAGGCCCAAATGTTTATGCAATATAGTTGACTTACAGAGTCCATTTATTAGTGCAGAGGAATTCCTCAGAGAACGTGGTCTCACCCTGTCCGAATATATTGGTCTGAGAACCCTTGCATCTTTGGGTTCTCTGTACAGTTTTTGCTACTCATCTTTTAACATAAAAATTGGAAGCGAGGAGGAGGTTTATATAACTCACATACATAGTCCTTCAAAATTCTATTGTCAGCTTAATCGAAACACTGAAACTATAGAGGCATTGACGAAGAAAGTTAGAGTCATAAGTGAAATGTCAAATAATGCAAAATATGATACCAGCAACATGCGACTATGTTTAGCCAGATATTTTGAAGATGGTCTCTTTTATAGAGCTCTGGCTTTTCCTGTGGAATCAACATCCTATGTATATGCTGACTTTGTGGATTTTGGAAATAAGAATATGGTAGAGAGAGACCAGTTGATACCTATTCCAGACTCTGCCACTGACCTAATACTCACACCCATGCAAGCTATTAAATGCTGTCTGTCAGATCTTAGGGAGTCAAAAATTCCACCAAGAGTTACTAGATGGTTTGAGGAAACATTCCTGGGTAAACTGCTGAAGGCTGTAATTGTATCCAGAGAATCAGGTGGACAGATTGTTGTGGAGTTGTATGATGGACAACTCAAAGTCAGTCAGAAAATTAAAGAAAAAATGTTGGAAGAATTGGTACCAAAAAATTATGCAGAACAACTTGTTGGAAGTAATAGAGGAATGAGATGTCACATGGAAGATGACAAAGAAATTAGTAAAGTAATTAATAGAAGTCCTAAAAAAGTTAAATTGAAAATTAAAATGAAATGCCAAGTATATGATAAGTATTATCAGAGAGACAGCCGACGGCATTTTGGAGATGAAGAGCAAACTACATGTAGCTCCCAAAAGTTGTGTAGTGGGTCCTCAAAACTGCTAACTTTACAGGACAGTCAAGAACCAGGTTTTAGAAATACTGTCACTGCTGTTCTGGAGCACAGAGAGGAACCTCTGGTTGGAGAGCCTGCTTCTCGCTCACTCTGTCATCCAGCTTTAAATTCAAAGGAAATAATTGCAAATGATCTCTCTGAATCTCATAATGAAAGACTAAATTATACAGGTCATCAGGAAAGCAGTAATGAAAATATACCTAAATTAACCAGTCTTCCTAAACGTGATATTCAGGTGAATTCTGAAGTAGCAGGGTATATTTCTCATATGAATAGTCCAACTAGTTTCTATGTTCAGCTTGCAGAGGATGCAAACTTAGTAACAAAACTAGCAGAAGAATTAAACAAAAGCATGGTGAATACCGGTCATGAAAATCGCGTAGATGATCTTACAGTAGGGGCTCTCATTGTAGCAGAGCATGTCATGGATTGTTTTTACTATAGAGCAGTTATTAAAACTCTGAAATCGGGAAATTCCTTTGAGGTAGAGTTCATTGACTATGGTAATGCAGCAGTTTTAAGTGCTTCAAAAATCTGGAGGATTCAGAAAAAGTTCTTAACTTTTCCGAGACTCAGTGTTCATTGTTTCCTTAGCAGAGTAAAAAGTGTTTCTGATGAAACCTGGACTAATAAAAGTACTTCCTATTTTCTAAGCAAAACAAATAACAAGCAAGTCACTTGCAAGTTCGTACAGCAACATGGAGAGCGATGGGAAGTAGATGTAATTTGTGATGGGAAGTCTATGTCTCAAGACCTTCTGCAGAAAAAATGCAGGACAACATGGCGAAACAAACCAATGTGTAATTGGGGAAACAGGCCAAAGCAAATTCTTGTTACAGATAGTAATCCTCAAGAGAGAAAATCTAGGAATGGTTTAGATGATCTAAGTAAAACTAAGATAGTTAGGATGAAAAATGCTTCCAAAACACCCTTAAATGTCCTTCCTCAAGATCTAAATTCTGGATGGGTAGAAGGAGCAAAAGTAGTTCATATTTCAGAGAATGGAGAATTTCATGTACAGTTATGTAGAAATTTGCAAATATTACATGAGTTAAATGTAATGCTCCTCAAAGAAGCACAAAAAAGTGATTTCCTTAGAGCGGATGACATTGAAGAAGGATTGGAATGCATGACAAAATCTGAAAGGAACTCGAAGTGGTATCGATCAAAAGTGATAAAGAAATTTGTCAGGGAGAAGTTAATGCGAGTTTTTCTCATGGATTATGGTGAGTGTGAGATGGTGTCCTTAAATAATGCAAAGATGCTTAGTGACAAGACCAAAAGTATTCCTAAACAAGCTGTGTTTTGTAAATGTGTTTGGTTTAAAAAAATGAAGAAAATTCAGTTTGTCCATGTAATAAATGCAGTCCTGGATCATGAAATAAAGATCATGTTTTTGAGATATTTGGAATCCTCTCATATCTGGGAAGTAGATATTTTAATAGAGGAAGTTCTGCTTCAGGAGTATTTGAACAAACTCTTAAGTCATTGTCAGACTACTGTTGGACCAGAAAAATCCAGTAATACAGACTGTAAGGAGTTTGATACATCATTCAAGATAAATTCAATCACATGGACGCTGATGCAGAGTGGCAGAAGGTACCCTGGGTTTGTAACTGCAGTTACTGATCCTTCAAACTTCTGCGTTCAGTTTGAAGTCTTATTTGATTGCATGAAAAACTTGTCTTTGCTGCTCTCTGACCTTCCTGACAACTTGCCAGCTTTGCCAAAAGAACTTGTGGCTCCTGGTACTAGCTGCTTGATCAAGTTTGGACTGGAAGGACAGTGGAACAGGGCAGAAGTTAGTGAAGTAACAAGTCAGTCTGTTGTTCTTGCATTTATTGATTATGGCTTTCTGAAGGTCATCCCTTACTCTGATATCCATAAACTTAAAGTTATTCCAGAAAGTCTGTCTTTCTTACCACGCTTGGCACACCCTTGCTCTTTACATGATATAGTCCCTGCCAAGGGGGAATACTGGAGTGATGAAGCTAAACTTCTGTTTCAGAAGCTTCTTAGCAAACCGGGACTGATGTTTCATTTTAGACACTATGGCTCTGAAATGGAATTAGAGGTGGATGTTCTGTATGAGGAGAGCAATCTAGCTCTGGCCTTAATTGCTGCTGGCCATGCAGTCTACTCTAGAAGTAGATGCTGCCTCATTCCAGTTGGCAGAATTAAATCAGAAAAAACAGATTTGCAGCCTTAGTGTCCAGCTTCTAGCTACAGTGCTTCCCTTTGTAAGTCAGATTATAATTATGATGAAAACTCTTATTTTGCTGACTGAAATAAAGCAAAAAAATGAAACAAAAAATATCTGAAGCATAAGACTATGTGCGATAAAATTTCACATATGGAAGTCTGGTACAGTAGGTGCTTAACAAAGGATCTGAGTTCATGTAACACTAAAGAAAAACTGTAGAAGATGAACAATACTGTGGAGAAGTTGGGGTTTCTTCAGCATTGTGATAAGAAAAGTAAAATTGACTTAATACAGTGTAAAACTGCTACCAGAAGCACTGATTGAGGCTTGTGATTCTGATGTTCCACAGTCCAGAAAGATGGTGTGAAGATACTGTAAAAATAATTATATTTGATAGTAGACTGCAGTTAGGACACTACTTCTTCAGTGCATTAAAAAAAATATACAGATGCTGCCTTTGGTATATTTTCTCCTTCAAGATCTGCTGTTACATTTATTTAGACAATCATGTTTTTGGCAAACTTTTCTGTCAGAATGCTTTTGAAATTTGTGTATATATAAAAAAACTTTATTTGCAGTAACGTCTAGTTTACAGTGGAATTGTCTCCTTGTTTTGAATGCTCAGAAAACAAAGATGCCATGCATCATCTCTTTGTTTCTGCTTCCAAATTTTGCATCCAAGTATCTTTCTCTTGTTGGGAGAAAGTTTACTAGGAATAAGCCAAAAGCTTGGGTCCCAATTTATGGGAGAGACTCCCATTACATTGCTTTCAGAAAGCTCTTGGTGGAAAGATGCCATGGATGTGTCTCAAGGTTCTTGTGTGCGCTTGTTCCCCTGATCTTCATCCTCCCCACCCATCTGTCAAAATGAGGAGAGGGAGTTTTCTCCATACCTTTAGTCTGTTTGTATCTTGAGGGAAACATCCAGAGCCGCCTCCTTTTTTTTCTTCTTTGTAGGTGGAGGAAATTTCAGGAGAACTGAAAAGTGATGATATGCTGTATGTGTCTTAGAATATTTTTTTTCAGTAGCTTTTCTGAAATCACAAGAATTTGTAACATGTTTCTCTGATACATTTTTCTTTTAATCTTCTATTTTTTTAAACTTTTTCTCTTGCCTCCTTCCTCAGTTGTTTGGACAAAGATAAAGCATGAAGAGGCCTGAAGTGTGAGAGGTTTTCTTTGTATGCCCTCTGATTGTTTGAATTTAAATGAAAAAAGGAATACATCTCTAATGATAGGCAGTACATCTAATGCATCTCCGTATGCAAAGGAGAAGAAATGTACCCCAGAAATTCATAGAAATAAGAGATAAGACAATGCTAGCTGATCTTTACAAAGTTAACTCTGCTGGTGAATTATTCAAAAAACATGCAAATATTTTTCAGCACACAAGCGAAAGATGCCCATTAGTAATAAATGGGAAAGTGCATACAGTAAAATTTCATAAGTAAATATTAGCTAAAGTATCAGAAGTGTTACATTAATGTAGTGATTAAATAAAGGGTTTTTTTTGTAACCCTTTGTGATCAAATTCTGCAATAACAAAAGAGTTAAAGTTTTTCCTAGTTAAAATTATAAGCTTACCTGTCATGTTCTTTGTCAATAGTTAGAGATCGTGCTTGCTGTTAGGATAAAACACAAAGGTTATATTGTGCAACATTGCTCAGGCTGAGTAATAACTTTTAATTTACTTCTCTGGACTACATTCATTGTAGTGCCAGATAATATTTAATTTTCATGTAGGGGCACTGATGCTTAAGGGTTAATTAACTCTGATTCTATTTTCTGGCTATCATTCAGTTTGAACAGCAGGTGTTTGAGTGTCTTCTCTTTTTAAAGATCATCTGGATACCTTAAATGCCAGTCCTGTTGGTGTAGTATTAGTACATAACTTGCATGTTTTAATTTATTTTTTTTTCTGGTGTTAAGTCTATTGTGCTTTGATTTGTGTGTAGTTGTAGAACACCGCCTACCTAATGTTGCAAAATGGAGCCTAGGAATGATGAATGATTAAGAAAAAATAAGCTCTGTGTGTGCTATTTTTATGTTCTGCAAATCACAAATGTTAGATTTATTTGCAAGAATATGTATTTTATTTTGAACTCATAATGAGTCTAGCTTGTGACAGTAATTCCTTTTCTGAAGGTCTGATACCCAGAGTGCTTAAGGTAAAAACTAGGTAATTGAAAATATTTTCAGGATTATGCTGCACCTGTAAATATAGAAAATGTCTTTTGTTGGCATTGTTGATATGGATTTTCAAAAGTGCATTGTAAGGTTATGTTATGATTGTTAGATGAAGTTGCTGGGCTGTCTGGCTATGGATTTTATTCCCAGTCTTCTTTCTTCGGTGGGTACTTCCCCTGCCAATCAAGTTGAGCTGTAACTGTGTTTTAAGTAGGAGAGGCTGAACTTTTAATCTAGTTGACAGACAGTGTCATTTATTTAGGATTTGGAAGTTTAGGTGTGTTTTCCTACTTGTTTTGGGGCAAGCATAATTCTGAGCAAAACCACTACTTTGATTTGGTAAAATTTAATTGGAAACTAGTGTTTATCATCTGGTTGTATTTCCTAAATGTATTTCTGTATTTGTTTGTACTGTGTCATTGATTACTTAATTTTTTTTTGATCCATGGAAGTGATAGACAACCGGTTGCATTTGTTTGGAATTAAAAATGTTCCTATGTATACTGATGGATGTATTCAGTATTCCACCTTTTTGTCATGAGTAATAAAAAGCTTATCTACTGTGTGTTACTAGCCTAAGTCATTCTTAGGGATGTTGTCTGTCTAGGTGCAGATGTCATCTCTCTGGACTTCTGTAAGGCCTGTGACAGAGCCCCTCATAACATCCTCTCTAAATTGGAGAGAGGTGATTTTAATGGGTTGACTGTTCGGTATGAAGAGTTGGTTGGATGGTTGCATTCAGAGGGTAGTGGTCAATGGCTCAATGTCCAGATAGAGATCAGGTGTCCCTCAGGGGTCTGTACTGGGACCAGTACTATTTAATATCTTCAGTGACATAGACACTGGGATGAAGTGCACCCTCAGCAAATCTGTGGAAGACACCAAGCTGAGTGGTGTGGCTCATGTGTCTGAGGGATGGGATGCCATCCAGAGAGACCTGGACAAGCTCAAGAAGTGGGCCTGTGTGAACCTCGTGAGGTACAACAAGGCCAAGTACAGGGTCCTGCACCTGGGTCAGGGCAACTCGGTATCAATACAGGCTGGGGGATGAAGGGATTGAGAGCAACCCCGCCGAGAAGGATTGGGGGTGCTGGTGGATGAAAAGCTGGACATGAGCTGACAATGTGCACTTACAACCCAGAAGACCAACCCTATCCTGGGCTGCATCACTAGAAGTGTGACCAGCAGGTCGAGGGAGGTCATTTTGCCCCTCTACTCTGTTCTCATGAGACCCGGCATGGAGTCCTGCTTCCAGCTCTGTAGCCCTCAGCACAGACAAGACGTAGACTTTTTGAAACAGGTCTAGAGGAGGTCCACAAAAATGATCAGAGGGCTGGAGCACCTCTCCTGTGAGGACAGGCTGAGAGAGCTGAGGTTATTCAGACTGGAGAAGAGAAGGCTTTGGGGAGACCTTATAGCAGCTTTTCAGTACCTAAAGGGGGTCTATAGAAAAAATGGGGACAGACTTTTTAGCAGGGCCTGTTGCAATAGGACAAGGGGTAATGGTTTTAAACTAAAAGAGGGTTGTTTTAGTCTGGATACAAGGAAGAAATTTTTTATGCTGAGTGTGGTGAAACACTGGAACAGGTTGCCCTGAGAGGTGGTAGATGCGCCATCCCTGGAAACATTCAAGGTCCAGTTGGTCAGCGCTCTGAGCAACCTGATGTAGTTGAAGATGTCCCTGCCTGTTGCAGGGGGGTTGGACTAGATTACCTTTAAAGATCCTTTCCAACCCAAAATATCCTGTGATTCTGAAAAGTTTGAAGCTTTCTGAGACCTTTTTGGTTGCTGAATGCTCTGGAAAAAAAACCAAAGGTACATCAGTATGTTCTTTGTGGGATAGTGCCACAATCCTTGCCCTCTGGGCCAGCAGCTGTGGAGTGGATTGTATCTACTTGCACTGAATCAAGGTTTGCTTTTGAATGCTGTGCAGATGGCACAGGGGTTCTGCCTACTCCCTTGTGTGGCTTTCTAGGTGAGATGCAGGCCCTGCTCAAACCTTCATCTGCTTTGTAGTGCTCGGGTGTACCCTGGCTGGCACACTCTGTGCAGGCAGCCAGGCCTCAGTGTGCCAGATAGGCACACTGTTTTAATAGCATTACTTTTTTTTTTTTTAATATATTTGCATGCTGTTACTTTGAGAAACAGTTTGCATTTCTTTACTTTTAAAGATTTATATCACTGAACACTTAAACTGTATTAAAAAGATTGCTTAGGTGTTGTTCTAATGTTCTGACACCTCATAATGCTCCATAAAGCTACCGGATATTGGAGGGGGGAGAAGATGTTGTGTGTACTTATGTCTATTTTTTTT
>JAHREE010000422.1:5474741-5541025 GCA_033628505.1 Tringa tobata | reverse complement strand
GGGAGACCTTATAGCAGCTTTTCAGTACCTAAAGGGGGTCTATAGAAAAAATGGGGACAGACTTTTTAGCAGGGCCTGTTGCAATAGGACAAGGGGTAATGGTTTTAAACTAAAAGAGGGTTGTTTTAGTCTGGATACAAGGAAGAAATTTTTTATGCTGAGTGTGGTGAAACACTGGAACAGGTTGCCCTGAGAGGTGGTAGATGCGCCATCCCTGGAAACATTCAAGGTCCAGTTGGTCAGCGCTCTGAGCAACCTGATGTAGTTGAAGATGTCCCTGCCTGTTGCAGGGGGGTTGGACTAGATTACCTTTAAAGATCCTTTCCAACCCAAAATATCCTGTGATTCTGAAAAGTTTGAAGCTTTCTGAGACCTTTTTGGTTGCTGAATGCTCTGGAAAAAAAAACAAAGGTACATCAGTATGTTCTTCGTGGGATAGTGCCACAATCCTTGCCCTCTGGGCCAGCAGCTGTGGAGTGGATTGTATCTACTTGCACTGAATCAAGGTTTGCTTTTGAATGCTATGCAGATGGCACAGGGGCTCTGCCTACTCCCTTGTGTGGCTTTCTAGGTGAGATGCAGGCCCTGCTCAAACCTTCATCTGCTTTGTAGTGGTTGGGTGTACCCTGGCTGGCACACTCTGTGCAGGCAGCCAGGCCTCAGTGTGCCAGATAGGCACACTGTTTTAATAGCATTACTTTTTTTTTTTTTAATATATTTGCATGCTGTTACTTTGAGAAACAGTTTGCATTTCTTTACTTTTAAAGATTTATATCACTGAACACTTAAACTGTATTAAAAAGATTGCTTAGGTGTTGTTCTAATGTTCTGACACCTCATAATGCTCCATAAAGCTACCGGATATTGGAGGGGGGAGAAGATGTTGTGTGTACTTATGTCTATTTTTTTTTCCTAGGGAGCTTTAAGATAGTAAAAACATCACCATTTTATCTGATCTCACAGTCCATGCCATAGTTATTGAAGGCCTGTGTCAGCTATGTTTTATAATTTATATATTGGTATAAAATATGAGGTTCAGTGGAGACATAGCAGACTGTATGTGCTTCAGAAACATGTGGAGGTACGAGAAGAGGGGAGGAATGACTTCTTCAAGGAGTTGTTTGTAAGGGGGAGGACAGCGCAATCTGCCACAACAAAAGTGCCATGATGCCCATTGAGAACTCCTGGGGGAGCAGGGATCCCCAGAAAGAACAGCTCTGCTGTTGTAAAGAGCTTTACTGGCTGATGAGCAGAGGGAATAGCAGAGACTGGGAGAGGTGCTCCAGTTACAGCTGGGAATGCTTTTTAGCATTCAGCGAGTGTGGGGCAGGAGTGGCTTGTGACGTGGAAGGAGTTTGTGATATTACCTTAATATCTGAAGCCTCTTAAAGACCCTTTGGGATGAGCTCCCGTGCGTTTGCAGGAGGATGCCGCTTTTCCATGACTCCTGTGAGCTGCACTGACACCTGGTGGCTCTGCACACCCGGGCACCGCTCTTGGCAGGCGGCTGCAGGACACCTACCCCTTCCTTCAACCTCTTTTAAGTGATGATCTCTCTGCTTTTGTTCTGAGAAAAGGGGAAACGTTAGAATAAGCAGAATGGAGGAGGGAAAAGGTTGGAGGTGCTATCTTAAGGGAGGCCTGATGTAAGAAAATGTTTGGTGGCAAATTCCTGATTTCTGTAGATACTTAGATACTATATTTGCAGACTGGATATCAAAAGCATTTAAAAATGCACGTTCCCACTGATGCCCAGTAAATTTTTATTTCTTATTTAGACACATTTGAAAAATCTCATTTTTTATTTCTTTCTCTTCAAGAATCAATTCTTTCCATAATAACAAACATTGTGAAAACAAAATAATGAAAATATTTATTCTGCTCTGAACTGACTTCAGGGACAAATTATATCGATTCCTGCAGATTTTATAAGAAAGTTTCTGGGACTACCATGTCTAGATCTGCATAATGAAGGAATTAAAATTGTGGTTGCAGTGTAATTTTTAGTGAGCAGTAAACATTAGGAATCCAACTGGGTGACCCTAAAATATAAGTAGACCTAGTTCTGTGAAATTATTTTCCTGCAAATAAAAATACATGGAGTGAGCGTGGGGTTTAATTTTTTTTTTTTTGGTACTTTAAAGGAATACCAAGGTGTTAAGAGAAGAAAACACTATTTGACAGACTTTGATTCTGATTAATTCTTTAGTGTTTAATCACTCTGATTTCATAGGAATTTGAAGTTAACACATAATAGATGATCAAACTCCTTAATTATGTTCATTTTCTTTTAAGCCATGGAGGCACTGATCTCCTCTAATCTGACATTCCATATAATGTGGAATTTCACTTACTTTTGCATTAAGCCTGTATTGCCCTTTCTGCCTCCAAGGGTTCAAACCTTCATCTCTCATTTCCCACCTTCAAGCTATAAACTTGCTACTGAACCCCTTGAAGCCTTTTTACTGTACAAAAAGTATTAAAGAGCTGTGATACGTCTCTCTTTTTCTAGCCACAGGAGTCAAGTCTAGGAGCTAGTCAATTTCATGGGCAGGGGGAAACCTATGCTTCAGTTTCTCCTCAAAGGAATTCTCATGCATTTTTATATGAAACACTCATTGATGAAACCACTTCGGGAGCAGACACTAGGACTTCTATAATCCAGTTATGTTTCTTGAGTTTTGCACCCTTTATTTTCCCTAATTAATCTTGGATCCTTTTCTGCAAAGCAGGACACCCTCAGCAAGACAGATCCATGACTGATAACTCTGGGATTAAAGCACACACCTGAAAGAAGTTAAAAACAAAAATAAGAAAAAAAAAACACAAAACCTTTGGTCTGAAATAGAGAATTAGCTTTGCATTTTCTTCCCTTGGGCTGAATGCATCAGCCTACTTCATAATAGAGTGTATCTTCCTTTTGTGTTTTAAAAGATAAAGCACATTAGAGTATGAGACAAATTAGACTTCTAATTTTATGAGGAGTTAGAGGGCTGCAAATGACTGGATGGAAGAACCTAATTGTGACTTAAGTTGCCTAAAGAAGGGTGGCATCTCAGGTGCCTGTATGAACTCAGTGTTTCTGCTTGGCTGGTCCCTTTGGACTCCTTTGGACTCCTGAGTCACTTAGAGCATATCCTGAAACGTCTGCCTCTTGCCATGGTGTGGGCTGCGGACTCTCCTCTGAGAGCCAGGCTGAAACTCAGTATGCCTTATTTTGTGCTTATTGAGAAGTAACACCTTACAAAAAGTTTACAGCATTAGATCAAGCAAAGCACTTGGGCAATGTATGATCTTCAGGTTTCCTGTCCCAGGCACAGAAATCTTTGGGAAATTCCAAGGCTTCCTATAGACCGTATGGGGAAAAAGTATGGTCTCTCTGTGTGGGATTTGAGACAATCTACATATTGTTAATGGAAAACTATGAGAATGAGAATGTATTCTAAATTTTACACCTTTCTAGTGCAAGTAGGCTCTTCTCTCTGTGCAGTGTCTTTCCCTGAGTTACGTATCTACAAATAGCTCATTCAAGACATTGAGCAGTCATTCATGAAACACGTCCATCATTTAAGAAATAACGCTGGTTTTTCATATGATACTCACTGTTTACGTCACTTGCTCAGCTACTAGGTGTTCCAAGAGCAAGTTCCTATTAAACCCATAGCCAAAACCCAGGGAAGGCACCTACAGACTGTACGGCATTTCAGAAAGAGCAGTTTCTCTTCTTTCTGAAGCAGTACAGCAAGGCACTTGGGATTCCCTGTGCAAAAGAAGAAAGGATATGATTTTGTAGCTAGATAGATTAAGATACACATTGTAAAGCTTTGTTTCTGTTCACTGTTTTGTCAGGTGCAGCAGCTGCTGAACAAGGTGTTTTAAATAACAAATTTGAACCTGGACAGTAAAATTCTACTTAGCGCTTACTGTAAGATTTCATTAAATTTAGTCCATGCACCCTAATTCTTGCTGTTAGTTTTCTTCCGAAACATTTTAATGTATTTTTAAAATTCAGTTTACTGCTGGTGTTTTGTTTTCAATAAAAATCAACACTTTCTCATATTTGAAGATGGATTAGGAAGATGGAACTAGAGACCACTTTTGGCAAACTGGACACACTCAACTCCAAGGGAGGGACACCTGGAGTGGAAGAACCCTGTACAACAGTACAAGATGGGAACTGACTGGCTAGAAGACAGCTCTGCAGAAAAAAGTGTGTTTTTATATATCAGGTGTTTGTTCTTCTGATGGACAGCAGGTTTAATGGGAGCAAGCAGTGTGGTGGTGAAGCCTACCCACATACTAGGATGGATTTAATCACTGTCTTCAACTGCCTGAACTGAAAATACAGAGAAAACATGGCCAGACTGTTCTTAGGGGTGCACAGTAGAAGGTTGAAGAGAAATGAACACAAGTTGCAGGAAGGGAAATTCCAGTCAGATACTAAAAAAAAAAAATAAAAAAATTATTCCTCGTGAGACTAACTAAGCACTGGCACAGTTTGCCTGGAGAGGCTATGGATTTTCTGTTCCTTGGAGATACCAAGCCTTGGCTGAACAAGGCCCTGGAGAACCTGCCCTGGCTTTGATGTTACCACTGCTTTGGGCACTGGCTGCCCCCCACAGGTTACCCCTGCACTTTGAGCAAGTGTCAGACCAAATGGCATTGAGGGATCCATTCAAACTTTAGTTACTCCTTGATAGCTATTATTTTCTTGGATTATGCACAGTGTACTGTAGATGTACCTGAACTAGTTTTAGATGATTCAGTTTGGGAACAGATGGTTTCTCTGTAACAATGGAGAGCTTGGTCCCATCTGGGCAACTGGATTAATGCTCAATACTAGACTTTGTACCGTATTCAGGCTACTTAAGTTATAGCAACACACATACGTTCAGCTTAATACAGTGTAGATGTAGTATAGGCACACCTAATTACCTACATGCCACTCTTCAGGAGCAAATATCCTTTATGGGAACCATAATAGTAATAGGGCACCACCATTATGTGATTTAAAGATGACTTATACTGCAGTACCGAAAAGCCCTTTTTGTAGTTTATTTCCTTTGAACTTAGGCATCTTCTGGTGTAACGTCTTTTTCACAGCAAGTGTCTTATATGGATCTATGTGGTTAGGAGTGTAAATTTGGCTGAGCTAAACAGGGCTTATTAATAAGCAGAGATTGTATTTTATCAATGACTTTTTCCATCCTAACGGTGAGTTTTTGCCCCTTCCCTCTTATTTTTCTTACACTCCAAGTCTTTTTCAATACGGAGGTTTTCAATTAAAGGGAATAGACACTCACCTGACATATTTCCTTGGTACTAATAACCCTAATTTTTGAGGGGGTCAAAAATTTTTTAGGGTACCTTACCACTTTATTATACCGGATATATATATAAACAGAGAAATTTTTACTTGGTTTTTATTTTGCAACCTTTCAGCAGAATTAAATTCATTTGAAAAAGAAAACCTTGTTGAAATGTGTAAGCTTATTAATGATGCTAATGGTTACTTTTTTACAAAGAAAAATTACTATTTACTGTATTTCAAAGAAAGTTTTACTGTATATAGTATAATATGATATATATAACTAGAAGAAATGGGAGGAAATTAAAACTAATTTAAACTTCCTGAAAATGAGTTCTATTAGACTGTAGAATAAGTTCCCAGGGGAAGCTGTAGAAGCCTCATTATGCGGCTTATTTAAAACTAGATTAGATGAAGTGCCTGAAGGGAGCAAGCTTGGGCTGTTTCCTGTAAGGCTGAGGAGATGACCTCAGAGGTATTTTGTTTTATTCTGAATTATTTTATTGTGTGATGTGATGCATCCAGGAAAAGTCTTGTTCATTCTTATCTGAGAATGTTTTGTAGGTGCTCCTTTTTCTCCAATATGTCTGTGTGATTTTTAAAATAAAGAGTTTTTTTCTCATAATAGGAGTTTGTAGGTCTTCGTATTGACCCATATCACACTAAATGCGAGTAAAAATAATAGCTTTTTTTATACATCATCAGAATTAAGTTGACAAAGGTAGAAGTAACCCCACAAATGGCTTAATTTTTCTTTTTGGTTTCAGAGTTAAAAATTTACAGTTAAGGTGATTGTCTTTACAATCTTGACTCTACGTGTCCATGGGTGGCCTGAAGGTTGTTGTGGTTGCGATGCTCTCCTCTGTCCATGGGAAAGCCGCTGGAAGGGAGCCCAGCCTGCCTGGGGAGTGCAGATTTGTGTGTGCTGGAGGGTGACCCTGGCCATACCTGGGGCTGAACAACAGTTGGATGGGTACAGGAGGGAACCTGGAGGTTAATCTTGAAGCTACTCTGTAAAAGTCCAGATACATTTGTTGAGACTTCATTATTCTCTGTCTCAGTGGCTGTAGAGGTGTTTCATACAAAGTGGAACAGCGTCAAAGGAAAAGGATGTAGGAGAATGGTTAGATCGGCATTAGTGACCGTGGATCTGAGATGTTTTGTTTTCTCGCTTGCTATTCTAGAATGAGCAGCATTGTACAATTTCACACACATTCTCTGTCCCATTCGCACAGAAATTCTTCAACGTTATTTTTTTTGATCTCTGATTTAGTGTCCATTATAAACTCATATCATCATATGATATGAGCTTTCTGTATTTGTAATGTTTGCTTCCATGAGAAGAGACAGTTTCTCTTCTACAGTGGCTTTAGAAAAGATTTTATATTAAACAACAACTTTTGCTAGTCTTTATAGCATTCTTTGTGGTCTTTTTTTCTGCAAGTATTCAATCAGGGTGCAAACTCTCAGAATGACTAAAGGACCAACGGCCTATAAATTTACAGTTTGGCAATGTGAATCCACAGTATTGTCTCCAATAAGTTATGATTTGATAGCTGATGCCAAGGGGAGCGTAGACATTCATTTAATTTTGGATCATTAGATCCAAAGCTGTCGTGGTGATTATGGCATGCTATTATTTTTGTCCCTGTCAAAACCAATGAGCAGTTGTACTAGTGATGGGCTTAGCTGACCAGAGATGCTCAAAACAGAAGATTAATCATGAAGAGCTGGATTGTGCACAGGAATGTTTCAAGGAACATTTAGAGATGAGAAGTTAAGTTGTTGTTTGAAATACACTTATCTACTGTTGGCATTAACCTTATAATATAGTTGCAATGCTTTAATCAAGAAAAAAACTGTAGCTTATAGAACATTTAAACAATGACTATAGTTGTTAAAATTTTTACGCTGAACAGATTTTTTTTCGGCCAATAATTATGCAACTTCAGTCCTGTAATGCAAAAATATCTTCATTGTCAGATAATATATAGTTATCCACTGTGACACTGCTAAGTGACCATTCAACCATCATGCATGGCAAATGGGAGTGCACAAACAGATTTCTTTCAAAACTGTGATTAAATTTTGCCATTTCCAATGATACTGCTAGATGAGTTTTCTGAGCTTTGTTCTTTGACCAACTGCCTCCTTACTCTAATTTTTTGGGGGGGTTCTCTTTAGCTCAGAGGGTGTCCCATTCCTTATCTCCAAATGTGCTATGAAATTTTCAATTTCTGACAGAACATACTTGTAAAGTTTTTCAGTTTGTATTATGTACTGCTTTGTCAAACCCTTCCTCACATTTTTCTCCACCTGCTTGGGCTCCCTGGGGATTGCGTATATCAGGACCGAATAACAAGACACTGATAAAAATAGCATGCTAATCTGTGCAAAATTACAAACATGGGAGTTACCTATTAATAGCACTGTATATTTAGTAGATTAGGGATACTGTTTCTGCAATGCATTTTTTCCCGCTATTTAATGATAACAACCAATTTGAAGCAATGGCTTGACTAAGTAGGAGATTAAAATATGTTGAGCAGATACCAAAATATTTTGCTTTCACCAAAATACGATTGGCCACCAGGTGGAGACCTTGCATTAATTTTCCCTAAACTGAAACTACAAAAGACAAAAGAAGATACCAGTGTAAGAAGCCATTTGCACAAAAATAAAATAATCCCATTTATTTTTCAGTTCTTCTTGTAGATAATTCTTGCAATGAAAAGTTTCCCAGGCTGATCTGAGGAGGCTAAGTCTTAATTCTTTGAAAAAAGAGAAGCATATAGTGTAAGATTTAGCAACATAATGCTGAATTGTTTCATGAAATGATGGAATTTGCTGAAGTTAAATATGTTCTGTCAGCCTGATTCTTCTTTTCAAGTGGCAGGGAATTGACCAATCTTGAATTATTTTCATTAAATATGACCTAGTTATAAAAACTCTTTGGCCTTTAGAATTTGCAGCAGGTTTAAATAACATTTATCTTTGTGTAGCATAGTTCATAGCAGACATAATTGCATGCTTTTCTGTAAGTGGAAGTCTCTAAATGCAAATACTAATAGGCAGTGTCATCTGCAAAAATATGGAAGAAATTGGTTTTCTAGGCTAGCTATTAATACGGAGGGGAATAATATTAAGTTGGAGCTCCACCATCTTTCTTTCCACTTTCATGCGGTGAAGAGGACGCAGAAAGAGATGAGGATCCATTGCCCTGTAACTAATCTGGCAGCAGAATTTCAGAAGTGGGGCAGGAACATAAACATGTTGTGTTTCTCTCTGATCAGCAGTAATACTATTTTTCAGCTATGGACAAGTAAGTTGGAAAGGGATTATAAGTGAGTAAAGTGGGTAAATATGGATGCTGAGTTGTAAGTGAATAAAGGGTATGAAAGCCTGAAACTGTGAATCAGATGATTTAGTTTGTGCAGAATCTTAGCTGAAGAAATGAGAATGACTTGATCTTGGATATGTAAAAAGTCCATATAGACATGGTTTAAAAGGCTGCATGTCGGGTGACGGAGCAATGAAAGCTGCAGGCAGGTGAGGAATGAGGCTGCAGTGGGAACGGGGAGCAGAGGGGTCTCAGAGGTTACAGCAGTAATCTCTTATTCTGCACTTTAATGTGCTTAGTTTATTCCCCGATTTTCATTCTGAAAAAAAGAAAAGGGATGCTAGTCCTATTGCTTCTTCCACCATATCCCATTAGCAGATACATTTAAAAACTGCTTATTTGAAAGAATGAATAAGTGGAGCTAAGGCTCAAGCCAGGGCCAGTGACATCTGCTTTGGGCCTGGGGATAAACATTCTATTTGGCTATAGCTGAAACAGGGAGCTGTAGAATGGAAGGAGATGCTCTGGTAGAAAAATGGTAAGTGTCAGTGTTTCAATAGCAGGAATATGAAAGTTAAATAAATAAATGCTAGAAAATCAGTTTTAAAGATCCCAAAGGACTTTCATGATCAAATAGATTCCCAGTGCATGGTAGCCGGTTACACAACAGTTAAGGAAAAAAACAGGTTTTGATTTGCTCTAGATTTGGTATGAAGCCTGCAGTTACTTATAAAACTGTGAATTGGGACCCAGTGAGTTCTGCTGGGGTTACTGCTGCATCTAAGTATGATGGTAGGTCACATTCATCCCTTGTGTGCCTTTGAAAAGAGCTGGAGGGCCTTAGGCCAGCTAGGTCGGGATGGGCTTTCAGTTTTCAGTACAGGACTAAGGACTTCTTTCTGTATTATCCACATCAATCTTCTGATTTTTTGTTGAGGTTCAGAACCAATTTTGGAAAGGTATTGCATCTTAATTTGAATTTATCACATGACATCATTCAGTATGGCTAATTGACCATTTGTCATTACAAATGTGCATCTTTAGTTTTATTATGAATTTGCCTTTTTTAACTTACAGCCATTAGTGGTCTTTGGTGTTTGACAGTTTGGCTAAGGAATTAGTTATGCATCATTAGAAAAATAACCAAAGACTTTTGGAATAAAAACAGAGCTACATAGTTAATGATAAAACCATGTGCTTTAATGGTCTTCGTACATGAGTGATGTGTAACACTCTTAAGGTCAGGTCTGGTTTTATTATTCTTTTCAGTATCTTAGAGCGGACCACTTGTGCAGTAAAACAGTTCAACATGGTTAGGAGGAGAATCTAGCCCTTGAAATAAGATCTGAAAATTGCCTGACTTTCACATACTATTGTATGTGAAAAGCAGTTCATTTGGTGCCAGTGTTACTGTGAAATACTAAGTGGGAAAAAGCTTGTGCTCACATCTGTAGGGTTCATTCTCTTATCTACGTTAGCTTTAAGAGACCCTCTATGATGATGCAATCCATAGTTCTTCAAGGTGAGGTTTTGACTCCGTAATACTGAGATTTGATTTATAAAAGGGGACTGTTACATAATCTGCAGGTTTAAATGGATATCTTACTCTTTTCTTTTCTTTTTAAATTTACACTATTTTCTTCTGTGTATTTCAGAGGAAAAGACTTTGAACAGATTCTTTAAAGGGCAGTGGGGTTGGTAGAGCTTATTTAATGATTGGACATTATGCTTAAGCCAAAGAAGAGCATTAATTGCAGCAAAATATTAAACCCCTTACTGAGATTATTTTTTTTAAATACAGCTTTTGAGAGTTGTTGAAATAAATCAGAATAACACAGACTGTCGTGGACATTATTTGCATTTGATGAATGCATGTGCTGGCCTAAGCTGCTGAACTATTCAGGCTGAAGGTTTCCACCATTGTCCTTGTTCCTGTAGATATCACAGAAGGAAAGATTAAGAGCATTATAACTTTAACATAAAACTCAGAAATATTATAATAGGAGAAGATAGTCCATATACAACAAAAGGCAAATTTGCATAGACTTACTTTTATCCAAACATTTGACCTCCAGCTTAGATCGCTTAAAAAGGAAGAAGAAAAACCTGTACCCATTTTGTCTTGGTGCAGTAATCTGAAAGTAACATATTGGGAAACATTTCTCACTAAGTCTGAACTGGATATGCCAAATACTATTTTTTAAAATTAGTATCTGCATTTTTCATGTCACTCCTATGATAGTCCTGTTGGAAAGTAATAATGTTTTGCATTTATTCAGTATTCTTAATCCAAAGATCTAGAAATTGCTTTTCTGATGTATCAGTCATTTCATCATTTGGATCTTCTACAGTCTCTTTCTTTAAGCAACACTGAGTTTGAACTGTCTTCAGAGCTCTTGACAACTCTGTCTCTGGTTGCATCTCAGCTTCTGTGTTCTGTCAAGTCCCCTTGACCTGGCTCTTTAAACCTTCCAGGGGTTCAAACACTAGTTTTGCTGGTAGCATCTTCACAGTAGTTTATGATTTTATCACACTGTCCTTCAGGAGAAGAATGTTTCTCTTTTCTCTGTTTAGTAGACCACTCGTCTCTCTTTACTCAAAGACCTAGAATTTCAATTTTTGACTTATATACTAGAACCAAGTCTATAGCAATATAAAGTAAATTAAGGGAAAAGGAATTCTTAAATTTGAATCCCCCCAAAAGTCTCAAAATATAGATATCTACCATTTCAAGTTGATAGAATTTACCTTTCTCTTGTTATGATGAATCGCCCAGCACTGAATATAGAATTGGTGGCTGTGGAAATTACTTTCAGCTGTGCAGGTCTTGCTACTGGCAGGTTGGAGGCACCTAAGGAGAAAGGAGGGTTGAAGGCATAATTTTTTTCTACATTTATTGTCTTTAGTATTATTAATTTAAAGAAAAGTTTCAGTTGCAAAATGATGGCTCACATTTTTATTTACATTTTTATATTCCAGCAATGGCACTGTTTGATTTAAGAAGAATTGTATTAAGTAAGGGAGGTTCTGCAGGAGCCTAGTTAAAAGTAGTCAGGCAACAACTTCCCAGTCATCCTCCCTACCTATAAAATTGGATCTGCAGGGATTTGAATGTGCTCACCGCATTTCAATCTCTCTTTATTTGAATCCATTATGTATTTTATATTTCTTATTCTGACAAAACAATCAAACAGAATAGGAATGACATATTTAAGGCTGGTTATAGTAGCGTTTAAGGCAGTATAAAAAAGTGAGATGGTCTGGTTACTAAATCATTCTAATAAAGGGCAGCATTGCTTAGTTTGATTTTACAGTCTCTTGCACAATAATAACAGCAGCTTCTCTACTTTTTTCATTATTAGTGAAAGCAAGTGTCCTGGAGAATAAAATGAGGAAAACATCAGAAGTATTGAAATAATTATGCTAATATTTGAAACAATTATTTGCAAGTCACTGTTACATAAGAAAGGCTTCCTTCTTTTTCTGATTTTTTTTTTTTTAAATATCAAACATCTATCAAGTAAACAGGAAAGGAAAACTGTCTTTTTCTGAGTGGTTTCATTTCCAGTGTTTCTTCAGCGTCGCCTCAAGGGTCAGACTCAATAAACAGCTGTGCACTATGTGTGAATAAAATCAATGTTGCAGAACTGCATAGCACACCAACAAAAAAGGGTTTTAATTCTTTTCTCTTTGAGTGTAACCGGGAAACTTATGAGTTTAACTTTTCCCATTCCAGTATTTACTCTTGGTGCTTGCACCAAGGAAGAATTCAAAATAAGAAACAGCTGGAGCCTTTTCTTTACACTTCACCTGCTATTCACATCAATAACCCTTCAAAACACAAATGTGCTGGCAACTCACACACAATTTTCACTGCACCTACTTTTGTGTGGAGAACAAAAGTAACTTCATCATCTCGCTTGGGATAATAAATACTAGAAATCTGCATGACACGATTTTCTGGGAAGGCTCTTATTTCCTATATTACAGGACAAAACTTGATTCACAAAGGAGACTCTGATCTGTATTTGCAAAGATATACATATATGCTTCATTTGTGTGCAGATTTTTTTTCTTCTTCGATCATTGAGAACAAGAAAAATCTTCATTAGGCGTGAGATGTGGACAACAGCATGTACACAGGGAGAGGTTGTTTTGTATATGAGTTTATTCTTCCTCAATTGATGCAAGACACTTCTTGACCACCAGAAGGCACTTGGTTGGAGAGAGGTGTTTGGCTGCATCATACTTGGCTGAGCACGCAGATTCTGGGTGGTAAGAATTGCCCATCTACAGTAGTTTTTATAGAAGTGCCTTTGGGTAATGGAGTTGCAGACAGGGGGACAATGGTAGGTGCTTACATCTTGCATGCGTCTGTGTTGGGGGTAGGTACAACATATTACAAAGCTTTTGGTTGTTCTGTCTTCCAGCCTGAAAGGTGGCTAGGGGTTCTTGCAAGCACCCAGGAGATCTTGAGCTGCCTTTTTGGTCTTCCTGAGTGACTGTGAATGTACACTGTTTCTAAGGACACTGTGGATGTTTTGGGATAGATCTCAGGGGCCTCTAGATTTCAAACAGCTTGTGATAGCATTCAGTGTAAGCCCATCCTGCGTGGTCTGCAGTGAGCAATCATGGAAAAATGTGAGGCTAGGAGAAGGGCTTGGTTCTGTGTAAATTTTTGTTAGCAGAGGTAATAAAAAATATTGGCTATATAGCCAGTTTATATAGGTCTCTACATCGCTTCTCAGGTAGTTGCCTGAGGAGGCCTTACTGATGGGGGCAAGGACAGAGAGATGAATGGGCGATGGAGTGTTGCAAATCCTCCCAGATTTACTCTGGCAGATTTCAGAGTTTCAGAGCAGGTCCCATATTTCATTCTATGCCAGGCTAGCCTGCAAACATGGACTGAATGAGTCTTCCTTGATCATCAAATTCATCTTCCAGCTGTTTTAAGTCATCCAAAGAAATGGGAACATTTTTACACTGATCTTCCTGATGTACTCGTAATGGCACAATCAAAGTCTTCTCTTCTTCCTATTCCCATAACGTCTAACGTAACGACAAGCAAGAGTTTTTTTTTCCTAAGGTCGTTGGAAGCTTTTCAGGGGTTTTCTTTAAATCTAAAAATATTCTTTTCTTTACATGCCTGTCTAAGCAGTCCACTCAAATAAGGCTTTCTCTATTGTCTGTCTCAGAAATGAAAACTGGAGTAATGGTAGTTTCATGTTTTGTGGTTAAGATTTGTAAGTAGAACATATTCACGTTTTGATATGTGTAATGATGTGTGATATAATATTACTTTTCATATATGTAAATTGTAAAATAGGAAAGGTGAGTCATTGTGTGACATAAGACAGTTCTGAAAACTAAGCTGCAAGATGACATACTGACTTCTAGTAAAGATCTTGGTTTGGGTCGGGTGGAGGGGAAGAAGAGGAAAACCCACAGCATAGCCATTCAAGTGTTGATTTAAACTTGCCTCTGGGATAAAGTCATATGCTTCACATACGTAAATACTTATTTTTTGCTTGCTTAAGTTAGAAATCTCTGGTGAGTTATGATCTCAGGAATGTCAGGATTTCTCTTAGTGTGACATACTTTGAGAAATGCAGAACTTCATTGACAACTGAGCAAGCCACAGGTTGTTTCTTGTGGTTCATGCTTAAAAAAAAAATTGGACAAATAAATAGACAAATATGGTACAGTAGTAATTCCCATAATGGTCCAGTCAGTGCAAATGACAGCTTTCTCATAGTACTGTAAATGTATATGCACTTATGTAACTTGTTGGAAAATGGGTTGACAGGTACAATGAGCTTCAACTCTCTGAAATTTTTCTGAAATGTGCACCTTCAAAAGTTATCTGTGTAAGCCACATCTAGGGGACACTTTATCTCCTGCAACAGGTCTCCTGGAAGGTGATTTAACCGTACTGCTTTTCTGGGTACACTACAGAGGTAGTCTAGAGACAGAAAACTGACTTTCATGTGCCTAAAGTTAGGGTAGTTGTATCTATGCCTGTCTCTAGCATATAGCTCTGAGTTAGACAGGACAATCAGCTCACTGTCCAGTTCTAGAAAGCTCCACAGTCGGTGTGCAGGCTACAAGGGCTGCTCTTCAGAAGTAGCTTTACATTCAGAACCTAAGATGACTAACTTGGTTATTCCAAATCTTCGCGCTAAATCTAAGCATCTCATTTTTAGGTGTTTGAGTCTGACCTCCAGCCTCTATCAGTGAAAAAATTATGTTCAATTTTATTCATTTATCTATTTAATCCGAACTGGTAATTAGTTTCCTTGTAGCTTGAGCCTTGGAGGAGCCAAGCACCTTTCTGTGACTTGTCAGTGGGTCATGATAAAGAAGCAGGACTCTCCCTGCTAGAACTGTCTGCTCACTAACAGCATATGCTCAGGGAGGATTTCTTCCACGTTCACGGTTTGACAGACATGATTTTTTTTTTCCTGATCCTTAGAAGAAATGAAAAGGTTTCTCAAACTTGCTAAAGATGCTGATTCCCGAAGCTCTGTATTGCGAGTTTTTTATTAAAGCATTGCAGCATCACGTTTATCCAGACTTGTGCCCTCTCAGTTGATAGTCAAGGGGGATATTTGCAGGACTGACTGCACAGTGACCTCAGGCTTCCAGCAGCAGCAAAAATGCCTCAGGGAGACTCAAGAGATTTATCATAATGCTGTTTGTTTACAGGAACTTTCAGGTACAACAGAGACTGACAGGTACTGTACCACACAGGTTAAACAGCAAAGAGCTTAGCAATAACAATATAGAAAGACAGGCAGTCCGATATTTACATTGTATACAAAATTTCGCTCGGCTGGATGATGGTTAGAGTTCCCTAGAGCTGTTTTCCTTCACATGCTGACGTTGCTGGGCCTATAGTTCAACATGCTGTACTGGGTAGCAGTTCATGGGGCTTTTTTTTCTCTCTCTGTTATTCCTTAAGGCTGGTCAAACTTTGCAGAAAGTTAAATGTTTTAAGGAGGATGTGCTTTAGTAGATCTGTGCTATTTTTCAGAGGCACTGCCGTGATTGTGTGATTCAGAGGTATAGTAAGGTCATGAAATTTTGCTACCCACAATTTGGCTTTTTGTTTAGCTTGTGTAAAGGAAGGGTAAAGTCCTCACTGTGAACCAAAGAGCTGGTTAGCTGGAAGGCAGGTTCCAAGTAAGAATCTCAATTTTTCTTTGATGTAAAGTATATCTCTTAGGTACCTACATGGCTCATTGCTGCAAAATCTGAATAACTCACAGAAATATATTCCTCCTCCTAAACTTGCTGTGTGAAAGAAAGGGACATATTGGTATCCTCCCTGGACAGATGAGGCTCTGAGGCTAATGTCCCAGTCCACAGACATTTGTGCCAAAGTTGAATTTTAGCAGATTGAGATTAAACATGGAATTCCAAGTACAGAGTCATCAAAATCTTTATATAATACCCCATGTATACAGATTTTTGCAGTGAAGTTTTCTTAAATGCCTGTTCAGGTCTTAGGGTGGGATGAATCACTCTTGGCATATTCTTCACTGACTACAAAGGGAGCATCAGTTTCCAGATTAGACTAGGCACCGACCTTGATGTTTCTCAGAGCTACTGCTGCAGTCTGGGATGTAGATCCCTAAAAGTTAGGCAAGTAAGTTCATCTGTGAATATAGATCACATACCATAAGACTCCTGAATCCAGGATAGCAAATTACTGGAATATTTTTCCTTCTAGTAATTACCCTAAATGTTTACGGAGCTTGTTTCAAAATATTTTGCAATCATTAGGTAATTTTGGCACTTTTTATTTTCAACAGTCAAGGCATCTCAAATTTCAGCTCGGATTAATACAATTCACCTTCACAAACATCTCCCTCAGGTTCAGCTACTTTTTAAAATTTTACTTTATTTACTGCTTTTATCGGTTGAAACAGTTATCATGTCTGTACTTGGAGGTGATATCACTTTGTCTAATTCTGTGGATTGAAAAATGTTATGCCTATGCAAATTATTACTGTTGATGAAGAATAAAATACAGCCATACATGAATTGCAACACTTCAGAGTTTCTGCTCTCCCAAAAAAGGAAAATAATTTCATTTACAAGGTGGATGATAGTAGAGAAAAAAAAAAAACAACAAAAAACCCAAAACCCCAATAAATCACAAAACCTGTAATGCAAAAATAAAAAATTTCAGGAATTTTTATATGCGCATACATGTGTGTGTGAAAACCTAATGCATAGTCTTCAGATCAACCAGCCTCTAAATAAACCATGAGCAAAAAGGACACAGAAATGACAACAATGGCACCTATGTTATAGTCTCCAAAGGCAAAAAACCACCAACTATTGGTCTTACAAATTGGTGGTTGCTTGAAGTCTAGACTGCAAACCACATTGGTTTGTGCAGCTCTCAAACTACACAAGAATGAAGAGTATTATAGCAGCTGTTACCACGGACGTTGACAGAAATCTGAAAAGTGCAAAGGATAAACATAACAAAAAAACCAAAATCTTTCCAGATGGCTGTACAGCTTCCTAAAAATATACACTGCCACTGAAGGCTGGCTGGATTGAAAAGAAAAGATCCGTTGTCTAAAATAAAAAAGCTGTAGGAGCTGCTGTATGTTAAAAAAGAAAGTAAATTAGAAGATGTTGGTAAGTGAAATTTTTCTCCAGTCTCTGTAGAACTTAACTATACAATATAAAGTTGCAGATGGGAGGTATAACTTAGATGGTGCATAGATAATAATGTAAGCACCATTCTAAAAAGCATGGATGGATGGTTAAATGATAAATGCCATTTGGTTGCATTTTGATAAAACAAACATAATATTGCTAGAGTAAGACAAGCAGTTAAACCCAGCGTTGACCAGCAAGTCTGCCTGCTTCTTTTCTATACAAGTCTCACCACGCATGCCCACGCCCGTGTCACCTCAAGATTAGACTAATGTCGCTGATTTATAGGGGTCTGGTTTTGGTATGTGGTCCCCAGCAAGCAAAAGAAATGAAGCTGGAACTCATGCATGAGAGCTTGTCAGTGTCTGCAAATTGTAGTTTCCTTGAATAACTGCCTGCTGTTTAAGATGAATGGCAATTCCATATATCATGACACATAGTGAACACCATTAGTAGATATATTTCTGGATGTCAAAGCTCTCCTGATATTACCTTCTACTTTCAGAAACTTTCACCAGTTTGGCTGAAAGTTTCCTGACCCATTTGCAGGTAAAAAATAAAAAGGAGCTAATCATCACAACTCTTCCTATATCAAGACTTAAAGGACACAGGGCTGCATTTCACATGATCTAAAATGAGAAGTTGGTCAGTGTTGTACAGTGTTAGAGTTAAGACTACAGCAATTAGAATTTAGCAATGTTTTTGCTGTTACATCTGTCATCAAGAGACTGCTGTGAGAGAACATTTCTTTCAGTCTCAAATTGTTTGTAGCAGATTTATACTATTTTGTTTTCATACCAACATTATTCATTACATTTAAATAGTTCTTCCTTTCTCGTTGTTGTATCATCTCTGATGTATTTCTAATCAGCTTCCTTGTCCCACTCATTTCATTTGGTGAGACCAAACAAGCCAACAAGCCTTCCTTTCCTCATCTCTCATAAAGTGCGTTCTCTTTCCTCTTGATCACCCTTACAGACCTTCCCTGCATTTCTCCCAGTTTGATCATGGGCGACCACCAGAGGTGTGGGTGATATTCCAGTGCTGGTAATGCACTGGGAAACAGAAAGGAGCAAAAACAGAGCCTGGCATCTTGACTTAAGAATTGTTATTTCTGACCATTTAACTGTGATGTCTTAACATTCTCTAAACATTTTTAGTGCCATAGAGGTACATGTAGAACAGAGAGTTATATTTTTGAAATAACTATCTAAACTTCCACTGCCTGTCAGTATAATTCCACACTCTACTGCTAATTTCAATCTAAATTGCTTCCTTTCAGGCCTAAAACCATGCAATCTAAATAATATATTAAACATGAAGGATCCAAATGAAGCCTGGCAGTCACTCAAGGTGAGATTACAGGCTGTTTAAAATGAGCATGTGCCATTTTAGAGGCAGGTGTCTCAAAGGTAATTGTCATCATCTTCTCCTTTGGATTATTCCAGAAATCATCAGGAAGATTGTGTACTTCCATTAGCCTCGACAGCTGGTTCCGCTGACGCAGGGATGTCATAAAAAGTGTTGTTAGAGTGATGTATTTCTCATGGAGAGTGCATGGGTACATGGAAGAAATGCTGCTCTGAACCAGATATGACTCCTTCATGACTGAATGACTCTCTCCTCCTGTAGGGTATAACAATCAGATATTATTAAACTTGAAAGAAAAGACACTATCCAAGACACTGTCCAAGCTATTATCAAAGTGCTTTGAATGCAATGTCCAGATATGGTTTCTTACTGTAAAATCCCTTACAGGAAAATGATGGAACGGTCATCTCATTTTAGGTAATAGACTCTGCTTTCCTAACCCCATTTCCTAGCCAATCAAGAGAGTAATAATTTTGTTAAATGATTTAAAACATATCTATGACTTTATGAGCATATGGACGTTGTATACAGTTTGCACTCTCTACATCATTCCACAGCTGAACTAGGAAGTTACATCCTTGCTCGGTAAAGTACTCACATAAAGAACAATTATTTGCACTATTTATAGTGGTTGCTTAGGTGTTCCCTAGCTGTTTTGATTAATTAAGCCTCTAGAAAGCCTCCCTCCCAAACATGAGTAGTCCTTGTTTATTAAAACCATTACACTCCTTTCTCAGGATCTTCCTGTTGAGCTATAATTTCATTATCTCAGTGACTGGCTCCACTGGGGTGTTTCTGTTTGAATGCAAGAAGATTAGCGTGTTAACCCTTTGTTTTGTATATTATACGCTATCTCTGACACAATTACAAATCAGCCATTGTAACTGCACTACATGCAGTAGCTCTAAGCAAAGCAGAAGCAGCAAAACACAGCTCTAAGCAGCAAAGCTTAGATTGCTCAGCATGACAAAATCCAGATAATCTCCATTCTAGATTACTGAAGGAACAAGTGCAGGAAATACCAAGTCCAGCAGCAAGGATTTTTTGATCAAACTTTTTGAACAAAATTTTTGATAGAGTAGGATTACATGATTAGCCAAACCCAGTGATCATCTTTTAAAAATAACTCTCCCTCCTCCCCCACAATCTTCTGCTCTTTTACTTCTCACCAGGCCCAACTCAGGGCTTCTTAACTGTGTGAGCAAAACTGAATTTTGCCACTGCATGAGTAAGCATCAGGGATATTTATTTTGTCAACATTGTTTGTCGTGACATTTCAGTTTTGTGATGGAGCAAAGAAGGATTCTGGGGGGACAGAGTAGGCAATAAGTGACTTGAATAAATTTTTAGAGTTCTGGTGAAATAGGGACAATTAGAAGAGGCTGGTTTGAGGTTCTTTCCCCTCTGTCCCTATCCTGCCAATCAAATCTCTGCTCTTTCCCAGCGAGGGCCTTTGCCCCATAGAAAGGGCAATGGCTCAGGCTCCCAGGCTCAACCATGTCCTCAGGTCATAGAGAGGCTGCCTTGCTGAGTGTGTGAGAAATAAGGACTACAGTTCCCAGGCTCTCAGCTCCCCAAAGCCTCTTCTTTTTTTTCCACAGAGCCCATTCATAAAAAATTTATTCCTTTGTCTCTACCCTTTCACATAATCCTTCCTCTCCCTTTACCCTGCTTCAGGATAAGATTTATTTTTGTCAGGCGCCCTTCTTCTGGCTCAGCTCCTCATTCTCCAGTCCATAACAGCACAGGACACAGTCTCCTACTGTTCCTCTAAGGGCACCTTCTTGTTCTTTCCCTCATGGCAGGAGGAGAACCTCCTCCATCCTCCACACCAGGTACCCAGCAACCCTCACATCTTTCACCCTTTTCCGGGTCTTCCCATTCTCCTGTCTTCTTTCCTCTACCTCCACCCCTCAACTGGCTCTGAGAGTAGGAGCCCCTCAGGCAGTGAAGGAAAGGGCTGGAGGTGATGCTGACAATAGTCAGCCCCTGCTCCCGGTGTTGTCAGGGAAGCAGAGACAAGACACAGAGGAAGTGGGGGCAAGGCAAGCGGGCATCAAACCAATGGCTACTCTTGGCAGCTGCTGCTCAAGTCTGTACCTAAAAGCAGCCCTGATACTAGACAAAACATTAGAAGAGAATATGAAGGAAAATATAAGTAAGGAATGAAAGCAAATGGAAAATTCGATAAATTCCTGGAGAGTTTTAACAAAGGTAATATTTTTGTCAGGTTAGCCTATTTTTATTTTATTTATTTTATTTTTGTGTTATTTTATTTATTTTTTCTTGTGTAAGGTAATACAGTGGCTTTCTCTCTCTCGATTTCAGAAAAACACTTTCTGCAACACTGCATAGGAAATTGGTACTGTAAGTGGAGATGATGGCAATTAATAGAGAATGTGGGGTGGATTAAAGAGCTGTTGAAAGGGGAGGATATGCAGAAGGGGATAGTGGGATGGAGAAAGGCTACTGCTAGTATCCTCAAGGGATCAATCTGTGACAGATCCTGTTTAATATATTCTTTAATGACCCAAATGTAGAGAACTAAATATGTGGTTCTGAAATTCATAACTGGGCATAAAGCTGGGCGGTGATGCTGAACCAGGGGGGTGGGGAGGGAATCATGCATTAAAGGCAGGGAGGTTCAGATGACTCAGGCAACTGAAATGAAAAGTATGAGAAGAGACTTGACAGTTTCAAACTGCAATACTGGGCTCTCAGAAACCAGTAATGATTTTTTTTTTTTTTGCTATAAATAGAGGATTTCTACATTGAAGGATAAAAAAGATCATTCCTTAGCTGAAAGATGGCAGTGAACCATCCAAGGACTTTACTTGGCTTCAGGTGTTTTCCTTGTAAAAGACATTGATTAAAACTTATTTGGCAAATAGAAAGATTTTTGCCTTTTTAACCAAACCAACTGCATGTCAAAAGGGATAACTTTCTGCAAATACTTTGGAGAACAAATGTAAAACAGGAAAAAGGTTCTGAAGTTAAAAGATAAAAATTCATCTTTGTCAAATTTAGGGAAAAAAAAAAAAGATGGGTGAATTACTGGAATGGTCTTCCAAATAGCCAACTGGAGAAGGTACGAAAATTGGTTTGAGGTATGCTTGGTAAGTTACTGAAAGGGATTGCATATCAAAATAGGGGAATTTAAGGAGAATGGAAATTAAGGTTTTAATATAAGTCCTTGGATGTTTGATGTCTTTGAAACAAGAGTAAGTCATTGATCACACTATGACTATTGGAGATTGTGTGAGGTGAGTTGCCTTTCCTTGACCTTTGTGAAAAAGAAAAAATAGCCATTCCCAGTTTTCCTGGAGCCATTACAGGCTCAAGAATCTCATGAATCTACAGCTCAGACTGTCAGGTTCTAGTTTTGACCTACTCTTGCCACTGTAGAATGCCGCTGCTTTCGCAACTTATATGGTTCATCTGTGCTTACACAAGATGATTTAATAGGAGAGTAGGTAGACAGCAGAGATAGACAGCTTGAGTCACAGTAACTCTTTATTTAATAAATGCTAAATAACAGTAATGCTGTAGGATATGGGTAATGCCCTCAGTCTTTTGAAATTACCTTCAGAGGAATTCCAAACACTGCAATTGTAGCTTTCAGTTTTCTACTGCATGTCGTGAGCTTCTTTTAGGTTGTAGGAAAGGAATTGGTGACCTTTTGTGTGGGGACAACTGCAGTAAATGTGTGACGGATCTTTCACCTAGTGCCCCACTGCAGAAGCTGCGTTCAGTAGCACAGGCGATGCCCTCCAGTCCTATGTTTCTGTTAAAAATTGGTTGAAACATGAAGTCTTTAATCAGGCAAAACTTTACTTAGAATTGTACTTAGAACTGTACTGACATTTTAGTTCCCTTTAATATTTCTTCTTCTGTGAAGGCTTCCCGCTCCCCCAAAGATTTCTTTTCCCTAAATAGCAATCCATTCCCATAAAAAACATCACAGTGTGCCAATACTCTACATAGTCTCTAAAAATTTTCCCAGCAAGACAAATCTCAAATAATGGTAAAGAAACCTAATGATAAAGAAAGACATTAAGAGATAGGACTTGAAAATTTTCCATTCCTTTTATCAAATAGCAATAAATAACTTCTTCTTTTAAAATCTCCACCAACATTTATTTTGTTAATGTATGTGTTTTACTTCATTTCTCACTTGAATGAAAAATAAAAAAAGCAGAGATGATAAAAAGAACAGAATGAAATATAACTGTTCAAAATAAAAGGAAATATTTTAGTTCTGTTTAAAAAGCAATATTTTGAAAGAACTGAAAATTTACTATTGAAAAATGTTTCTAAAGAAACATATTTTTCACTGAGATTTTTTTGAACAACCTGTAATTATCTTTATTTAGTATTAAAAAACCCTAAAATTTTGTTTGATTCAGACACAGATTGGACACGGAAATAGGTAATGAGAACATTCAGTACACCAGTGATTAAAGTGATCTAGAAAATACATTTCAAAGCATAGCCCAAGAAGGATATACTATTTCAAAAGAGAAAGTATATCATGATTGCCGCCTTCTGTTTTTTCCTATATATTTTTAAAGCCATTCTGTGCTGGTATTTGTTTATTGAACCACACAGACCATTCCCTTCACCTAATTTAGTAACTCACTGATCATATCCAAGTGTTTTTAAAAGTCCTTCTAAAGTATAGACATGGTAAGTTCACCATGGTCTGAGGAATACAGGTGTTTTAAATTGTTTCCTTTTAGAAAGGATATTTGGAGTTTAGTGTCACACTGTGTTGCAAAAATTTTCTAACTGTTTCCAGGCCCTGCTCTAGGTATATGATTCTGAATGTGACCCTCTCTTAGTCTATGGGAAGAAAACCAATACCTGCTAACTCTAATGCCCATGATCAGTATTCCTTGTTCAGGTACATTTTGTTTGAATAAACATTTCCTAATATATATTTCTTTTCATGGAAGTCTATAATTTTTGAGACCCCTGAAAACAGAAAACAGGAGAGACCTTTTTCACTCTCAAGAAATAATTTTGGACTATGGGATGGATGGTGATTCTGTCCAAAAACTTGAACAAATCAAGGTCAAGGGCACTGATATTGTAACTTGTCTGCCTGTACTGTTGTATGGTTACAGGGTACTTGGCACACCTCTGACCTGAGCTAAACTGTCCTCTTCCAGTCTATTCCTAGGCATGGCCCAGGAGTCAACTTGTCCCTGGGGTCATTCCTTGTCGAGAATTTAAATATGGCCCTGGTGTTGGGGAACAAGGTAGGTTTCTAGTGCAGTCATGGAGAGGATTGTCATTGTTCAATAATACAGAAAAAGCCATGGTATCATGTGCTAGAAAGCTAGAAGACGGGGAGTTTGTCTATGATAAATCAATGTATATAGATGATAGACATATAGAAACAAGTTGGTGTAAAATGACTGGGTAGCTAAGGGCAATGACCAGGTCAGATCGAATGACCCAGTCTTGTTCACCAAGAATATCACAGTAGAAAGTGTTTCTGTCAAAAGAATAAAATAGTTTTTGGGCTACAGGAAGTGTGATTTCAGATAAAAGTGCCAACTACGTAAAATGTTGGTTATATGGGAACAGGGATGATAGACTGATGGGTGGAAAGACATCAGGAGTTTTAAAGAACAGACTTTTTTTTCTGAAGGCAATAGAATTACTAAAGGAAAAATACAGCAAAGACAAGCTTCCTTAAAATGAGTTTGAATAGACCATGAAATAGTTTTTCAGGGAAAGCAGAAAAAGCTATGCCAACTACAGATTGTACAGATGTACTGATGCTTTTGGCTGGGATTGAGTTAATTTTCTTCATAGTAGCTCATATGGTGCTACGTTTCTGATTTCTGATGAAAACAATGCTGATAACACAGGGATGTTTTAGTTATTAGTGAACACCACTTTTACAGCATCAAGGCTTTTCTGCTTCTCACTGTGCTCCCCCAGAGAGGGGGTGGACAAGAAGGTGGGAGGGAACACAGCTGGGACAACTGACCCCAGCTGAGCAAAGGGATATTCCATACCATATGGCGTCATGCGCAGCGATAAAAGCAGAGGGTGATTTTGTCAGGGCTGCCGTTGCTTGGGAACTGGCTGGGCATCAGACAGCTGGTTCTGAGCAATTGGAGTTTTTGCATCACTTGTGTTTCTTTTGGTTTTCTTTGCCTCTTTTTCCCTTTGTTGTTAAACTGTCTCTATCTCAGCCCACAACTATTCTCACTTTTACTGTTTTGATTCTCGCCCCCATCCCACTGTGGGGGAATGAGGGAGCAACTGTGTGGGACTTAGTTGCTGGCCAGGGTTAACCCACAACAACAACCAAACTGCAAAAGGACAAAAAACTATCCTGCCTGGAAAATTCTGCCCTGAGAAGCTTGTCTAGAACTGCCAGAGACAGTTAATACTGTAGGTTCATAAGAATACGTGAGAAAGATAAAGTTAACTGACCATCAGAAAGTTACAAAACCTAGAGTACTCCCAAGCATGTTGTCTGGATCACAAGAAAAAAAATATTCCTATCATTAGGTTGTATATAGACATTTGATTTTGAGGAGTAGACCACTGCAGATTGCATAGAAAGATTAAGAGATGAGAATGTATTCATCATTAAGTCATAGAACATTAAAAGAAAAATGATAATATGTTATCAGAGAGTAATTGTGTTCCTTCTAGGCATTCTCACCTGGTGTAAATCAGCAAGTAAGTCTGGTGATTTATAAACAGAGGAGAACTTGGCTCGCTGTTTGTGTTCCCATGCTGTCCTTGTAACACTGCTTGGACCAGAAACATTCATACTCATATTTTCCTGAATTTTAAGATACTATGGATTGTGAAATAGCTGGCAGCCTGGGAAGTGCCATCTATCACTCCTGTTAGCTTAATGGGAAAGCTGTTTGACCACACAGAATACTTCACAAAAACAACAAAATAGGAACTGATTTAAAATTCCAGTGAACAGGGAATGGTGAGCCCTATCTTGAGAGGTGCAGAATATGAGTTGCTTTCACTGGAAGAGAACAGGGCAGATTTTGAACAAAAGAAAGAAGCAGTTTCTCTAGGGCTTATTCCTAAAAGGAGCTGAAAATCTCCTAGGAAGTACTGAGTACTCCAGATTCCCACTGAATTCTTATGATTCTGTCCTTCCTTCTCTTACTTCTCTAAAACAAGTGTGCAACATTGTGCTTCTAAATCTGAAGGCTGTTATTTTTTTGGTCATAATGAAGTATAGTTTTATTTTCATTTCAAAATACTTGCTTTTAAAAACCGTAAAAAAAGTGGTGCTTTGTAAGTTATCTGACAAAATGAAACTAATAATTTTGTTTGCTGCTAGTATCCTCCAAGCGGTAATGTGAACTGAGGTATCAATTATTTAGTACTATGAAACACTAATATGGATATGGTGATTTCTCATTAATACTAACAACTTCAAAACTAATTCTCATTAGCTTGAAATAATTATTTAGCTGCTTAGTAAGTGATTAAATTCAAACAGAAGTATATAATGTGTTTACAAAAAAAGAATTGGTTGACGTTACAAAATGTTAATGGCTTTATTCCTTAAAACTTATTGCTGAATTGGCCCATACATTTAAGAAATGTTCTTAAAGCTGTGGACTGCCTTTTTATTTAGTGTAGAAATTGCATCCAATTTGGAAAAGCATTTTGGATCTATCAGCTACAAATTAAGCAACAATCACAAAAATAATAAAAGCCAAAACAAATCCTAGAAGAATGCAATTTAGATTTTAATGGAAAAACGAAATTATTTGCCCATAATTGTTTGGCTAAGTCTGTTTCTATTTTCCCTTTGTATGTAAAATTTTGGCATTTAAAGGTTGGGAATAGCAGAAAGAAATCTTTTCACACATGCAGAGTCCAGAAACTCAACAGTAGGAAAGACTAGGAGTCTTAAAGCAGACATGAAATTTGGGTGGGACAGTCTCTGGGACTCTGTTTGAAAGCTTAAGGGTTTTTGTTGAGGGAGAAGGGTATTTGTTGAGGGAGAAGCCTTTTTTTTTTTTTTTTTTTTTTGTGAATCTTGACTTATCTTTCAGGTTTTTAGGGCTATGTGCTCAGCAGTAATGAAAAGTATTGAGAAACAAGTGTGAAAATGGAGTGATGAGAAATGTTCTCTCTGCATTACAGCTTCTGTCTCGGATGATACACAGGGAGTTTAAGTGAGGAGTTCAGGAGCAGATGCGTGGATGCTATTAAAGCTTATGTGCCAAAGCATTAAAACTAGAACTGTTCTTCTCCATAAAGGACAGAAAAAAGAGGACCTTGTAGCCATAAATTCGCCAGTAAAATACATGTGCACTGTATCATTTGGCTCAATAAAAAATGCAGCATGTGGCAAAATTTTAGACAGATAAATGTAATTAACACTGAAAGGCAGATGGCAAGGAAAAGGGACAGAGGAAGAAAAAAAATAGATAAGGATGGGATGCAGTGAAACTCTCTAGTGTGATCAAAGGACTGGGAAGCCTGCCATGTAAGGAAAGGCTGAGAGAAATGGCTTTGTTCAGCCTTGAGAAAAGAAGGCTTAGGGGAGACCTTATCACCACAGTGACTGGTATTTAATGGGTGGCTACAATGAAGATGGAGACTCCCTTTTTACAAGGAGTCACATGGAAAAGATGAGGGGTAATGGGTACAAGTTACTCCTGGGGAGATTCGATTGGACACAAAAGGAACATTTTTCCCATTGAGAACAATCAGCCATTGTTGGAATAGAGTAATCTCCTCAGGGAAGTGGTGGATTCCCCATCACTGGACACTTTCAAAATTCAGCTGAACAACGGGCTGGACCATCTCGTCTAGATCATGCTTTTGCCAAGAAAGGTCGGACCAGGTGATCCTTGAGATCACTTCCAACCTCGCAGTCTGTGATTCTATGATTTTATCAACATTCTAAGTACATTAAGAATTCCATCCTCATAGAGAACAATATTTAAATGCTTTCTTAATCAGAAGAATATGCTGCAGATTTTTTCCTGAATTAGAACCTAAATTTACAAATGAGGGTCAGTGTATATTGGTTTATGCATTCACTGTCATACATTGTTGTTATCCAAAGTATAAATTTAAAGCATCCTGGTGTTAAGAAATGTGTTTAAGAGTGGCAGTTATACCATTTCTTAGAGGTATGATAAGAAGTGTCAGTGCCCTGCATAACAAATCATGTTTATGTTAGAGTAGAAAGTAAACATTTGCATTTCAAACCCACACAAACTGTGGGTAATATGTTAAGGTTGCTCTAAGTCAGCCTTGCAAAAAGTTCTGGAGTCTGCATTCTGAGCAAGGTGACTGTTTTCGAACAACTAACATGTACTTCATTTCAACCTTAGCAACCTATGGTTAAGAGTGTCAAACAGTGGGGGGTTTTCAGTACTTGGATTTAATGGAGAGATAATGGCAAGGAGCGCATTAGAAAAAGGGAGGAGTGAGGTGGAATTAAACTGGGATTTTAAAAAATGGAAAATCAAAGTATGAGGTTTCAGGCCTGTCAAAATGTTTAATTCTTCTTGTTCAAGCTGCAGATGGTTTGAGTCATCTTGTGCCAGAATTAACTTGGTGACACAGTAAAATAACCTTTCAGAAATACGTTTCCCATATTTTATTCATTGTTGCACTTTAGCTGAACCTATTCTTTGCATGAATAAGGTATTTGAGATCAGATGCCCTCTCCATACTTGCTTGGTGGGAATTAGAATGTGACTTGTTAAAAGCTAAGCCTAATTATGAAATTAAGGCATGAAATGTTGCTTTTGCTTGCAGTGTGTTGTGCGTCTTCATCTGTCTATGTAAAATACTTATGAGGTGTGCTAAAAATGAAACCTTTGTGTCTACGTCGTGCAAACAATAAACACGGGCTTGTCTATAGAGAAGAAAAATATACCACATGTAAAATTCTCATGATTGAACTGGCGATTTAATTTAAGACAAAAGGGTCTGTTCTACCATTTGGATGGCTCTTCAGATCCCAAAGCTTTGGACACCAGTAAAAATAAAAGTTACAGTGTGGCCGCTGGAACATTCCCAGAGGTTTAGCAGGTCAAGGTACCAACTAGAAAGCTGGGAGGGAACGTCAAAAGTTGCCGGTTTCAGAGGTGGCGTGTTTTATTCCTTCTACCAGGAGTTCTTTTTGACTTCTGCCAGTTGACACTGCTGATGGGGGCTGTAGAGGGTCCTCTGTAGGAGCAGAGAGCATTAGAGCAGAACTCTGTGCAACATCTGAAACTTGCCCTGCATATCTGGGAGACAGATTTTAAACATGTTTTTGACATTGCTTGAATCAATTTTGTTTAGCGTGATGTTTCCCTTTAAAATGGAATCTAGGCTTCTCATAAGGATGCACATAAAGAACAGAATTTGCTTTGAACCCTGAGTATTACTGGTTCAAATGGTTGTTAATGAAATAATATGTGCATATATGTTTTCACAATGCACACATCTAATTATACTATTAATTAAAAATACAATATTTATCCAATGCAAGCTGCATACATATTCAAGTTGTTTCAGTAAAAAGATTATTCTGAATTTTAAATTAATTTGGGATGTTTTTTCGATCACAAAAGGATTCTTTATGCTTCAGACGAAGGATTTTATTCAAGCAGATGACATCTTTCAAATCAGAAGCAGCATTTTAAGTTCAAGTGCTACATTTTGGTCTGAGGCAGGTGATTACTTTTATAAATCAGCTGTAAAAGGTAATCCTGAAAGCTCTCCATAAATAATAACCAAGACTGAAAATTTCTGTGTAGTGTGTGTGTATAATGGGAGGAAAATAGAGTTGAGGGAAATGGAGTTGAGGTTAAATGACTTTCTTCATGTAGCTAAATGGGCGTTTCTGCCATGGAAATCAAATGAGGGGTATACATATGGAAAGAGGGCAAGATCTGGTACCAGCTTTGCAAATGCTTCAAAAAATTATGCTGAGCAGCCCAGTCTGTTACAGCTTTTGAACAAAATCTGGAGGAGTGTTCATAACAAGTATAGTGCAATTTACATATTTTTCAGTTGTCAGACACTGTGTGCCACAAACTAACAGGGATGACTGGGTAGTATGGAAATCTGCTGCTGAAAAATTGTCCAAATATATTTCAGTTCAGCATGTTCCCCCATTATTGTCTGTGAACATTTGTACAAGTAAAACTTTCTTTGGAGCTGGTGAATTATAAACCTTCACAAAAGGTTTATTTAATCAATGCTGTATTTGTGCCAACATGGAAAGTGGTTTAGCACAATTAGGTCACATAGTCAGGAAACAGTAATGCTATTTATTGCATGATTTGGATAACTATTCATGAAGCTGTAGTAGTGAAGTCTTAGCTTTCAGGCTGATATAGCCAACAATTGTAAATAGATGCAGCTCAAACACCTTTTGGAAGTAATTTCTCTAAATTGTCAGGTAGATTATTTCTCATATTCTGGAGAATGCTTTCTGTTTTTTCTGTACCAAAATGTTACCAAAATATATAAAATAATTTAAATAGAGCTATTAAGGCTCGGTCTCATTCAGCTGTTGTATTCAGTCAGTATGAATAAAGTAATCTGTAATCTTTCTGAGCACTTCATAAGCGGCATAAAGGCAAAATTTATTGAATTAGTAAGTTTTTGAGCAAATATTTCTGTTATTGCTTCTTCAACATGAATGTAATGTTTCTCTTTAAAATTGAAAGAGAAATATAAAAGTATTGTGTTACCTATTGTATATCTGGACCCAGTTCAGATTTCACGTAAGTGGAATCCTGTCATAGCTGTATAAGTGTAGCATTATAAAGGACACTCAGCAAATAGTTCCCACAAACCCTGGAGAAACTCTTAACACTATTATAGAAAATGGTATTTTCACACCAAACACAGCGGTTTCTCCTTCACTTAATGTCTCGGTATTTTCCATTTTCCCCTGTTTCTGTGTGGACTTATATTAGCAGAAAGATCCAAAAATTATTGAAAAAATTGTTAAAAAAATAACCCTTAATGAAGATGAGAAGATAAGTCCCCAAATTTTTGTGGTTAAGAATTGATGGAAAATTCCATTTGAGAAAACTGCAGTGGAATTTTTAAGCTTTCCAGCTCTGGCCATGGAAGCCTTTTGTCAGTTGGGAGAAAGGAAAATGGACAGGAGCCTTCCAGAGCAGCATCTGGGGAGCCATCACTTTGATTTTTCCTAGAAGAAAAGTGTTAGAAAATTTTTCCAATTACAAGTTCCAAGCCTGCTTTATTTGTTATTCTTGCAGTCAGAGCTGTCCACTCTCAGAATTCCTCAGTCATGCTAAAGAATGATGCGGGTTTGTTTTCCTAATAGAAATTTGATTTTCCTGCTGCATTAAGTTCTTTATTGTGCAAGCCTTCAACAAGCCTTCCTTTTTAACCCCTTAACCATCTGTGTTTATGTTATTGCTTTAGATCACCACATTTCTGTAGCTCACCCGTAGATATTTCAAATTTTGTGGTTCCTTTGTTCCTTTTGCGGCTTTTCTTACCTTGCAAGGGTAACAGCTTCACCACAGCAGCTCAAAAATATTGCAAAAGATCATGAAGAATTGTCACTGTCATGAATCATGAAGATTTCACAACATTTAAAATAGCAGCCAATCTTAAACTGCTTCTCTACACGATATATTATTAACTCTCTCTCAAAGTATAAAAATATCGTTGTCAAATTTCAAAATTATTAAAAAAAGTCATGTATATCTATGTCTGACAAAGGGTGGTATTGTTTAGTTAGCAGTTTTTAAAAACTCGGAGACAAAGTACTTGCAGGTTACGGAATGCTTAAGGTTAATCTCCACATTCAGAGATTTAAACATGTGAGTTATAAAAGACAAAGTAGTAGATGGATATCTTAGGAAAAATTGCTTTTAAATTATTTTTCGTCTATGGAAGAACATCTTTAGGTGCATATTGATCAGAGGACTTATTCTGTCCTCATAACAATGTGATTTTCTTGTTTTAATGTCAGAAGTGAATTTCTAATGGTCTGAATTTATAGTTTCACTGTCAAATCAATGCCATGTATCTATCTGATGTGAAAATGATGACTAAAAGTATGGTGTATGCTATAATGCAATTATTTGGACCAGGAGCATACTCTTGCTCTTTAATAGCAGCCACTGATCATATATGTAGTAATTAAGGGCTTGAAAAATTGGATGACATTCTGAAACGCTCATTTAGGAGATTAATGTTTTTCATACTTATCTGTATTTGAGAAAATAATATATTAGAGAAGTTCATACAATTTTTGAGACACAATTCCTTCAGCTATTTTTCAGTTATAGGTTTGTGTTGAAAGAACACTTTTTCTATTGTTTAAAAATATATATAAGTACTTTTTCTTTTATTTTGAACAGAACTGCAGCAAAATGTTTCAAGCTTGAAACTCAGATCCTCACATAGATTCTTTTATATAAGGAATCAGTGCTTTTCTTGTTTTGAGGGAAAAATAAAAATAGAGAGTCATACATGATTGAAAAAGCATTTTTTACTTGCCTAGCTTGACACAAAGCTCACAGAAAATGTAAATTTACTCACTAACATTCAACTCAGTGAATGAAAAACTTCAAAATCTAACTGGAGCATTTAAAAATCAACTTATTATGCAAGGGCTTTTCCCCCTCTCCTTTCTTTTTCTTAGCAGAGGAACAAAATACTTGGTAATCTGCTGCTATTAACTTTTAAGTTCCTCACCACTGAAATGTCAAAATACAATACAAAAGAAAGTTTCTAATAACGGTTCCAACTTCCGTGTTGGTTTTGTTTTTTTTTTTCCTAGTGAACTATGTAGATTATTACCGCTTTAAGTCGCAAAATGTAGCAAGTAGAGCTAGTTTGGGAATCAAATAAAATTTTCTTTAATCTTTTATTGAAAAATAATTTCTTAGGCTCAGAAGGGAGTCTGTCGTCAAAAGGAGAGACACAGAATAGCCGATAGCCTGAGTAACTGTAGATAACTTTCATGTCTTTGCTGTGCTTGATTAATGCTGCTGGTATGGAGCATGTTCATCTAATCTAAGGGCCTAATCAGTGGTCTTACTCTCTTGCTTGAGTGGACGTCTGCCAGTCCTTTCCTCTCTCTTCCTCACGTAATTTTGTCTTCTTCTCATATGGGGTTGGAATATTTAAAAATGTGGAGGTATTCTGTGGGACAGAAAAACAGTTTCCAGCCCAGCACTTAAAAGAAAAATTACAGAATATGCATGGTGTCTGCATTAATGTTACTTTTGGCACCTTAACATCATACAAACACCATCTTTTTTTCCCCTTTTTTTCACTCTCCATGGTCAAGAATAGTAAAGCTTAAAGCACCTTAGAGTTATAAATTCCATAAATTTTCAGTCAAAGTTAATCACCACTGGAAAAATTACTGTTATGTATAGAGACTAGGTTTACATTTTGGAGATGGTAATACTTAAGAATAGGATTAAAACTGACAAAGTGAACATCTACAGAGTGTTGACCCATTTTAGAGGTGCTTTAGTACCAGATGAATCGCTTCCTGTAAGTGTTGTTTAGAATTGAGTAGGAGTAGAAGTAGGAGTAGAAGTAGAATAGAATATTTCAGTTGGAAGGGATCTGCAACAATCATCTTGTCCAACTGCATGACCACTTCAGGGCTGATCAAAAGTTAAAGCATATTATTAAGGGCATTTTCCAAATACCTCTTAAACACTGACAGGTCTGGGGCATCGACCACTTCTCTGGAAGCCTGTTCCAGTGTTTGACCACACTCTTGGTAAAGAAATGCTTCCTAATGTCAAATCTGAACCTCCCCTGTCGCTGCTTTGAACCGTTCCCACACGTCCTGTCACTGGATTCCAGGGAGAAGAGCTCAGCACCTCCCTCTCCATGTCCCCTCCTCAGGAAGCTGGAGAGAGCCATTAGGTCACCCCTCAGCCTCCTTTTCTCCAAACTAGACAAATCCAGAGTCCTCAGCCACTCCTCAGAGGACATGCCCTCCAGCCTTTTTATCAGTTTTGCTACCCTCATCTGGGTGCATTCAAGGACCTGCACGTCCTTCTTAAATTGTGGAGCCCAAAACTGCACACAGTGCTCAAGGTGAGACTGCATCAATACTTAATACAGCAGGACAGTCACCTCTTTTGACCAGCTGGTGATGCTGTGTTTGATGCACCCCAGGATGCAGGTAGCCCTCTTGGCTGCCAGGGTTCACAGTTGACTCCTTTTGAGCCTGCAGTCAACCAGCACCTCCAGATCTTCAGGGTTGCTCTCCGGCCACTCCTCTCTTAGTTTATACTTGTGCCCATCCTAGGTGCAGAATTCAGCATTTGTTCTTGTTAAATCTTATTCCATTGCTGATTGTCCAGTGCTCAGGACTGTCTAGATCCCTCTGCAAGGCCTCTCATTCTGTGAGAGAGTCAGGAACATCTCCCAATTTGGTATCATCAGCAAACTTGCTAAAGGTGCATTCAAATCCTGCATCCAGATCATTGATAAAAATGTTGAACAGGACTGGCCCCTCGAGGTGAGCCCTGAGGAATGCTGCTGGTGACCATTCAGCAGCCAGATGTAGCCCCATTTGTTATAGCCCTTTGAGTTCTGCTGTTCAACCAGTTCTTCATCTAGTGCAATATGAACCCACTCATCCCACAGTTGAACAACTTGTCCAGAAGGATGTTGTGAGGGACAGTATCAGAAGCCTTACTAAAATCCAGAAAAAATACATCCTCCGCCTTCCCTTCATCCACAAGGCGCGTGACCTTATCATAGGAGGATCTCAAATTAGTTAGACAGGACTGTCCCTTCGTGAACCCATGATGACTGTGCTTGATCATAAAATCATAGAATGGTTTAAGTGGAAGGGACCTTTAAAGGTCATCTAGTCCAATCCCCAATTATGATCACATTAGTCTTTAAATGCCTGTCAATAGTACCCACTACAATCTCCATAATTTTTCTAGGAGCTGAGGTTAGATTAACAGGTCTATAGTCTTCTGTGTCTTCCCTCACACCCTTCTTGTAAACTGGATTCACTTTAGCCAGCTTCCAGTCAGCAAGGACCTCCCCAGACTCCCAAGACTTGGTAGATGATCGAGGGGTGTCCTGCCATGACATTGACTAGCTCCTTCAGTGCTCTGGGATAAATCCCATCATGCCCTACGGAGTTGTGAACATTCAGCTGATATAACTGGTCCCTTACAATCTCAGTGTCCACAAATGGAAAGCCACTTTTCTCACACTCGTGACTCAGAGGGCCAGGCAGCCCAAGGTCTATCAGTATTATTAAGGACTGAGGCAAAAAAACCCGCATTTAATGCCTCCGCTTTTTATTCATTCCTATTAGTCAGATGATAATATTCATCAGTATCAGTCCAATGTATTTTTTAGACCTCCGCTTGCTATTAACATAGTTTTAAAAAGCCCATCTGATAGAGTACTGGCCAGTTCCAAATCTAACTGAGCTTTGGCCTTTCCTGTCTTCTCCCTGCATATATGAACCACAGCTCTGTGTCATTTCTTTTCATTGATGATAAAAGAACATGAGGTGAATAGCTGAGGTGCAGATACCTTCAATGTATACATCTAAAATTAGATAATTTCAGGCAGCAGTACTGGGGATTTTACGGGTGCATATATTAATCAGGGATACATGCAAATAACACTTAGGAGCTTAACTCTGGGAAGGTGACCTTTGGGAATTCCCTCTCTAAGGACTGATTGAAGCACCAAAATATGAGTGTATTTTTAAAGAATTTAAAAAGTTTTTAACTTTTCCATTAGTTCCTGTTACCCAACTATGATGGTAACATTATCTGATTCCTACCTTGGCAATGCTGTATTACATAATCTGTACACTGGCAATGCAAACAGCAGGGGACCAAGATGTAGGAGATGGGGAAAAGCTGGGAGTATTGAAATTTTCTGCTGTTGTGGCACAGGGCTGATGCTGTGAAGGGACTACATGATAATATTCTCAATACGTATGGTCTGTCCTGGACAGAAGGCCCACTCTGTCCTTAGACTCATTTATAATGTTTGTGCAAACCTTATAGGACTATGAATCTCCTGAACTTTTCCATGGCATTTGTCAGAAAACTTGCGACACATTAAGACAGAGTAATTGAATATATGAATGCGGGCTTCATAATTTATCCTTCTGCGGATTGGGTTCTACTGAAATTGTGTATGTAAAGTGAATTCTGTATGTACAGCTTCATATCTTATTATGAATATAGATTAAATAAATACAGTCAGGGTCCAATGTCTACCAAACGTTGGCAATATGTCCATAAGTCTTGCCTCAGGCATGATGGGGCAAGTAATTCTCCATCGCTATTCATACAAGGAATCTGCTGTCTTCTGTGCCAGCAGCCCAAAGATATATACACATGTTGCTGGAGCACGCATGAGGCACATAGCCTTTGCTGAGACTGTACATGCAAATTGTTATGAGGATAGATACCCCCTGGAAAATAATGAGAAAACAATTAATCTATTGCACTAGGGGCTTAGGGCGGGAGCCAGCCAACTGTTGCATATCCGCAGAATCACCCAAGCCCTAAGAAAGTATGTCTTAATGATTTAATTACTTTTCTCATCTGAGTGGATATTGTAATTCTGATTACAGAAGCTGAGGATGAACACGCTTAAAACTAATAAATACAAAGTGCATTCATCTGAAATGAACATCATCAGCACTCACAATGAAATTTCATTTATGGGCATTGTTTCATTAAATGTAACCTCTAGCTTATTACAGACACATTATTTTTCATTTTTTATGCATGATGTCATTCCTTTATTTAAACAGACCATGGTAAATATTTCATGAAACCATTAAAGGAACAAATAATAAATTTCTGCATTAAAAATGGATCTGTGAAAGTGTCTGGCAACTAAAATACAAACAAATAAACAAAAAGAGTGGAATTATGTTGCAATCTGTCAGAAATTCTCCTGGAGTTTTATCTGTGTATAAAGTAACAGTTTGGCCACTGTTACTTTATTTTTCATTCAGTTGGCCTATTGATATGAGATGTGTAAAATGGTAAAAATATGTGAGCTGCCTTGGGGCAGAATATGATGATCTTGTTCTACCTTAGACTTTTAGAGGATGCTAATTGCATGCTGGGCTTTTTGTTTCCCCCAAAGCCCTGTTTCATGTATTTAATTAGAGATTTTTAACTTTTAAAGCATTTGCTGTGCACGCTGGCAAGTATTTTTAAGAACCATGTCCTATGTACTGAGGCAATAGTGCAGATTAGCTAAAAGAGTCATTAAGCATATCTGCTTGCACAAGACTGTCATAATCCAGTCTCCTAGCATGATTTTATGGTTGCTGCAAAAGGCAGGATACAGATGGGGTGTTGAATTTGCAGCTTAGCACCTCCTGTGAATCCCATTGATTTCAGAAAGAGCTGAGAGAATTCTTCAATTTGCAAAATCTGGCCCCTCAAAAGATAGCAATTAATCTAATGGCAAAACCTACAGTCTTTATGCAGAGGAAACTCACACTGAACTTACTGAGAGCTCAATACAGTTCTACTGAAATTAAGAGAAAGGTACCCATTGACTTCATAGAGAGCTGGATCAAATAACAAATTACTAAAATGTGATCCTGCAGAAAACAGAGCCAATGCTTCTTCATCTCTCAGAGGGGATGGTTGTGGTGATGGTGGGAAAAATTCATTGTACTCAGCATGTTCCAGCACTGCTCCGTACCTGAGAGGTTTGAATCTTAAATGAATGAAATTCAAGAGGCATTTTCTTCTCACTCTAGAAAAAAGACACCCAATGATAGAAATCTGAATACAGAGATTTGAGTTTCATTGCTAATGTGTCATTGCCAGGTGTTGCTTTTCAGTTTTCTCCTTGCAGAAGGGAGTAGCTTTGTCAAGGTCATGCCAGAAATAAATAATTTCTTTGTTTCAGCAAGGTCTTGGTAAAGAAACAGTAATCAGGACCTTCAGTAAATTAGAGTTTCTTTCTAAGGGAGGGATTTTTATTTCAAATGACCTCTTGCCTCTTTTTCTTCTTCTGTTTTTAACATCTAAGTGATTTGCAAACTTCTCGCATTTCAAGGTCATAATTAAGAATGCTGATTACACTGACATCATTCTCAACACTGAAGAATGTGAACAGGAGTGCACTCACTGTTTTTTACATACTTTTGTCCCAACCTCCATAAATAAACATAATTAATAGAACTTGAGAAATAAAACAGGGCATGGTCTGTACTCAGAAGGTGCCAGGTTGAGAGTGTAGATCTTCATGCATCAAGAAGAGCATGTAGCTGGTAATTTGTTGTCTTCAAAAGAGAATAACCTGTGTTTGTGACAAGGCTTGGGCTTGAAGAGAGTAAATGGATGCTGCTCTGATACCATTATTTCTTTCAAGTACGCATTAATACCTTTTAAATGCAAGTCATGGCTCTTATTAATGCCATTATTATGAATTACTAAGACCTCCATCCATTAGCTTGGTCACAGTGTTCTTAATTATTAGGTGACCTATCTTAAACCAGATATCATATTTTACATAGATTGTCTGCTGACAACCCAAGACAAATACCAATGCATAATTAATTTTATTTTTTAATTAATTCTCAATGTAAGATGCTGTATGGATTCAAAAGCAGAAAGGTACTAATTACAATTTTGTTTTAATTAGCCTTGCATATGCTAAGTGCATTCTGTGGTGCTTAGTGCAACAGAACTGGTGATCAGGAGGATGGTTTAGAACTCCTGATAGGGTTAGAAATATGGTTCAATAGTAATGTAAGTGGTATCAGTGCTGCTCAAGAAGGAAAACTGTAGAGCCATTTTTCCATGGTCCTTTTTTGGTTGTGAAGTCTGCTATCTTTCAACTGTGATCCTAGAACAGTTTCAGATTAGTAATGAGATTAAGGGGTGTAGATGTTTCTGTAGTTATCTGTAACTGCCAAGGAAAGCAAGTACCTTTTCATTCAGCCATAACTTAATCTACCACTTGCTAGAACTTCTGTATGTCCTGTTCTGTGACTTTTCAACTGGTAGATAGCAAAATTCTCTATGATTCTCTCTGTGCTGTCTCTCAACCCTGAGCTGTTTTCTTCCTGATGTCTTCACAAGGCTCCACAGAAACTTTTTCATGCAGTTTTCCCTATCGTTTGACAGAGCCACCATTATGGTATTGAAGGCCATCAGTAAAAGCTAGATTTTGGCCTGTCCTTTCTCTCTCTTGCACCCTGTTACCACTTGTCTGTGTCTCCAAGCCCAGGGGTGCTCTGTAGCCCAGGCCTCCAGCAGTTTTCCGTGGTCCACAGACCAGCTCTGCTCAGCCCCTCTTGTGGAGAGGAATATACTGAAAACTGTGAGTCTTGGATGTCAGTAATGAAAGCTGTAAATGCAGCGATCTTTCCAAGGCCTTTTTTAGAAGTTATGAATGTTCAGCATATTAAGAGACTGTATAGGGGAACATCTGTTCATGTAACATCATTCCAAAAATCTGGAGTATGGAAACAATGGCTAACATTTAGAGAATAAGAACTTGCTGGGAGATTTTCAGCTTGTTTAGATTTTGTTTATTCTGTTTTTTCCTCCCGTAGATCTTCTTCAAGGACTTGAAGGGTTTGTAATTACTCCAAGCAAGTGCTCCTGGCATTGGGTTAGATGTCCTCAGTAGAAAACAACAAAGTGCCATACTAGCAAAGTGACAATCGTGAAGAGCTACCTACCTGGAATTAAAGTAACATGCTGTGGCATTCCAATCGAAGATTTTCATTCAGTGCTAAAGTAAGTTTATATTATGGATGGGAAAAGTAATTTTTGTGCAATTACTCAAATGGCAGTATTTTTGTAAGCTTTTGCTTTTGTTTTTCCTTTCAGAAGGAAAATACATATTTTTTAATTTTCTAAGGAGTAGTTTGGTAATGACCGAGAGTTGGAAATGTGAACTTTTACTTTGGATGACAGTGTAAATTGTTCAAGATAAAGATTTTTTTTTTAACCAGTTTAATGGCTATGCATTGGAATGCATATTTAAGAAAAGTCATGATTTTCCCATATACTGTCAAAAAGATTCTCCTGTTATTCTGCAGATACTGAGGTTAGCATAATCTAAGTCTTTCTGTGTGCATTAAAATTGTATCAGATCAGAGCCAATGGAGGAAAGAAAGATTCTGTGTTATAATAGCTTTTTGAAAAAAGTACCCCACACTATGGTCAGATCCAATTCATGTGTATTCATTTTTAAAATAATCTTACAGTATCTGTTTCACCTTAAAACAATTCAATGTAATGATATACCATAGACCACAGCAATACTAAATACCCTATTTATTCGTGAATTGAAAGTATCGTAGCTCTTCATCTGGCACCATTTTTGTACAATAACAACTTCCAAGCAAAGCAGCATATTAATTCTGATACAGGAGGGCATTTCTCTGCTCTCATTTATGTAACAGAAACCCCCATGAAATCAGTATGCTTGAACTGCATTAGATGGTAGCCAAGTATGTCTCTGGGATCATGTTGCTGCTTCTTGTGAGATATCTTCTGTATGTAGTTTGTCTACTATCTAGAGAGAATAAGATAGTATTGCTTCTTACCTCTCTATTTGATGTTCTGCACTGAACTCCAATGTTTGGATCTCTAAAACTTGAAGGGCTTGTTTCTTCACTACTGTCCATGGTGGCTTCAGTATAAAGCCCTAAAGATTTCCTCCCGTCCTGGATCAAAACCATGTACATTTCCCCACTGTACATCTTCTGGTCGGCCCTTGAAGGGGGCAGCTGCTTCTTTGGGGCATGTCAGGAGATGATAAAGTCTTTGACTTTGATAAAGTCTTCTGCTTCTCTCTGCTGTACTCTGCTTGTGTATGTGTAGGAAGGGAGAAAAGCATAATTCTGTCTCACCTGTGGGTTTTTAGAGGATAATATATGGCAGTGTAACTCATAAGATTGTCATGCACAAAGGAATGGCCAACTGATGTCAAATGCATGTTGGGAAGTTAGATGTAGTAGCCAGATCTGATATCAGTTACATTGTTAGGAATGTAAAAATACATAACTTTTCAGAGGTAGAGAGGAGACCAGCATCCAGCACTTATAATTAACATACATCATGCAGATTAACAGCCAGGCTTTTGAATTATTAGACAGAATTGTCCTAGATATAATGATATAATGATGCAGTAAAGTCCAAACTATTTTTGTTCATTATGCCAATAAGAGCTCATTTTTAACCATCCATTATAGGTAAAAGTAATAGAAATAATTTACAATTATGAATGATTCACTACCAGGAAATAAAATTCAAAGATGAGGTTTAGTTTTGGCTGTTTGTTAAGCAGAAGAAACTGTCTTGTAGTATGAAATAGCTGTCCTGTTCAGGTGTCACAATAAATTTATCACCTCCAATAAAATGTAGAAAGTATTGTTTTTCTAATATTAGTGAAAGATGATGTCCATTTAAATTAGATTTTTCATTCATTTCTAATTGGCTTAAAATCTGGTTTAGCTACAGCTCTTTCACTCATAACTTGTTTAAAGGATGCTAATTCTCATAGATAAATAGGCATCCTGACGTTTTTCATTTTCATCCATCATTAAGTTTCTTATGGCTGAGGTTGCCGGTTGTGCATTGCCTTTCCATTATGCTATCAACTTCTGAAGTAACTGGGTTCAGATTGGATCCATTTATTTCATTCAGTGCCTTATCTGCCTCTTTCCCCCACTTTTTTAAGCACTGCTGAGGGTCATATTGAAAAACTATCTCCAATTCCAACTGAAATCAACCAGGAAATGGCTTTATTTTACTTTTAACTGCGATTGAAATCAAACAGTACTGCATCGTTTTAGAAAATGGTCATTTACAATACAGTGGCTTGTATGCTATGTTGAAAGCACCCTAAATTTCCTGTATATGCCTGTTTTTCATTTCATTCATTTAGAATTGTTTCAGAAATAGAAAATATTGTGAAGAGTAGGATGTCATTAAAAAAATGCATATTTTTTGGAAACAAGAGACATTTCTGTGAACTGGAAAGAAGGAACATGTGTACTTTAGATGGATAAGAGTAATAGCCTCTGAAGGGCAAAATAAATTAAAAGACCATTCCTTTCCTAGTAGCACCAGGAAACTGAAAGAGAATGTCAGGCTGCAGAGGCAGTTTGTGTGTTTTGATACCCTATTTTAAATAAAGGGGAAAACTGAATGGGAGATTCAGAATTAGAAATTCCTCATACTTTGCTTTTATTTACAAATGCACTTCCCCAAGGACTGCTTTCTGAGGCAATCTGTAATATGTTTTCATCCTGCTTTAATCCTTATCCCTGTTTATAGTGATCCAGGACAGTCATCAGGGTGACTGTTAAAGTCTGGGACTGGGTTTTGAAGAAACAGGGCTCATTCCAGATTTGTAGGTATGTAACTTAATGGTATCTTGTACAAGTGTGAAGAGAATGGACTAATGACTGCAGTTTAGATTTTCCTGACACTGTGGGACTACTGGAGGTTGGGAGTTTTTATTCAATACTTCACCTGATTTTTGTACTGGTTTTTTTGGACTTCCCATGGTGGTTATTGATAAGCACAGCCTATAAGATGTGTGTGCGGAAACTGTTGTTATTCTTGAAATTTCTGGTTTATAAAAATGGCCCATCCTTCAGCAATGCATTTCTTTTTTATTTCAAGTGAGAGTGGAATTAGACATAGACATATTAGACACATTAGATCAGTCTATTAAAGAGACTATGAATCAATCAGTTATGTTTTATAGCAGTTTCTATATCTTCCTCTGTACCCCTATCTTTATCTTCACTTTTTAATAGAACTAATTTTGTTAAAAGGAGATGTTAGGAAATTACCTCAATTATCTTGCATGAGACATTCAAGAATGTCAATGCTAAAGCAAAAAGCTTTATATGTAGAACTAATAAATCGATAGAAGAAGTTTTAATATCTGTGGTACAGATCAGAATCCTTTTATGAAATTTAGAAAGCAGATAGTAATTTTAGTGTTGTCTCAGGCTGTTTTTTTGATAACAGTCCACTGAGGAATATGGCATTTCCCATCTGCTCATGAAATAGTCCCCAGGTCTACCTCAGAAATGTCAGCTGGCTCACTGTGCTCTGTTAAACGTCTGCCCTGGATACAAACTGGCTCAGGACTCTCCAATGTTTTCACTGTTGGCTTTTTGAAAGGTTTTGCATCCTGTACTTGCTCTGTTCCTTATACTCTTTCACCAAGTGTCTGGGGCTGTAAGAACAGAAAAACTATTGACCTGAATCACTGCTGCAGTTCATGGCAGCTCCAAATTTTGGGGAATTTTCTGTGTATGCCAGCAGGACACAAACATTTGTTCACTGATAGGGCTACTGTCAGCATCATTGTAGCCCCTTCTTTAGGGTCTCCAGTCTGCAGAGCAAACCTAGCAGAGAGCATGCAGTCGATGCCATCATATCAAATACCCTCAGGAAGAGAACAGAGGACATCCGGGGCTGAATGCAGGAGGTCCAACAGCATGTGCTATATCTCAAATAATTGCAAGATGCTCATATTGGCTCCCAGTTCTCTGTGTGAAATGTGTTTAACTGTGTGTTGGTGATGATAAAGGAGAGGAGGTTGGGGGAGGGTAATATATTTGTCTTTTTTGTATGATTTTCTTTCACTCATCCAACCCTGCCCTTCATAAGCCATGAATTCACAGACATCTGGCATGAGCTCCTTGACGTCTGGCAAGGGGGTAGCACAGGAAAAGGAAAGATGAACGGAACAAAGCTTGATATTTCGTAAGCGGTTTACAGAACATTAAGGGGAATATTTTGTTCCAGTAGATTTTAGAATTCCTTGCAAACAAAGCTGAACGCAGAAGCAGTGCATTTTAGGTTTTGGAGACTTTGATCCCTTAACTCTTTTCTACTGATTTATTTGAGTGAATTTCAGATTTTAAATTGCACCTCCTATAATGATTGAATGCACTTTCTGTGTACCCAGTATTTATGGTGCAGTTGTTGGCGATGTTAATGTGAAAAGCACATCTCCTGAACATTGTCAAGCTCTTATTGTCACCTTTAGTTCCCTGGGAGATGGGGACAGAATTTTATTTCAGATTAAAAGGAAGAAAACTGTTACCTTTCAGGGAAAACATATATTTATGTTTCTGGATGTCTCTAAAGTGACTCAGACAAGGAGACACATATTTGAGTTATTGTTGCTAGATTTTATTATGCTTGGTGCCTGGGTGGCTATACTATATTTTATGCTGCAAGGTTTAGAGTTGTTTTGGAAGAGAAGAGAAGTGAAGCATTTTTTTGGATCTTGATGAGGATGATAAAATGCAAATTCTAAGGGCAAAATTCAGAGGTGATGCCATTGGGAATGTACGTTCAATTTTTCATACATGACGGTCATTTAAATTCAGGCCTCATCTTATCTCTTCTTTCTTTTCCACCTATTTATACCTGTTTTTTCAATAAGTAAATGTGCCAAAATTAGTGAAATGTATATGCTTGGTAGCCTATAAAAGATATGAATTAGAATATCATGATAACAAAGCTAGACTCAAGCCCACCGCTCATAGGCATCTGTCTTGCTGATGTGTTTTATATGCCTTACCAGTACGTTTTCCTAAGGCAAAAACATAAATTGCCTGTGTGGTCAGTAGACAGAGCAGGTGCTTCTGAAGGACTCCAGAGAGAGAATCTACCAGTCTTGTGTTAGGTACCAAATTACATAGAGGACTTCTCTCCCTGGAAAGCCTCTACGATCACCCACCTCTCCTTGCTAATATTATGAAACTTATTTTTGAAAGTCTGCCTCATTAGGCCTCTGAAATTTAGGAGGGAGTTTGGTGAAGGAAAGATGAACTTGATCCTACCCTAATTGCGTCTCACAGGGAGGAGTAGTAAGTACAAGGAGAACATGTAACTGTGAGCCAAGGGTTCCCAAAGAACTGTTTCTCCTAGCTCAGGCTGTGACACTGCAAATAGGGTCACCAGCCCAACAGAAATTCAATTGCTAATTCAGGCTCCCAGCTGAAAACAGGGTCAAAAGCCTAAATGTGAAACCTAATTAGACGTTGAGTATATGCAAAATAGAGCTCCTCCTTCCTTTCCTATCCAACATAATGTTATATACAAATTTAATGGCACAGTGGTATTATGTATTAATAGAGCACTTCTAATTAATACGTGATAGTGTGAAGACTTTGTATCTAAAATTGGTATTTTTGATGGAAAAATATGACCTTATTACAATGTAATTATTTTTTATTATTGTAAGTAACAATAACAAAAAATCTCAAGAAGGTTAACTTGCACCTCTTAAGTGGTGCTTATTTGATGGCTTATAATAAAATCCCTCTTTTGCTGGAGGAAAGCAAAGGCAAGTAATATAGCACATTGCATGAGAAGACTTACATGATTTGTTTTGACTATGGGTTTGCTCTGCAGGTCTATTTAAAATTCATGTGGGTGTGGTTACTGTCAATTTCTCACTCAGCAGCAACACAGGTATTTTTTCTTGGAGGAGAAGTGTTTCTCCATTAGAGTTAGAGCATGGTTGTTTTTTTTCACAGTGCTTTGTGGTGATACACAAGCTCTGAATTATCTATGTAATTAGCTGAGGAACAGGGTGTATTAAACTCTCGAAGAACCCTCTTTATCGAATCTATGTGGTTTCTAACTCCTGAGCTGGCTTTCTCAGGGCTTGCTGAGTACTACTTTGAAACACTGTTATGATAATGCATCTAGTGTTTGGATTTAGGTTATCCTTGGTGTGGAAAGACATGCCTGAAGCTAAAAAAAAATAAATTATGATTTATTTTTTCTAGTAGAAATTAAAAAAATGAAATACCTCTGGTATTCTTGGGGTCCAAGTTCACTCTTCTTTGAAGAAACAGGTCTGTCCTAGTAAAACCGAGGTGTACATAGTGGAAGCTGACTAGTTATGTAGGCTCCCTCCTAATCAACAGAGAGGTTGACTCATTCTGTGATAAATTTCAAAGGTAGATGTGCCCTTACTTCATACTAAAATTAATTCTCACTTACTATGAACATAACCAGAAATCCTCAAAAAATTACAAAATATAGACTGTGAAGGAAAAACGTTGGAACGCTATTGGCAATGCTATCTTTGGAAACTTACATTTTAGAAAACCTGTGATCACGTTTTGAATTGACTAAACTGAACATCATAATGAAGAAGCTATCTAGACTTTTGAAAGCCTGCTTTTTTTTTTTTCCATCATGGATTTAAACTCACTTGTATCCAAACCTAGATATGTAATTTAGATACACTTAAACTGGTACAAGTGAATTGAACTTTGTATGGAATAGCTAAGGAATTCATTTGACATTTCTAGAAATAAAAAAGAACTAATATAATACACTATAGGTTTTTCCTCTTCTAAAAAAATTCTAGATGGCAATCTGGCAAGAGATTTCTTTCATCATTATTATTATTGTTATTGTTATTTTCCTTTCTTCTGTTATTGAAGTTCTTAGTTTTCTACAAAAACACCCACAAGAATGTACATGCTCTGGGTTTTCATTCATTTAATTTATTTCATTATTTCAGGTTGCCTCAAGTTTCAGTTTGGATGAGAAATAATAAAAATAGCATATATCAGTTATTTCCTGTATCAGATATCCCCCAGAGGAACTTATATATTGCTCAGCTGCAGTTATGGTGTAGGAAAAAAAAAAAAAAAAAATTAAAATGTCATACAATAAGCCAAAAGCTAACTTTCATCCAGGGCGAGAAATTATTTATGAACTTAACATTTAGCACTAGAAAGTGTCCTTCAGCAGCCGTTGTCCAAGGTGGCGTTTTATTTCCTGGGGCTAGATGGCGCTGCAGTATATAAAATTTACATCCCGGCCACCCAGCACAAGGGCTGTGCTTCAACCCTGCGGAGTTGCAGGCAGACTTCCCACCTGCTTGGGAAGGAAACAAGCCTTTCCTACATGCAGACATTTAGTTCTTTGTTTCTGTACCGATAAACAAAACGATAACTCTTGTTTTATTTTGTTTATTATAATTTCCTCTTTCACTTGGTAGATATTCTCTTCTAGAGAAGTGTTTTACACATGGAGTATTATATTTATGCCACATACATGATACATGAAACCCACATACATTTTCTGTGAACATTAAGCTGGTTTTTAGTCTGGAGAAGGAGAAAGCAGCAGAGGAAGAAGTTGTGTTGTTCCTTGGGATAGTCTGTATTTCTAGTACAGGAGATGAGGACTTTCCGTCTAAAGATCTGGAAATATTGAGATCTACCAGGGCTAGTGTCGAACACCACTCATCTTATGATGATACTCTGTTATAGAAGCACAAAATGGTTAGAGTTGGAAGGGATCTTAAAGATCATTGAGTTCCAACTCCCCTGCTATGGGCAGGGACACCTCCCAGTAGACCAGGTTACTCAAAGCCCCATCCAGCCTGGCCTTGAACACTTCCTTATGTCCCTACAGAAGCAGGACCTTCTTTCTGCCATGCAAATCCTCTGTGCCTCCTTCTTTGTCTTCTACTTTATCCACCTGTCTATGCGGTTCAAGCTATGGCATGGCGTCTCTGTTTCAGTACGGGGAAGAAGAAGTGACTGTAGCTGAGACTCAACCTGCATCCTCTGCCCCAGTGGTGGAAGATGACATGAGATCTTCATATCACCTTGGGGTGAAACTTGAACAGTCCAGCGATGGCCTCTAGGAACAAGGAATAGTTCCCCTAAAAGACTAAATTGGGTCTCCATTAGGTTAGGAATGAGTTATTGAGGAGAGAGAGACATCACAATCCATCATCCCTGAAAACCCAATGATCCCATGGCTGAGCTGTGTAATCATGCCTGCTGCCATAGTAACTTTCTGTGTTGATACCATGAAAGATTCAGTTATTGCAGGCTTTGTAGTGAAGGTCAAATATAGGAGTTAGAAGGAGGTGGTCCCTGTGGCCTTAAGTGACCACAGAAAGTTTTCTGTAAATTAACTGCCAAGCTTTCAATACCAACCAGAGGTGCTGTTCAAGTGCCACTAGGCAGAGGTAAGGGAAGAGGTGCACTGACTTGCAGTGATTGTGCTGTCCTTCATTTGAGGATAGCTATGTAGTAGCAATAAATATAGGATGCTGCTTGAACAGCATCTTTAAATTAGTGTGCTAATAGTGTTATTCTGAATACTGTAGGTACTCCTTTGTTTTGGGAATAGAAATGAGTTTCACTCAGAGACTATAAGCTACTTTCTTTGAAAGCTTGCTGGAGTTACTGATAACTGCTTATGAGTCTTTACATACGTGGTCTAAGGTTAATAATGTTTTATGAAAACACAGATCAGGTGTTGATCTTCAGAAAACAGTTAAAGTTCAGAAGAAAAAGAGTAGTGAAGTAAGTGGTTACTTAATATGCAACACTGCTTATACATCCCCTTATTGTGTTCCAGATGACATTGGTGTTACTGTTCTGTAGCACAGAAAAAACTGAAGGGCAGTAGCTGGAAGGTGGGATGCAAATTGGGGTTCTTGCATCTTTGCCATATTTCCCGTATCTCTCCAATGGCAATGCCAGGGTGGCCACTGCTAACCCTTCACTTTCTGGCTCATGCCCTCATCTGCACTGTTCTCTCTGCAATGCTGTTTTGGGAACTAATACATATTATTAAAAACATCATTTAGATTGCTTTCCCAATGGGTTGGATTGAGCTGCCTGAGACAGGTTCTGCACAAGCAGTGCTGTTGCTGAATGTGGAAGAAGAGCTATTGCCTGTCGATGGATGTGCTGAAAAAAACAGCTACAAATCTCTGTTATCTATTGGCAGAATGCTGATACAGGTGAAAGAATAAATACATCTGCACTCTTTGTTAAATTCTGCTCTTTGGGGACAAAGCTGCTGCTATCTTTTGTGTGTAATAAAGGGTAAAGGCAGGAACAAAGCATGGAAACTAGTTGGTGGAAAATTTGCCCCTGTGTTAATCCTCTCTCCCCTTGTGGTTTCAACTTGATCATCACGTTGGCTGTTCTGGAGAGATATTGTCCTCTCTCTCTCACCCAGTCGCATGTAGTTCTGTTAAGGTGTCATTCTGCCATTGGCTTGGAAGTATGACTTAAATTCACTGAACAGTAAAATTTACACAAATTGGGAGCAACTGAGATGATGTTAGTAGCACTGAACTTAAATATCCTGTCATGCTGCTTGATGTAAAACTGCAGGCAGATTTAGAAATTCTGGGCTTTTTTGTTTGTTTGTTTGCTAGCTTTAAATTTTCTTAATGAGGTTTGTAAGTGCCCTGGAAAAAAATCAAATAATTTTTTAAAGCAGTATTAAATTGATTTGACTTTTTAGCATAAAATGGAAATTTAAATTAGATTTACTGTTAGAAAGAGACAATATTGCTTACATTTCAGATCTTGCATACTTCAGTCATGTTACTATTCTCCTCGACTATGCTCTTGTGCAAGAAGTCTAGGGTGTGCATCTGAAAATAGAATCATTGAATCATAGAATAGTTTGGGTTGGAAGGGACCTTTAAAGATCATCTAACCCAGCCCCCCTGCAATGAGCAGGGACATCATCAGCCAGATCAGGTTTCTCAGAGACCCATCCAACCTGACTTTGAATGTTTCCAGGTATGACGCATCTACCACTTCTCTGGGCAACCTGGGCCAGTGTTTCAGTACCCTCATCATAACAACCTCTTCTTTATATCTAGTCTAAATCTTCCCTCTTTGAAAGCATTGAAACTTTTGAGATGTCTGAATTCTTTTGTTTTCAATAGGAATTGAGGACACATAGACCAAGTTAAGTTACTGCAAGCTCTTCAGGGAAAATCAACCATTTCAAAAGACCTTATTAAAATCAAAGATGAAATTGATGAGACTGAAATAAGCAACGTGATCTACTTCTCTTGGCTAACAGAATTACCTTGATTCTCTAGCTGTTGTTATAGATGCTCTTAAAAGGAATATTAAAAGCAGCTGTCACCTATTTTTTCCTATCAAAATGTTTGAATTTTAAATAGCTCTTGCTATGAAAGCTAGGTCAGTATTCTAGGCTGGAATGAAGAAATAAGTCTTTGTATGGGTAAAGCAAAGTATAATAAGGATAATTTAAATGTGTGCTTCAATTAGAAAGAAAAGTATTTTTAGATGTATTTTATTTGTCTGATAATAAGAAATAGCAGGTAGGTCGAGTCTGTCAGAAAGGAGGATCCCTGATGTGTTGCATCCACTGAGCAATCTAAATACAAACCCATATCAATAACAAGGCATTTCTTTGTGATGAATTGCAGACACTGTTGAAGAGACACACATCTCCCTTCCTCATACACCGGAAAACCCCACCTCCAGAAAAATCTGGTTAGTCCTAGATTCAGTACACCAGTGCATCATTCTTCAACAAAGCCTTCCCAAGCATGGACAGCAGATTGGTTGCCCTTTTAATCCAGGACATTCAGTCAGCTCCTGGCTTTTATTCAAGTTACCTGTTTACCAGGATTTTTGAGTGTGTTTGGGCTTTGTTCTCATTCCTCTCCATACTGCTTCAGATCTGGTCCTGATCACCGTAATTTCCAGTTGTGCATTATGAGACACGAATAATATCTGTTATGTATGGTTGGGTTTGATTTTCTTCTTGGTCTTTCTTTGGGTTGTTGCAGGTGGCAAGTGCTTATCATTTCAGTAAGTCCGTCTGCTTTCAGGAAGACTCTTTTTATGTGTTCTCTTGGCTGTGTCTTTCTCACATCATAAAGGAAGTGTCATATGTACGCATGTGGACAGCAGTATCTAGCATGCAAAATGATTATGGTAAATTTTGGAGGCAGTTTAATCAGTACGAAAATCTAAAATGCATGTGATCTACTAAGTGTCTCAAAATCTGGCTCAGTGAGTGGAATTCTCTCCAGACACTGTTAGAATTGTCTTTTCTCACATCAAAGGCAAACCATCGTTAGCATCTTACAGCTGCTGGAGGAAGCACATTGCAAGCAGGCTTGGGCACAAGGATCTAATAAGTTCTCATTCATTTTAATGTCTTCCTAGTCTCTTATGTGATGCAACTTTCAGAACAAGAGCAAAAATTAAATGGTGCAGCGAGGAACTTGACTATTAACACAGGAGAGCAGTTTGCCACAAATAGTGCAACAAGTGGGAGGGTTAGACGAGGTGACATCTGGAAGTCACTTTCAAGAGAAAATATCAATGAGCCTATAATTTTTACAGTGTCAGTGGGTTGCAGAATTCTTGTTTCTCTGTATACTTTCCTTAAAAACAAGGAGGAAGATTTTCTGACCTCTGTGAGATGTCTGGGTCCATTTATGCTTTACATTTGTATTTCAGAACCAAGTTACGCTCACTGCAGCAGCACTATCTCTTACTTTTGTTAAAAGATAATGCTAGCTCTGAAGTACTTCAGTATAATAAAGAGCTCAAGGATGATGGGGAGAAAAACCGCACAAAACTATGAATAATTTGTCCACATTCATAGAAAAGCTCTATGGCCAAGGTGGAAACACATTTTTTCTAATGCACGGATACTGTTCTGTAATCTATGCTCACTCCTGACTATTTTGCCTTGAAATAAATTTAGCCCTAAAAGTATTTTTGAAGCCAAGTGACTGATTTCACAGCCAAAACCATATGCCAAACAGTAGACTGTAAGCTATCTGCTACTGTTGCAGACCTAGGCACATTTTAAGAGGAAAGTTGTTGTTTGGCAAAAGAAATGAATTCCAATTGCACTGAAGGGAAGCCTACACCTCTTCTTTCACTCATGTGTGATATAACTGCTGAAGGCAAATTGGCAAGATTCTTAGATTCTTGCACATTGTTAGGTTAAGAAAAGAGCAGTCAGACCACTTAGACCCATCTCCTTCCTGACACAGTCTGTATGTCCACAAAGGGAAGTCCGTCACCTGGGGCAGAAGCAGCAGTACAGAAAGGAGGCTGAGTGGCAGGTGTTTCAGCACTGATATGAAATGGTCCCACCTGGCATCCCCTGCTTCTATGTGGCGTCAGATGTCCTTGTAAAGATGTTTCTTCATGATCTCTATTACCTGGAAGGGTGTGGGGGTGTGTGTGTGTGTGTCTATAGCCAGATGTTGGCACAGGCTGCCACTCAAGTCAGCCCATGTTCCTATCATGGTATACCTTTCCAGCAGTTTCAGCTGTTGTTCTCCTGTCACCTGCTGATCTGTGCCCATATCGAGCTTTATCATATTTAGGTCTTGTTTGAACTGCCCTGATGCCTGCAGCTTATTATATTCAGGCACTCAACTCTTGATCAAGGCAAGGTGTAAATGCTCCCATGATGCATCCCCTTGCAGCAATGAAGGTAAACTGTGTCCTGGGATGCATTAGTAAGAGTATATTCTGAAGATCAAGGGATGTGATTATCCCGTTTGGCACTTATTAGGCCATACCTGAACTATCATGGCTTGTTTGAGTTTCCCCAGTTCAAGAGAGACCCCAGAAAATTAAAGCAGATCTGCTAAAGGGTCAGCAAGAGGATTAGAGGGCTGGTGAACTTGACATATGAAGAAAGGCTGAAGGAATAGCCTTCAGCTCAGAGAAGAGGAGGCTCCAAAGGAATCTAATCATGGTCTCCCAATACCTGAAATGTAGTTATATGGAAGATGGAGGTACCCACTTCACAGGTGACAGGACAAGAGTCAATGGGCAGAAGTTGATTTAGAGGAAATTATTTAAGGACATAAGAAGCAAATTCTTCATTGTGGGAACAACTTAATATTGGGGTAGTTTGCCCAGAGAGGCAGTGGACTCTCTCTTGCTAGAAATATTCAAGACTTGGCTTCACAAGGCTCTCGATAAACCAGGCTAAGGCCTGCTTTCAGTAGACGGTTGGACCAGATCATGTCCAAAAGTTCATTACTACTCAGGCACTTCTTCGATTCCTTGATTATTTTATTCTCTGCATATTCAACTCAATACAACCTAAAATTGCTTGTTGCAGCAAGGAATATCTTTTAGGGAACCACAGATTTATTTTGCCATTAGCTTGATGAGACTAGTAACTGACAGAAACTTGTTTTAATTATTCAGTAACCTTGCAAAATTTCCCATCAGCCCTTTCAGTTATTGAAATTGCTTACGTGAACTGGTTGGATTTCATAGATTTTTTTTTTACCTGGTACCTTACTATCCAATTAGAAAGATAAATAGATAGTGGAAAAATCAATTAAAGCAGAAAAGTTTTAACGTGTTAAACTAGAATTCACTCTGACCTGGAAGAGTTGGGTCATTATCTAAGTATTCCCAAGTCTTGGAATTGCTTTCATCCTGTGGTTGAGCTCTGGTTCCACTGTACTTCTTAAGAAAATTAATCTAAATTTTATTCTAAAGTAGGAGTTCTGAAGAGTTTGAAGATTGCTATATTTACAACATCAAACAATTTAGAGGCAAAATGAATGACTTTATGCTTTCTATTCAGACTTGTGAAATTATGAGGTCATGGAAAGAGAGGGGTTCTCTTGTTAACTCAACTATTTCCATAATTAACATTCATTTGGCTACTTGAGGTTTAGCATGCCATTTCATTAAAATAATGCAATTGCAGATAGAGAAAAAAAAGTTTTGAAAGTATAATTGGTTTTCATTGTCAATATAACTTAAAATCCCATTAGCCTCAAAATTTCAGCATTGTTTTCCTAATGACTTGCATAATTGGATCATCAGATTTCTCTCCTTTAAAAAAAAAAGACTCACTTGGTGGTTTTAAAGGTTATTATTTGCATGAATTTTCCCCCCTCAGTGTTACATTTCCACTTCTATTTCCACCAACGCTGAAAGGTCAGAGACCTAGCGAGTTAAATGAAATCATGTCAAGAGCAACTAGAGCTGTTACTTCCCCCTCCTTTTTCTTTTTTTTTTTTTTTTTTTGATACTGACAGCTACTGGCAAATGTATGAATGCTACCAGTTTGATTTGAGATGCATGTCTACCTCAACCCATTAAGGCAATTTAGAGCACTCTTCCAGGTCTTCCATGGTGCTATTCTCTCTATTACATGTGCCTGTGGCAAGTTTTGTCACTTCATTTCAGGAATTCCAGCGCACTCTTTCTTGACTTAAATGCTGACCATTTGGAGACATTGTAAAATGCTAAGTGTGACAAAGAGGTGCAGTCACATCAATAAAAATTTTCCAGAGGTACTACATTCATCTAAGTAAACGAGATCTGCCATACATATTGCTAGAAAAATTCCTGTCTCATCTTCCACCTGTCTGTTACCACAGGAGTCAAACACATTAAAAATCGCAGAGAAATCACATTTCTGGAAGACAGAGAGGTTACCAAGTACATACTCTTGCCCTAAGGCATGTTTGGCTCTTCCTAACCATACCTGACAGATGTTCAGCCTTCCAATTCTTAAAAATATCCAGTGTTGAAAAGTCCATATATCTAGGCAATTTATTCAAGCATTTAACAATATTTACCGTTCTTTTCCCTAATATCTAACTTAGATCTCCATTGCTGCATTTTCAGCTAGTTGGTTTATTTGTTTCCTCCTTGAATTTGCTCCTGCCCTCTAAGCAGTAATCTCTTAAAATATTTGAAGACCATCAAAATGGTCTTCAAATGCCACTTATCTACACTAAACCAACTCATTTTGGCTTGTCCTCAAAGATCATGTTTTATAACCCTCTATTTATTCATATCTCTTTAGTTCGTCAGCATCTTTCCTGGAGATATCCTAAATCTAGACAAAGCACTTGAGTGAAATAAACAAAAAGTTTATTTCACACATCTCAAGTGCTTTGTCTAGATTTAAACAGAAAGTTTATTTCCTTTGTCTTCTATATGATTCTCTTGTTTATATCTTCCAGGATGAAGCTTCCCTTTTGTCTTTGAAATAGCCCAGCATTGCTGACTCATGCTCAATTTATGATCCACTGTAGCCCATGCATCCGTTTTCAGCAGAACTGCTATTCCTCATCCTATAATTGTGCAGACGGTTACCCTTACCTAAGTGGAGAACTTTTGATTTTTTGCCATTATTAAATTGCATCCCAGTCACTTCAGACCATTTCCCCAATTTATAATAATCAGTTTGAATTCTAACTGCGTCATCCACATGCTTTTTCAGCCTCTCCCAGCTTTGAATCATCTGCAAATAAAGCAAGTATATTCCCTACTCCATCATGCAGTTTTTATTATTGCAAGTGTTGCATAGACCTAGACTTCAAATCAGTCCCCAGTGGACCTCACTGTTACATCCTTCCAGCCGAACAGTTCCTCTTTATGCATAGTATTGCAATCAGTTGTGTCCCTGCCTTATGGCAGTTTCAGGAAGACCCTGGATTGCATAGAAAAATGTCATAAAAGACACTGTCAAAAGCTTTACTAAAGTAAAGATATTTTGCTTTTCAATACACAGGCCTGTCACCATGTCATAAGAGAAAACTTGGTTGCTTTGACGTGATTTGTTCTTGACAAATCCACGTTGGCTAGTTCTTATCCCCTTGTTACCATCCAGATGTTTGAATATTTGAACCAGCTTTTTTTTTGTAATTGAAATTAGATTGACTGATCTACACTTCTTTTTGCTTTTTTAAAGATAGGAACTATGATTGCCTTTTTCTGTTCTCTGAAACTTTACCTGTCCTCACTCTGTTCTCAAAATAATTGCTAAGGGCTCTGAGATCACTTCAGCCAGTTCTCTAAGTACTCTCAGGTGAATTTCATCAGGACCAGCCAGTTTAAAAACATCCAGCTTCTCAAAGTAGAATTAAACCTGTACTTTACCTTTTCCATCCTGAGTTCTTACCCTTTTGTCGTTGATGCTAATTGTGTTAGACATCTAATCACAGCCACTGTATCGAGTGAAGACTGAAAGAAAAAAGCCCCTACATTCTACTCTTTGGCCATCTGTGCACTATTGAGCCCTCTTGTACTTGGGAACCTATGAAATGTTTTGATAATATCTACTTTGTATAATGGTAGAATAAGGAAAGAGGAAGAAAGCACTGTTCATATTTAAACAAATTTTTGACCTCAGAAGGAAGTGAAGAGTGTCATTTTGGCCAGACACATGTGAGATTCATCACACATTTTAATCAATAAAAAATTTTGGTATCTTATTTAAGCATGCTTTTCAAGTCTTCCCGTGTAGTCAGTGGAATGTAGAAAGTCACTTGAAGGAGCTGGATTTCTGCTCTCTGTCCAGATATCTGTGTTAGATGAAACTCAACCTGTCAAGAATACATGATGATGATATCAGTGCAAGTAGACATTGAGGGCTGCAATTTGGTGAGGACTTGGTGCTTGGAAAGTCTTTATTACATTTGATTGCAAGCACATCCCCGTGGGCAAATGCCCAGGTATTGCTCCAGTTACATGATAAGCTTTTAGACCGCATTGCATTAGTCCCTTTTTATGAAGTTAATCACAATTTACATTCTGATTGTCAAGATGTTTAATTTTATGCACAGCATTGTTTTTTGACACACCACTGTTTTTACAATTTTTTTTCTTGGGAATCCAAATTATGCAGGAATTATTCATGAGTATATGTATTTATATTGGTCAAAATAATCTGTTTCTGTGCAAGAAAGGAAGTTACCAGCAGCCAGAAATTGGCTACAGCCCACTTCTTCTGTCTTCCAAAATAGCTTTCAAGTCTTGGAAAAGGTTGTAAAAGCCAGTTTCGAAATGGCTTCCAAAAGATGATTTTTGAAATAATTCAGTTTATAGCATGGTATCAATTTAAGGCAGCGTGACTTACTATCATGTAATCTAGCTGAAGCCCAAGTCTGTTTTACAGGACTAAATTTTTTATGTATCATCAGTGTAGTCAAACAATCCAAACTGACTGCCTCAGTTTCCCTACTTTAGGGGGTTTATGAATTCCAGCACTCATTCCACCTCCATCCCCTTAAAGACCATGTCTTCCCCTACGTGTCCTTAGAGTCATGATGCACAGAGAACTGTGAATCAGTGTCATTTATTTGCTTCATGGTGGATCCAAGAAAGCCAGTCATATTCTATGTTGGTCAAAGCACACAGTAACACTTCAATCATCTTTAAATGTTTAATACTACTTGAGTTTCCTTCTTTTTTTTTTGATGTGACATCATGAACTTTTTTTTTTTATTTGTAGAATCTACATCTTCCTTTCCTTTCTTTTCCTGCACCTGACTGGAATTTGATATATGCACTGTGCTTTATGCAAGTCTCTGCTCAGCTTGGTTAAAATGTAATACGACTCTGCATGTGTGTGTCTGTGTGTATGCAGCGACACACACATGTGTGATGGGTTCCTGGAAAAAATAAAAACAAAGGGGGTTTTCCTTTTATGCCAATTTGAATGATTACCCTTCACTTGATAAAGTCTGGCACATACCTTGGTGTTTCATATGAACTGTCACAATAACCTGACTATAATGCGGATTCCTGCCCCAGCTTCCTGAGTTTTGTGATATGTCTCCTTATTCCATTAGCACTTTGTCATCTGCTCCCCTGATGCCACTGTTATGCAGAGAAGGGGGTTAGGGTGAGGTTCCTGATAGCGTTGAGAAGTCTCTTTGTATTGCAATCGCTCTGTCTCTCCCCACTCTCAATTTGCACAATACCTATTTATATGTTTCTGCTTATCTCATCTCACCAACTGATGTATCTCACATGCAACTCGTGCAGCCTTATTGTGGAGGCTTATGAATTTAAATATTTGGGGTTTATTTTGAACATGATATGGTATAATAACAAGGCTGTTATCTGTTCACTTCTGTGTAGTTCCTTATCAGTGTTTCAGAGGAGGACACTTTTCCTCTGACATGGCAGTAAGAATCGGCTGAACTAGTATCTGGAATGTCTGTAAGGGAGGAATCTTCGCCACAGATTTCCTTCTGGGCTGGTGAGCTCATTTCTCTGGGTTTTGTGTCTTTCCTAGTAAATTCCATCTATTTCAGCCTGTCCCTACAAAGAGGGCCACAGAATAGGAGCGGAGTGAACAGATGAATAAAAAAAACCAAACCCCAAACCAAAGCAGAAACAGAAAACTGCACAGTATTTCCATCCTTTGGTTTACATAATTTTAAAGATATTCAAAATGTTCCTGTGGTGAACTTATATACATTTATTAAGCAGCCATATGTAATCATAGTTGATGTTAATCTTTTGTATTACTGATGACATCATATAAATATAATTTATATTATTGATAAAAAATGACCATAAGTATATAGTTTTTACTTTACATGCCAGTAATAAGCTACTGCCTATAAGGATATAGGCATATATCCTTATAGGCAGTAGCTTATTACTGGCATGTAAAGTATATAGGATATATAGGCATATATCCTTATATATTTATAATGCAGATAAAGTAGATTAGAAAGATTTTTCTAAGGCACACAAATAGGAGCCATAAAAACATTGCTTGAAATTTCTTTTCTGTACAGCTTAGTGCAAATAACTTAACTGCTCTGCAGCAATTTTCTGGTCTCTGAAATGGGGACAGTAGCTGAGTGTTAGTCCTTGGCAAATGACTTAAACAAGACTACATTTCTGTGACTGAAGTATAGGATATCTTTAGAGATATTTTTCTGTTGAATTTCTTCTTTCATTTTTCACATAATTTATTTCAATTTCCTAAGTAACTACTTGGTGTCAGCTTTCAAGGTTATATTGAATTATATTTATTTTTCTGATTGTATTTGAACTGGAATCCTTATCAACACAAGAAAAAAGTTCGCCCTTCAGATTGTAATTTAACATAGTTGTGAATTTGCATAAGGCGTTACGTTAGTGCAAAGTGTCCAATATCTTTATCTTTGGAGATTTGATGAGCAAGTTGGAAGAAGCACCTTGTAGAGCAGATTTAAGTCTAGTTTTCCTGCAACATAGCTGAAAAAAATAAATGCTGTGCTTTCTACCTCATATTCTGTTACTATGAGGCCTGTTTCAAGCATGGTGATGGGTGGTTTCCTGTCATCTGAATAGTATGATTCTGTTTACAAAACTGAAATAAATTCACTGGTCCCTCTCTCTCAGCAGTTGAGGTTACCTTTAAATGCAAATTGTTTTTTGGCTTAGTTCTATGGCATCAGAGGTTTTCCTTGCAGAATAACTCATGATTTTGCTACATTGATTAGACAAAACTTAGATACACAACAAAGCCCTGGACCACGATGTGTGTTTTATACCAACGTGCACCTGCCTTAATTCATTAGTTCTCAGATACAACCCATCAATTTATCTAGATTTATTCTGCACAATAGGATGTTTAAAACTGAACCCTTCCCCAGTGTAGAAATTATCCTTTGTTGGAAGAGGTGGTGGGCAGTGTCCGTGCTCAGAGGCAAGGGGCAGTGGCAGACACCTATGGTCCATAATTCTACTAAGATGGACTTGGTGTCAGTGGAAGCTTGACACAGCCTAATCATTTTGTGCTCCCCTGTCATTATTGGGAGAATCACTGCCTCAGACTCTGCTGGCATGGTAACAGGGTGACAGCTGCCATTTTAGTTGTCATTTGAGATTTAGCCCAGGAACGGTTTGAACTTAAAACCAGAAGTCTCTGCAGCTTGAGCTGAAAAGAAAGTGTCTGTAGCCAAAAGAGAAATAGTTTTGTATACCTTCTGTAGACTGGGCAGCTGAGACAGGTTCATGGTATTGCCAAGAACATTTGTAACCCCAATCTAAGTGGAACAGATATGTGGTGGTGTCAGGCAACCTGGCAGCACTTAGCCCCATGCTTATTGGCATGGTATTGTGGGAATTTGGAAGGTACATGCACATTTGTTGGATTACACCCTTCTAGTGAACCTAGAGTGAACATATATTAGGAGTAGTTTGCAGAACATATAGCTGCCAATTCAGTTCTATTAATCAACATACAAACACCCAAACCTTTCAGCAATTAGAAAACTTGCAGAAAGTAATGCTACTAGTGGTGTCTATAACTCAAGAGCAAATAAACAATCATTAAAATTCTCCCCCAGTAACAGAATCTGGTAGTGACTCAGAAGCAGTAAGTGAGAATAGTTTAGCTCTAGCCCTAATGGAGAAGGATTTGTGCCAGCTAATAATTTTCTGTTTCTTTCAGAAAATACGTGCGAGTATCCTGGATTGCAGTCTGGGTAGCTAATGCAAGCTGAATCACCTGTGTTCTGAAATTTATGCACATTCAAATGACAATTTCTTTAATTACTGACATAGTCACCTCCACGTATGTTTTTGTAATCCTCGTCGACATTAATGGGAAATATACTGCTATGTGGACATGTAAGGTAGACACAGAGTCAAAAGCTTTTCTCATCTTTTTTCTCATCTGCCTTGTTAGTCAGAGGTGGAAAACAATTCTTATTACTAGATCATCACACAGATTAAGACAAAAAATTTGCTTCTTTCTCTCCCTTCACATATAATCCTGGCTGAATGCAGGACATTGGCTATGATGAGTTATATAAAAAATTCTACTCTCCCTGGCAAAAAGTGGAACGGCTCATTCGTATCATACCATATTAATATATTATTCTATACCAACATGTTTTGTTTTTCATCAGGGAAGCTGATGTATACAAGATGTAAGTTACATGCTTTTTATTCAGCTGCATTTAACCACTCCCATTGACGAGTTTTGACAGACCTGGCCAGATGCCTCTCTGGAGTAATTTTGCTTGTTTCCCACTAGTCTTGGAAATCTTAGCTTGAAAAAAACCCAAGAGAGGTTTGGAAGAAAATAGATGCGCCAATATTTGTAAAAGTTACAGAGGACAGCGACGATGATTATGGGGCTGTTTGCATGAGAGTGATCTCAGGAACAATAGTGAAATGGTTGCTGCAGTTCAAATTAATGAATTAAGAGAGGTTACTTTAATTATTGACAATCAACATCAGTATATGCTAATAGGATTTGTTAATCTAGTTTGCTACATTTTTATGAGATTACAAGTTTGATTGAGAAATCTGTTTAATATAGTTAGACATCTCCAAGGCATTTGATTTGGTACAGAACAATATTTCATTAAGTAGAAAGAATGGTGCAAAATCAATCAATGGATTAATAAGTATGGAGAAAACTAATTCATGAGCTTCAAAATACAGTTGTGTATTGAATTTGGTTGGGATGGAGTTAACTTTCACCATAGCAGCCCCTCATAGGGCTGCGCTTTGTGTTTGTAGGTAGAAAGGTGTTAATAACACACCGATGTTTTGGCTACTGCTGGGCAATGCTGGCAGAGCATCAAGGCTCGCTTTCCACCCTTCTCTACCAAAAGCCAATATGCTGGGGTTGGGCAAGAGGTTGGAGATAGGATAGGACAGATAGGACAGTCTGACCCAAACTGACCAAAGGGATGTTCCGTATCATATGACCACATGCTCAGCAATAAAAGCTTAGAGAAAGGATGTAAGGAGCATTTCAGGCTTTTGTCTCCTGAAGCAACCACTATGCATACTGAGGTCCTACATCCCAGGAAGTGGCTGAACATCACCTGCTAATGGAAAGTAGAGAATAAATCTTCTTTTTCTTGCTTTTCTTCTACATGTGGCCTTTCCTTTCTTTCATTAAACTGTCTTTATCTCAATCCATGAATTTTTCATCTTATTTTCTCCCTTTGTCCTGCTGCGGAGGGAGAGTGAGAGAGCAGCTTGGTGGGCCTCTATCACCAGCCAAGATTAACCCACCACAAGTTGTAAATGGAATTATTAGGAAGCAGCCATCCTCTCAAGAAAGCCCCAATAGGATCCATTCTTCACTACATATGCATTACCAGTGTTTGGAAAAATACAGTATTGTATTGCTAAAGCTTGTGTTTGAGAAAAATATAGAGGAAGACATAAATAATGAAGAAAAGAGGTTACTAAAATGTAATACCTTGATTGCTTGGAACCATAGCACAGGCAATTTCCTAGTATTGTCTAATACATAGTCACAGGGGCAGAAAAAAAAAAGTCAGTTATACATACAGGATTGGAAATATGTTATTGGGAGCAGGGAGTATGAAGAGAACTTATAGGTCATGGGGGTTAATCTGATGAAAATGAGCTGCTAAAGATAACACTGTGGCAAAAAGGTTAATGAGACCACTACATTAATTCACAAGAGGATATGAGAAGTTGTCGAGAGATTAATTTACTGTATTGTTGGGTTCTGCACTGACCCATCTGTATTAGGATCATTTCTGATATCCAGTGAACAGTGTTATAAAATGGGAGAAGATTTAAAGAAGAGTACTGAGAATGATTAATGAACCGGAAAACACGTTATACCGAAGGATTAAATTAGTTCCATGTATTTAGTTTGTCAAAGAGCAGATTAGAGATTCAATGTCTGGTGCGCAAGATGCAGTAGTGCATTCTTCAATCTAGCCAGCAAAATATAACTTGACCCTTAATCTAGGACTTGAAGTTAGACAAATTAAAACTGGAAATGTGAACATATCTTTGAAACTAGAATTGTTTGTTTTTAATGCAGTTTACTAAGGGATTCTTCATCAGTTGTAAATTTAAAATCAGGATTGGTGTTTGTTTTCTAAAAGCTGTTGAGTTATATCTTTTGGTCCGAATCAAGAATTCACACATGAATAAACTCTGACTTCTGTGAGAAACTGTTCTAGGTGACCACAAAACTATCTTTTGGCTTCATCATCTACACATCGACTCTGAATTGAGTGATTCCTTTAAAAGCCACTATAAATAATTAGTGTCTGTTGCTAGAAGTCTGTAATCAGAATTGTCAAAAAATTTCCAACCGCCAGCACCTGTATCTTTCACAGCAGATAAAAACAACCTTCACAAAGGTGCAGGCACGTGAACGGATGTTTCTGCTCTTCACTTCTTCTGCCTCAACCAGTATTCCTCCTGCCTGAACATGTGTTCATGATTTAATTTTAAAAGTCTATGAGAGAGCCATCTGCATCACAGAGACCATTATTCTAGCTTTCACAAATGCTCTGATAAATTTCCTGGTGGGTAAACTGTAAGAACAAAATTTGCTTTGTTATTTTTGTATGACTATGTTTCTTAATTCGAAAATGTACTGATTATTTCCAGTAAGCGGTCAACTTTCTCCCTTAGTTTTCAAGATTGTAAGCACACCACTGCCAAAAGGTTTTTTTAAGCAAAATATTAATTTGCAACTAATTTGGTGGTAGGTTTTTTGAGGGATTCCCATATTTTCATGTTTTAGTAAACAAAAAACCCAATCCTGAGCTGAAATGTCTTTGAATCTCACGTCTTGCTTTTGAAAGCGTTTATATACTAACTGAATACACAATTTCTTTTTCTTGATGATTACTCCCTCATATTACAAGAGTACAAGTTTACTAAGAAAGTTGTTCCTTTTACTGAAGTCTTTTTTCAGACAGAAGCTATCTGTCTGGTCTGTAAAGCATGAAAAAATTGTTTGTGTCTCACAGTGGTATAAATATTAGACCAAAGACTTAGTCTCTGCTAGAACTGAAATTTTATATGCAAACATTTTGTTGATTTCCTTCATTTTTAAGGTCAGCTGTATTAACATCTCCTTTCCTTATCTATAGCCATTCATTTCAATTTTTGTTAGTATGAGTACTTATTAAAAAGGTACCTCATACAGTTATTTATATGAGGATATTTATTTCCTGAAATATCTCTATTTACTAAATGCTACTTTCCTGGGGATCCTTACCTTTTTTTTCCCACCATTTCTAAGATGAAGAAGCTTAAGGAGAGAAGAACAAGGAGAAATATAAGGAGGAAGTTAATTTGGAGAAGCACGTTATGAACAGCAAAATAAACAATTGTAACCAACTAAAGCCAACAGCGTAGAGACTTAAATATGCTTCATATAGTGTTTGTCTGGTGATGATGAATACATTACAGATGGCCATTATCACATTGAAAAATCCTGGACTCCCTGTTTTAATTATTTGGTCTTTGTCTAATTTCTCCCCTTACAACTTTCTTTGACTTCAGTCTTATTTTCTGGCTCTTCTCAATGATCAGATTCTGGATCAACCTTAAAAAAGAGACTTGAAATTCAGTGGAAAACATTAATTTACATACAATTTGGCTGATCCCCAGTAGCATTAGGGCAAAGGAACTTTTTACTTTATGATATTACTGAATCTATGCAAAAAAAATTGGGACTCCCAATTCTGAGATTATCAGAAACAGTTGATTAATTTCATTTTGAAGCAATGACTACTAGAATTTATTTTGGTAATTATTCAGGATAATAATTGCCTGGACTACAGGGCTAACCTTCTTCTCTTTCAGGTCAATAGAAAGATTCCTAATAATTTAAGTAGGAGGTGACTATGACTATGTATGAGTAACATGGTCTGCATTAATTTTATCTTAATGTCTTCATGAGGTCAAAAAAAAGGGACAATGTATTTTGAATTGAAAACACTGAAGTACTGAGTAGCTTCTAAGTTACTTATCTTCTGAAGTTGGTAATTGTCTATTTTATTGTAACGCTTCATGTTACATCACCATAGAAATTCAAAGTAATGAATTGAGTGGCCATGATGTGGAGAACCACATAGACTTTCTTAGCTTTTCCTCATCAATAGAAAGAGTGTCCTCACAGCCATGTCCATTAATCTTCCATACCGTTAATCCAGAATAAATTGTACAAAAGACATGTTTTAAATTGTGCTGGACTTGCTTTGAAAATGTGGAGTTGTGTTCTTATCAATTGGAATATTTCAGAGATAATTGTCAGATGTCCCAAATTATCCCAATGAGAATAAAATTGGTCTGTCATGACATATTTCTTGAAAAATCTTGATCTTCAAATAGTGAATAGAACAGACTTCTAAATGGAAGAATTTTCTAAACTCATCTGTAAGTATTTATTGATTTTTCCATTGGTGATATGTTGCTTAATGAAAGGGTATATGTTGAGTGATTCTGCAGGCTACTATTCATGTTTGGATAACACACATGAAAGTTTCTCATCCAAAACGGCCTATTTTTCACTGTGTTAAAAAAAATCCCACTGGTATTGGTAGCTTATTATCAATCATGGCTGTATTCTTTGAACATAAATGTGGCATTCATTTACATCTTTCTGATACTTTGGTCCAAGAACATCATGAGTGGTACAGATGGCATTATTTGCTCCACAGCTCATCTCCTTGACATGTTCTGGATCTGTGCTCTGTTTCACTGATGGGTGTCTTTGTGGAAAGGTTATGTTCTGCCAGCATATTTACAAATGCCCCCTTTGCCTTCACACTTACTGAAAATTGATTAGTATGGAAAACTACTGTGTCCACTTCAGCCCAGTACTCCACAGAATATGAGGTGAGGTTCCACCCTTTTCCAGTAATATATTCCATAGATTTGTGGAACAGAGACAGGGGGAGGAATTTTTATTTTTTTATTCTTTATTTGGTTTGGGTTTTTTATGTATTGTTTTTAAGAAAAGAAAGTTTAAAAGTTGAAAAGACTGGGGGGGGAAAAACATGGTACTGCACTGTATTCAATCTGATGAGCTGCACTTGCGTCTTTCTTGTCTGGAATGTCTTCAAGACAGCAGTATATAAATGGAAAGACAAGGAGGGAAAACAGATCAGGACAAGACAACAAGCTAGGGAAGAAAAAAAAAAAAGAAAAAAGGCTATGATACAGATCGTAGTTTACAATCAGCTAAGAAAAATTCCTTTTTCCTACCTAATTCATGCTTTCCAATCTTAGTCTTCCATATTGTGCTGTCTGTCATCTCACATAACAAGACAAGTATGTTTCCAGAAAGGCTGTTTATATATTCAGTTTTTCAAGTTGCGTATTATAACTGATGACCACGTGATGGAAAGTGGAAAAAAATGCACCTTCCAATGCAATGGCACATGCCAGAAATCCCACAGCTAATGGGAATGTGACATGGCACTGGCCAGAAAAGGCACAAATGCAGTTATTGCTTGAAGTTGCGCAAGGAGAATCTCTGTCATTCTTTTATATCAAAGACACTAGAACTCCTTTCATATAGAAGCAGAAAAACAACTGTACTGTTGTGTGTTACAGGCCTGGACCCTAAACGCTCTAACTTCTGTATAAATTTATTACAGAAAAAAAGTGTCTAAACACTAAGTGTTTTGGTAACCATCCCAGCCCAAATTTTGACACTATGTTTAGGAAGTTCTTATCCTTCAATAGTTGCATTTTTTTATGAAAATATGGAACCCTGTTTAATTCTTTGAAGATCACCTTGAGAAGATCCTAGCCCTGAAGAAAATTTCAGACTGTCTGCAGCCCTAAGAATCCACTCTAGTACTTTGTTCTGCAGTCTTTCTTTTTAAAACTTAATAAAAAGGCATAAGGAAGGAAGAACTATCCCTCATTAAATTGTTTGTCGAGTAACTCTAGTTTAGCAATGAGAATTGCCTATTCTATTCTCTTATTTACTGGACAAAATCCTGGCACAGTTCCAGTTTTGAATTTAAAGCCTGTCTGATACAGGTTTTCACAGAACTTGTGCTTTTATCTCTTGCCCATCATTCTTCTCTCAGGCTATTATGACATTTCATGAAACTTCTACCTACATCCCACATTTATTTGCAAAATAAGTATGTATTTACAGGCTATGGCTGTTTAACAGATGCCTATATGTAAGCAGTGCCTCTCATCCCCTGAGCCCAAGAAGCCTTAACCACTGGAGTTTGTATCCAGTTTTTCCAATATTGCTGTTA